>CM038358.1:34097854-34645354 GCA_021464625.1 Proterorhinus semilunaris | reverse complement strand
CCTAACCCTAACCCTAACCCTAACCCTAACCCTAACCCTAACCCTAACCCTAACCCTAACCCTAACCCTAACCCTAACCCTAACCCTAACCCTAACCCTAACCCTAACCCTAACCCTAACCCTAACCCTAACCCTAACCCTAACCCTAACCCTAACCCTAACCCTAACCCTAACCCTAACCCTAACCCTAACCCTAACCCTAACCCTAACCCTAACCCTAACCCTAACCCTAACCCTAACCCTAACCCTAACCCTAACCCTAACCCTAACCCTAACCCTAACCCTAACCCTAACCCTAACCCTAACCCTAACCCTAACCCTAACCCTAACCCTAACCCTAACCCTAACCCTAACCCTAACCCTAACCCTAACCCTAACCCTAACCCTAACCCTAACCCTAACCCTAACCCTAACCCTAACCCTAACCCTAACCCTAACCCTAACCCTAACCCTAACCCTAACCCTAACCCTAACCCTAACCCTAACCCTAACCCTAACCCTAACCCTAACCCTAACCCTAACCCTAACCCTAACCCTAACCCTAACCCTAACCCTAACCCTAACCCTAACCCTAACCCTAACCCTAACCCTAACCCTAACCCTAACCCTAACCCTAACCCTAACCCTAACCCTAACCCTAACCCTAACCCTAACCCTAACCCTAACCCTAACCCTAACCCTAACCCTAACCCTAACCCTAACCCTAACCCTAACCCTAACCCTAACCCTAACCCTAACCCTAACCCTAACCCTAACCCTAACCCTAACCCTAACCCTAACCCTAACCCTAACCCTAACCCTAACCCTAACCCTAACCCTAACCCTAACCCTAACCCTAACCCTAACCCTAACCCTAACCCTAACCCTAACCCTAACCCTAACCCTAACCCTAACCCTAACCCTAACCCTAACCCTAACCCTAACCCTAACCCTAACCCTAACCCTAACCCTAACCCTAACCCTAACCCTAACCCTAACCCTAACCCTAACCCTAACCCTAACCCTAACCCTAACCCTAACCCTAACCCTAACCCTAACCCTAACCCTAACCCTAACCCTAACCCTAACCCTAACCCTAACCCTAACCCTAACCCTAACCCTAACCCTAACCCTAACCCTAACCCTAACCCTAACCCTAACCCTAACCCTAACCCTAACCCTAACCCTAACCCTAACCCTAACCCTAACCCTAACCCTAACCCTAACCCTAACCCTAACCCTAACCCTAACCCTAACCCTAACCCTAACCCTAACCCTAACCCTAACCCTAACCCTAACCCTAACCCTAACCCTAACCCTAACCCTAACCCTAACCCTAACCCTAACCCTAACCCTAACCCTAACCCTAACCCTAACCCTAACCCTAACCCTAACCCTAACCCTAACCCTAACCCTAACCCTAACCCTAACCCTAACCCTAACCCTAACCCTAACCCTAACCCTAACCCTAACCCTAACCCTAACCCTAACCCTAACCCTAACCCTAACCCTAACCCTAACCCTAACCCTAACCCTAACCCTAACCCTAACCCTAACCCTAACCCTAACCCTAACCCTAACCCTAACCCTAACCCTAACCCTAACCCTAACCCTAACCCTAACCCTAACCCTAACCCTAACCCTAACCCTAACCCTAACCCTAACCCTAACCCTAACCCTAACCCTACCCTAACCCTAACCCTAACCCTAACCCTAACCCTAACCCTAACCCTTTGTTCATTTACTCTAACCTTAATGATAGTGGTACTTTTGCCTAAACTTAGAGATGGTGGGTGTGTTTTTTACACCTAACCTTAGGGATAGTGTAGGTTTATTCTAAAATTAAGGAGTACATGGTCATGTCCTCATCCTGTGCCTAGAAACAAGGTTTCAATTCTAATCTTTACTTATGCTTGGCCTTATGCCTTTTTCTAAACATGGGTATTGATTTGGCTTTGTTCCAATTACCCTAATACTCAACACATTTTCAAAGTTTGACATTACTTGATTGTAATTGGCTATGGTAATGTCATTTGTGGTACAGTTTGAGGCTCTGTGGACCCGTGCTCCATTCCATGGCCTCCAGCGTGTGTCTTGTTTGTACAGGAGACGCGCTGGAGGCCTTCAGGCCAGAGGAGCTCTCCGAGGTGCTGGTCGGGGGGGTCATGATTATCTGGGGGAGAGAATTTCTGCCCTTCTGTGTTTACATTGCATGATTTGCACTTTACGAGTACTTCTACATGGATTATAGTTTTCAGTTTTTTTTCCTATATGTTGAGTATATAACTCAAGTAGGATTTTTAGTTTTTTTTCTAATTTTGGAAACTGCTGGTGTGCGGATATATATTCTCTCTCGCATTTCGCTGGACTCCCTGGGCTGCTCTGAGGTTATCTCCCTGGCAATTTAGTTAGGACAAGAATAGAGGTGAGCCTTGGTTTATGGCAAAGGGACACTATTAGGATATATTTAATTGCTGGTCAATAAAATTAATCATTTTCCACAGTTGGGTGGGCTGGGATAGTGGATTTGGTGGCCTGGGGTCTTCTACAGATACATTTGCAATGTACATACATTTCGCGTAAACCCTATTAATGAAAATAAATGGCTTCTGCTGGTGCAGTGGGCCCTGAATATCAGGTTGTATGGACTGACCTGTTGCCAGTGCACAAAAAGCCTTGAGATTGGAGATTGTAGTACAGGGACGGAAGATTAAATCTGAGACCGCCATTTCGATTCATGGCGGGGTTTTCTTTCCTGACAAAAATAGCTTCTTTAACTCCTCTTTCAAACCAACGTTCTTCTTTAGCTATAATTTTGACCTCCCCGTCCTCAAAGGAGTGGTTCGAGGCTTTGAGGTGGAGGTGCACCGACCGACTGAGGGCCACTTGTGCTTTCTCTTCGGTGCTGATAAAGTCTCTTCTGTAAAACTTGTTTAGTTTCTCCAATATAATGTTCTTTGCATTCTTCTTTGCATCGAATAGAATAAACCACATTGCTTTGTTTGTGGCTCGGAGTTTTGTCTTTGGGATGAACTCATTTTTGTCTCAGTGTGTTCACCGGTTTGTGGTACACTGGAATCCTGTGCGCTTGTTACTGCAACGTATCTAGCGTTGCTCTAATTGGTTGATGCCGTCTGTCAATCACGCCCACTCGGCAGTTGTTGAGATCTTGCTCCCAGACTATATGTCTTTGAAATATCTATGAAAAGGCAAGTCGTTTGGCTCTCCTTAACTGTTCATTCGCATAGACTGAACAGGGAGGTCATCGGGATATTCCCCTAACCTAACCCACCGTTGGGGTTAGGGTGGCGCAGTTGGTAGAGAAGGTCGTCTTGTAATCGGAAAATTGTGGATTCGAATCCCAGCTCCCGCAAATGCACACTGTCGTTGTTTCCTTGGGCAAGACACTTCACCCTACGTGCCTCCAGTGTCTGCGTACATTGGTGTGGGTGTCTGGTTCCTTACTGATAAAGGTAGAACACGCTCTATAAGTTGAGCCCATTTACCATTATGTGTGTATACGTTTAGTTTTCTTCCGTCTCCTCCTAACACTCCTACATGTAACCACTAGGTGGCAGTCTAGCCTCAACTGTGTGATGCTAACTGTTGTGGACATACCAACAGATTTTAGACAGACCACATTGTTCATGTCTAACATAAATAGCTTTTTAACTCAGACTCACATTACAGTCACAACAGGATTCAGAGGAAAATGACTTTATTTTTCCACATCCTCAGAAAAAACCCTTAAAAAAAACAGTTTTCAGTAAAAACGTGACAATGTTTCAGTGTGACCTGAGTTTAAATCAAAATAATACGTGACACACAGATCTGGAAGGCTTTTCCACCAGATGCCCTCCCGATTCTCCCACTGTCAGTCCTTAAACACTGGGAATGTGGAGGTGTTAGCCTGTTGTACATGGTTTGGTCAGAATAAACACAGATTAATACTTTGGTGATTTCAGGATGTTTTCTCATTTCAACAGCAGAGGAATAAGTACTTTATTACTCAAGTGTTTATTCAAGTATAAAAGTAACTATTTAAATAAAGTTTAGGAACCTTTGTTAAACCGGCGTTTCACATGAGCCGGCCTTTGAGGTTAGATTATGTCACAAACATGTGAAATGTCAGGAGCCTGATGTACATGTTTTGTTCCTTCAGTTCACATACTGCTCTGAATGTAGGGAAGTAAAAGTAGAAAATATTCATCGTAAAAAGCACTTCCACACGAGGCACAGATGTTTGTTCAAAAGGTTTGGTAAAAACATGACTAAACTTTAAAAAGTGCGTCAGACGTTTACTCCAAATAAATAATGAATATAACGAGAGTAAAAACATAAAGCACACGGTGAGTTCAAACGCATCGGTAAAGCAGAGGTTCTCAAACACTTAGGGACTGGGGACCCACAAAGTGTTTCAGGGGAGGAGCTTGCAGCGTGGCAGACCTCCAGGCCTTCAGAGCTCCAGACCTTCAGAGCTCCAGGCCTTCAGACCTCCAGGCCTTCAGAGCTCCAGACCTTCAGAGCTTCAGGCCTTCAGAGCTCCAGGCCTTCAGAGCTCCAGGCCTTCAGAGCTCCAGGCCTTCAGAGCTCCAGGCCTTCAGAGCTCCAGAACGAAGAGGAGGAACCGTCTCATTAACTACAGCAGCCTGTGCTTGTTACTGAGCAGTTTGTGCGTCAAAGACTTTTAGCTTCAAATGAGTTAAATATTAAGACACGTTTGACCCGTGTTTGAAGAGCGTCATGAGAAGCTTTGATCAAACCCAGGAGAAAGACAGGACCCAAACAAACAGAGCCACCTTGTGCACAGGAGCCTTAAGATCTCATCACTTTCCGTTTAAATGTTTTATCCTTGGGTTATTTGATTGTTTTATAAATGAAAGATATCATTATTATCATTATCATTATTATTATTAATATCTTTATTATAATCATTATTAAAGGATTCATTTCCAAAGTTTCACGGCTCAGTCAAATAATATTTGATTTTAAGGATAACACGTTCTTCTAGCGAGAGACTTTCTGAGGCCCGTTATGTCACCAGGAAACGATGTCACCAGTAGAAGGAGCGGGACAGGAAGTTGGCGGCGGTGCCCAGCCACCCGGCCCCGCCTTCTCCAGAGCCCACACGAGTCACGGCTCGATCCGGGTCCAGGGACGGGCTCTCGTCTTCAGGCAGGTACTCAGGCAGATCCTGGACTTGATCCACGCCCTCCAGAGAACCGTCAGGGAAGGAGACCAGCACCTACCAACAGGAGCAGAGGGCGGGTCAGAGGGCATGGGGTGGGGTCATGGGGGCGGGGTCAGGGTCAGTGTTACCTCCTGTCCGTCGTCTCCTTTCACGACCTGCTGCGCCTTCATCACCTGAGTGGAAGCGATCGCCAACGCCAGAGTCTGAAACACATGAAACATACGACTGTCCCGGGCTGCCAGTCATTGAACATACCACTGTCCCGGGCTGCCAGTCATTGAACATACCACTGTCCCGGGCTGCCAGTCATTGAACATACCACTGTCCCGGGCTGTAAGTCATTTACATACCACTGTCCCGGGCTGTAAGTCATTGAACATACCACTGTCCCGGGCTGCCAGTCATTGAACATACCACTGTCCCGGGCTGCCAGTCATTGAACATACCACTGTCCCGGGCTGTAAGTCATTTACATACCACTGTCCCGGGCTGTAAGTCATTGAACATACCACTGTCCCGGGCTGCCAGTCATTGAACATACCACTGTCCCGGGCTGCAGGTCATTTAACATACCACTGTCCCGGGCTGCAGGTCATTTACATACCACTGTCCCGGGCTGCAAGTCATTTAACATACCACTGTCCCGGGCTGCAGGTCATTTAACATACCACTGTCCCGGGCTGCAGGTCATTTAACATACCACTGTCCCGGGCTGCAGGTCATTTAACATACCACTGTCCCGGGCTGTAAGTCATTTAACATACCATTGTCCCGGGCTGTAAGTCATTTAACATACCACTGTCCCGGGCTGCAAGTCTCTCATCATACCACTGTCCCGGGCTGTAAGTCTCTCATCATACCACTGTCCCGGGCTGCAAGTCTCTCATCATACCACTGTCCCGGGCTGCAAGTCATTTAACATACCACTGTCCCGGGCTGCAAGTCTCTCATCATACCACTGTCCCGGGCTGCAAGTCTCTCATCATACGACTGTCCCGGGCTTTAAGTCTCTAAACATACGACTGTCCCGGGCTGTAAGTCTCTCATCATACCACTGTCCCGGGCTTCAAGTCTCTCATCATACCACTGTCCCGGGCTGTAAGTCTCTCATCATACGACTGTCCCGGGCTGTAAGTCTCTCATCATACCACTGTCCCGGGCTTTAAGTCTCTAAACATACGACTGTCCCGGGCTGTAAGTCTCTCATCATACCACTGTCCCGGGCTGTAAGTCTCTCAACATACCACTGTCCCGGGCTGTAAGTCTCTCATCATACCACTGTCCCGGGCTGTAAGTCTCTCATCATACCACTGTCCCGGGCTGTAAGTCTCTCATCATACCACTGTCCCGGGCTGTAAGTCTCTAAACATACGACTGTCCCGGGCTGTAAGTCTCTCATCATACCACTGTCCCGGGCTGCAAGTCTCTCATCATACCACTGTCCCGTCTGTCTGCTCAGACTACAGACAAATGTAGGGCATTGTCTCTGATGATATGACACAATATTAATTTATTTTTCATGTCCGGTAATTCTCGTGACCGGCTGAAACTTTAGCAAAAATGATCAAATAATAATAATGATAATAATAATAATAATAATAATAATAATAATGCGTTGGTTTATCCCAGAGACTCGCTGTACCTCTGCCTTCAGGTCGGATCGGATCCGAACGATACAGCGCCTCACGGCCATCTGGAACGTGAAGCTGATGACGCCGCGGGTCCTCAGCAGAGCGTCTTCACAGAGGCCCCGCCGCGACTGCAACACAACGCAACACAACCACACTTTAACCTGTAACCTGCAACACAACCACACTTTAACCTGTAACCGGCAACACAACCACACTGTAACCTGTAACCGGCAACACAACCACACTGTAACCTGTAACCGGCAACACAACCACACTGTAACCTGTAACCGGCAACACAACCACACTGTAACCTGTAACCTGCAACACAACCACACTTTAACCTGTAACCTGCAACACAACCACACTTTAACCTGTAACCTGCAACACAACCACACTTTACACTGTAACCTGCAACACAACCACACTTTACACTGTAACCTGCAACACAACCACACTTTAACCTGCAACACAACCACACTTTAACCTGTAACCGGCAACACAACCACACTTTAACCTGTAACCGGCAACACAACCACACTTTACACTGTAACCTGCAACACAACCACACTTTACACTGTAACCTGCAACACAACCAC
The DNA here is from genome assembly GCA_021464625.1 of Proterorhinus semilunaris. Lineage (NCBI taxonomy): Eukaryota > Metazoa > Chordata > Actinopteri > Gobiiformes > Gobiidae > Proterorhinus > Proterorhinus semilunaris. The sequence continues at coordinate 34,637,957 of CM038358.1, read as the reverse complement.
ACTTTACACTGTAACCTGCAACACAACCACACTTTACACTGTAACCTGCAACACAACCACACTTTACACTGTAACCGGCAACACAACCACACTTTAACCTGTAACCGGCAACACAACCACACTTTACACTGTAACCTGCAACACAACCACACTTTACACTGTAACCTGCAACACAACCACACTTTAACCTGCAACACAACCACACTTTAACCTGTAACCTGCAACACAACCACACTTTACACTGTAACCTGCAACACAACCACACTTTACACTGTAACCTGCAACACAACCACACTTTAACCTGTAACCGGCAACACAACCACACTTTACACTGTAACCTGCAACACAACCACACTTTACACTGTAACCTGCAACACAACCACACTTTAACCTGCAACACAACCACACTTTAACCTGTAACCGGCAACACAACCACACTTTAACCTGTAACCGGCAACACAACCACACTTTACACTGTAACCTGCAACACAACCACACTTTACACTGTAACCTGCAACACAACCACACTTTAACCTGCAACACAACCACACTTTAACCTGTAACCGGCAACACAACCACACTTTAACCTGTAACCTGCAACACAACCACACTTTAACCTGTAACCTGTAACACAACCACACTTTAACCTGTAACCTGCAACACAACCACACTTTAACCTGTAACCGGCAACACAACCACACTGTAACCTGTAACCGGCAACACAACCACACTGTAACCTGTAACCGGCAACACAACCACACTGTAACCTGCAACACAACCACACTGTAACCTGTAACCTGCAACACAACCACACTTTAACCTGCAACACAACCACACTTTACACTGTAACCTGCAACACAACCACACTTTAACCTGTAACCTGCAACACAACCACACTTTAACCTGTAACCGGCAACACAACCACACTTTACACTGTAACCTGCAACACAACCACACTTTAACCTGCAACACAACCACACTTTAACCTGTAACCTGCAACACAACCACACTTTAACCTGTAACCGGCAACACAACCACACTTTACACTGTAACCTGCAACACAACCACACTTTACACTGTAACCTGCAACACAACCACACTTTACACTGTAACCTGCAACACAACCACACTTTAACCTGTAACCTGCAACACAACCACACTTTAACCTGTAACCTGCAACACAACCACACTTTACACTGTAACCTGCAACACAACCACACTTTACACTGTAACCTGCAACACAACCACACTTTAACCTGTAACCTGCAACACAACCACACTTTAACCTGCAACACAACCACACTTTAACCTGTAACCTGCAACACAACCACACTGTAACCTGCAACACAACCACACTTTAACCTGCAACACAACCACACTTTAACCTGTAACCTGCAACACAACCACACTTTAACCTGTAACCTGCAACACAACCACACTTTACACTGTAACCTGCAACACAACCACACTTTAACCTGTAACCTGCAACACAACCACACTTTAACCTGTAACCTGCAACACAACCACACTTTAACCTGTAACCTGCAACACAACCACACTTTACACTGTAACCTGCAACACAACCACACTTTACACTGTAACCGGCAACACAACCACACTTTACACTGTAACCTGCAACACAACCACACTTTACACTGTAACCTGCAACACAACCACACTTTAACCTGTAACCTGCAACACAACCACACTTTAACCTGTAACCTGCAACACAACCACACTTTAACCTGTAACCTGCAACACAACCACACTTTAACCTGTAACCTGCAACACAACCACACTTTACACTGTAACCTGCAACACAACCACACTTTACACTGTAACCTGCAACACAACCACACTTTACACTGTAACCTGCAACACAACCACACTTTAACCTGTAACCTGCAACACAACCACACTTTACACTGTAACCTGCAACACAACCACACTTTACACTGTAACCGGCAACACAACCACACTTTACACTGTAACCTGCAACACAACCACACTTTAACCTGTAACCGGCAACACAACCACACTTTACACTGTAACCTGCAACACAACCACACTTTACACTGTAACCGGCAACACAACCACACTTTACACTGTAACCTGCAACACAACCACACTTTACACTGTAACCGGCAACACAACCACACTTTACACTGTAACCTGCAACACAACCACACTTTACACTGTAACCTGCAACACAACCACACTTTAACCTGTAACCGGCAACACAACCACACTTTACACTGTAACCGGCAACACAACCACACTTTACACTGTAACCTGCAACACAACCACACTTTAACCTGTAACCTGCAACACAACCACACTTTACACTGTAACACAACCACACTTTACACTGTAACCGGCAACACAACCACACTTTACACTGTAACCTGCAACACAACCACACTTTACACTGTAACCGGCAACACAACCACACTTTACACTGTAACCTGCAACACAACCACACTTTACACTGCAACACAACCACACTTTACACTGTAACCTGTATGGCGTCTTCACAGAGGCCCCGCCCTGTGTGTTCATAATAAACTGAAATATTGTCAAAGTATTTCTGCAACTAAAATGAAGTTAAAGTCATTAATGAGAGACGACAGCTGTGACTGAAACCTGCAGATGTCTGGGTCTAAATCCAAAATAGAAGAAGGGACTAAAAACCCTGTGACGTCATGGCCAAAGGAGCACGTCTGAGCTCTGTCCATAAGGAGAACAAACATGTACATTAGCACATGTGACACACTAATGTTAGTGATGGGCGAGTGAAGCCTGCTAACACTTTGAGGCTTTCCTAGCAAAAAAGTGTCATAAGCTTCGAATTCTCTGAGCTGTTTCATTCTGTTTGGACACTGACCTCTTGTGGACAAACGTTATTATCACGACTTCTCATAAACAAGACTAAAGCACCAACACAATCATGTGTGCAAGAAATGTTTCATACAGACATGTGACGGTTTTATTATTTACAGCGTGATATTGATGTTTGAATGATCAAATCAAGTCTTCTGTGGACCCACCGCCTGCAGGAGGAGCCATAGGGGCTGGTGCAATGTGATTTGGGCAACTCCAACGGCTGCCCCCATGACCCGTCAACGGACACGTGGAAGAAAATGGATGGATGGATGATCAAATCAATAATAGGCCGATAAATAAGAGTACATTTCTTTGTAATGTGAGTCTGTGGAGCTCCAGTGGGCGGGGCCTCAGTCACCTGCGGCTGTGCTGCTAAAAGCAGGACATCAATGCGCAATCTTTTTATTCCTGGTCAGCAATCCACGCCTGCTTTTGTATCACTGCACATTTATTTATCACTAATGATTTACATCACGAGAATACATCCGTTGTTTAGCGCCTCGCCGCTAAAGGCAGCACAATGAGATGCTATGAGCAGATGAACCACTTTAAGACACGCTATGCAACTCACAGAATGAAGCCGTTTTCCAGACAGTCACGTGACCAGTTACTGAACGAGGCTCCAACGCAGTGTTTCAAAGCAATCTGCTTCAGGAAGAGCCATACAAGCTCCGGAGCACCGGGTTTTTTTTGGCCATCACTAACTAATGTGTATTCACATTACTATTTGTTTTGTTTTTTATGAGAAAGACTGTGTAATAACTTTATTTTAGTTGTAGTTACACACTCACACCAGAAGGTGGCCCATTACTCCGTGAGACGGTATTGTGAGGTCATAGGCCCTCCTTCTTCAATATGGCAAAAGGCAGGCATTGAGAAACTTCACCTGTCGCCTGTCTCATTCATTTCCCTGTTTTACAGGAACATATAATCTGCCCAACAGGCCCAAAACCTGCGTCTGTTACACACCCAATATCATTACATATGTTTCATTCAGTCAGAGACATCAAGGACATGCACATTTAGACACTAATCCGACTGAAGCCGTTTCTAAACATATAAATGACCCGGGATGAGAATGACCTCTGAGTTTCGCTGATTTGAAGATTCCCCCAATTTTCACCTTAGGGCGAAAAAACTTTCTATCCACATGTTTAGAAAGTTTGGAAAAAGGTTATCCCGTTAATGAAGAGCTTTTGAGACGTTACTGAGTCGTCGAGCCCGTCGATGTGCAGCACCACGGTCTTAGCACGTTTGTTGGAGGCTCCGAGGAAGAACTGGGCCTTTTTCCTGGCTCCGGACGGGTCCCGCGGCTCAGGCTCGGACTCTGGGCTGGAGCAGGTCTGAAGCAGCTCATAGATCTCTGACGCCAGCAGCTTGGTCTCTCCTGGAGTAGTCGACCTGAGGAAGAACAAAGGTCAGGAGGGTTTCTACAGCAGCTTAGTCTCTCCTGGAGCGGTCGACCTGAGGAAGAACAAAGGTCAGGAGGGTTTCTACAGCAGCTTGGTCTCTCCTGGAGTAGTCGACCTGAGGAAGAACAAAGGTCAGGAGGGTTTCTACAGCAGCTTAGTCTCTCCTGGAGCGGTCGACCTGAGGAAGAACAAAGGTCAGGAGGGTTTCTACAGCAGCTTAGTCTCTCCTGGAGTAGTCGACCTGAGGAAGAACAAAGGTCAGGAGGGTTTCTACAGCAGCTTAGTCTCTCCTGGAACGGTCGACCTGAGGAAGAACAAAGGTCAGGAGGGTTTCTACAGCAGCTTAGTCTCTCCTGGAGTAGTCGACCTGAGGAAGAACAAAGGTCAGGAGGGTTTCTACAGCAGCTTGGTCTCTCCTGGAGTAGTCGACCTGAGGAAGAACAAAGGTCAGGAGGGTTTCTACAGCAGCTTAGTCTATCCTGGAGCGGTCGACCTGAGGAAGAACAAAGGTCAGGAGGGTTTCTACAGCAGCTTAGTCTCTCCTGGAACGGTCGACCTGAGGAAGAACAAAGGTCAGGAGGGTTTCTACAGCAGCTTAGTCTCTCCTGGAGTAGTCGACCTGAGGAAGAACAAAGGTCAGGAGGGTTTCTACAGCAGCTTAGTCTCTCCTGGAGTAGTCGACCTGAGGAAGAACAAAGGTCAGGAGGGTTTCTACAGCAGCTTAGTCTCTCCTGGAGCGGTCGACCTGAGGAAGAACAAAGGTCAGGAGGGTTTCTACAGCAGCTTTGTCTCTCCTGGAGTAGTCGACCTGAGGAAGAACAAAGGTCAGGAGGGTTTCTACAGCAGCTTAGTCTCTCCTGGAGCGGTCGACCTGAGGAAGAAAAAAAGTTAAGGTTTCTACAGCAGCTTAGTCTCTCCTGGAGTGGTCGACCTGAGGAGAAGGAACTCTGAGCAAATCTTTGGAACTAATGTCACAAAAGAAAACCACACATTTAAACCTGGCTCTGCTGTCCAATATTTTTTATGCCAAAAACGCCTTGTTTTTGTGTGAAAACATAAAATCCCTCATATTTGAGTCAGTAATCCACAGCAGAAGCTTCACACTGACATCTCTATCAATCAATCAAAGTTTATTTATATAGCACTTTACAACAACACCAGGAGGACCAAAGTGCTTCACAGAAAGATAAAAACAATTTAAAAACACAAAATTATTACAACCTAGACACAATTCAGTGTGCCCTAAGTATTAAAACCAAGTTTGAAAAGATGAGTCTTTAAAAAGTGACAGGTCCGTGAGAACACGCAGACTGAGGGGCAGCTGTTCCACAGTTTAGGCGCTGCAACCCTGAAGGTACGATCACTCCACTGTTTGTATTGGGAACTGGGCACGTCCAGAACCATTTGATTGGCAGACTGGAGACTCTGTACGGTCAACAACTCAGTCAGATATAACGGAGCGAGACCATGAAGAGCTTTAACATTAACATTTAAAATCAATCCGAAAACGGACCGGGAGCCAGTGCAGGAGGAGAGGACAGGACTGATGTGGCCGTGTCTGGATGAACCGGTGAGAAGACGGGCTGCTGCTTCTGCACCAACTGTAACCGGTGGAGTGACGACTGTGGGAGGCCAGAGTAGAGAGCATTGCAATAGTCCAACCGAGAAATGATAAATGTGTGAGTCGCCTTCTCTCGAGGTCTTGGCGTGAGAGACAGGGCTTCACCTTGGTCTAAAGGCGCAGCTGGAAAAACCTGGCTTTGACAACAACATTTATTTGTTGTTTAAAGTTCAGTTCTTGGTCAAAGACAACTCCCAGGTTCCTGCCGTCATCACAGCCTGAACCCACGACCCTGGACTGAATCTGAGGAACATCCCCGGAGCCAAAAATAATGAATTCGGATTTTGTTTCGTTGGAGAAAATTCTGCGCAGGCCATTGTTTAATGTTCAAAAGGCAGTGATGGAGGGAGCCAAGAGCAGTGGCAGTGTTAGGGAGCACAGGTAAATAGACCTGGACATCGTCAGCATAAAGATGGAATGATAAATTATGTCTGGCAATGATGGACCCGAGTGGCAGCATGTAAAGTGAGAACACGACCGGGCCAAGGATGGAACCCTTTGGCACCCCAGATGACAGCGGGGTGGAGGAGGAGGAATAGTCATCGACCATCACAACAAAGTTCCGGTCAGTCAGGTAGGACCTGAACCACTACAGGACTGTGCTCTGAACACCAACATGCTCCGCCAGCCGGGAAAGAAGAACCGAGTCAGGTCGAGCATCATCAAAAGCACTGGCTGCTTCGAATCCAAAGCAGAATGTCCTTGTGCACTTTAAGAAGAGCTGACTCCGTGCTGTGACATGATCTGAAGCCCAATTGAAATTTCTCCAGCATATAATTATTTTCCAAAACAGACTGCAACTGAATGTCCTTGAAAAAGTAGTGGCTAAGCAGCTTTGCCGCCACCTACAGGACAATAGTTTATTTGAAAAATTTCAGTCAGGGTACAGAACTTATCATAGCACAGAGACCGCCTTAGTCAAAGTTACCAACGACCTGTTATTAGCAGCTGACGCCGGACTAGCTTCAGTCCTGGTTCTGTTAGACCTCAGACCTTTGACACAATCGACCTCAATGTTCTCCTGCAGAGGTTAGAAACTGACGTAGGCATCAGGGGAACAGCCCTCTCTTGGTTTAACTCTTACTTATGTGATAGGCACCAATTTGTTAATGTAAACCTAAAGTCTTCACCGTGTTCCAAAGTGTGTTATGGGGTGCCACAGGGTTCAGTGCTCGGACCAATTTTATTTATATTGTACATGCTTCCATTAGGTAACATAATCCGAAATCATAATATACATTTTCACTATTGCGCAGACGACACACAGCTGTACTTATCAATGAAACCAGGTCAGACAGATAAATTAGATGCGCTTAGTTCCTGCGTAAAAGCCATTAAGACCTGGAGGACTGTTAATGACCTCCTCCTTAACCCTGATAATTTTAGGTCCTCAAAAACTGAGAGAGTCTTTATCTCAGCAGATCATCTCCCTGGATAATGTTAGCGTATCAACGAGCTCTACAGAAAAAAAAACTTGGAGTTCTGTTTGACCAAGACCTCTCTTTTAAAACGCATATAAACCAGGCTTGTAAAATTGCGTTCTTTCACCTGCGCAACATTGCTAAAATACGAAACATCCTCCCTCAGAGTGATGCAGAAAAACTTATTCATGCATTTGTTTCCTCAAAGCTGGACGACTGTAACTGCCTGCTAGCAGCGTGTCCTAAAAGTTCCCTAAAAAGTTTTCTATTCGTTCAAAATGCAGCTGCAAGATTGTTAACGCGTACACAGAGAAGAGAACACATGACACCTGTGCTAAAGTCTCTCCATTGGCTTCCTGTTGAGTTTAGAATCAAATTTAAAATCCTGCTCCTCCGCTCTATCTCCAAGACGTTATCATTCCATATCGGCCAACCAGAGCACTCAAAACTCAGGGCTACTAGTGATTCCTCGGGTCTCCAAAATCACTGTAGGAGGAAGAGCCTTTAGCTACCAAGCTCCGGTTTTATGGAATAAACTCCCAGCTCACGTTAAAGAAGCAGAAACAGTCCCTACATTTAAGACTAGGCTCAAAACGTACCCCTTCGAATTAGCTTATGATCAGGTCAGTTAGGTAAAGCTCTAACCCACAGCCTGAAGTAAAGCTGCCTTAGGAGAAACACTGCTGTGGGAAGTACGGTACACTGAGCGCTATCCTCTTCTTCTTCTTACTGCAAACTTTGTCTTATTATGATACAATATTTATTTTAGTCATGATGTCGGCTCGGCATCTTGATGTGGCACACCTGTGAGGTGGGATGGATTATCTCTGCAGAGCAGAAGTGCTCACTATCACACATTTGGACTGATTCGTGGGCAATGTTTGTGAGAAATGGTAATATTGTGTATCTGGAATGAATTTTGGATCTTTGGGTCCATCTCATGAAAAATGGGAGCAGAAACAAAAGTGTTGCATTTATATTTTTGTTGAGTGTATGTTGATATTGACGGAACATAGCATAGAATTAGTTTGGTAAAATTGTGTTATACTGTTAAAAGCTCACTCCATTCTTGCTCTATCGCTCAATAATCACCTATGCCTCAGTCAAAGCTTATCACAGGATGTGCGGGAGGGCCGCACACTCGTCGGTCTGCACGCAGTGGCAACTTACTGGAATGCGGAGGTCAGCACACGTCTCTGCACCCAGTGGATACTTACTGAGAAGAACGTCTGCACATTTTTATGTACAAATGTATATGAGCTAGGAAAGAAACAGCAGAGAGAGAATGAACTCGGCCGAGGAATGACCTCTCCGAATGGCTCCTGCTGCATTCGATAGGGCTAGATAGCGCTCAACATTCTGTTTAGAATTGTAAACGTGAGGGTAATACATTTGCTTATCTAAAAACCTTCACGACTGTGTGGTGTCCATTCTGTGATCGACGGAATCAACGAATATGACGGCATCTACCTTTTGTTAATTAATGGAGTCAGGTTTACGTTATATTTAAGAGAGTAATTTCCTGTGTGTGATGCCCACAGTTTCCAAAATTAACCGACACCAAGAGGCTTTCCTAAAAGTGTCTGCTGTGACAGATAAATCTGTTTGGAAATTTTTTCTCAAGTATGATATGAAAGTCTAATGTTTTCTTGCAAATGAGATGTTATCAATTATTGCTTATTAATAAACTTTAATGGATGAACATTGAGTTAGCTTTAGTTTTAGTAAAACTAAAGCTAACTCAATAACTGAATTCTCAGGATGTGAACTTTAAAATAACATGCTGCATGCAAATATTCACTGAGATTAGTAACATTTGTATCGGTTCAGTATCGGATATTTCAAAAGGTGAAAGCTTTCAACGGTGGCTTGTTTTCTAAAACCAGCAGGTCACGGGTTTGATTGGACTCACTTCTGGACGACGTTCTGCAAACTCAGCATCATCCCCAGCTCCGCCTTCAGACGCTCCCTGTTCGGCACACACTCCGACAGGTACCGCAGCGCCTGAACAATCAGAGAGGGGAGGGGGGGGAGGGGGGGGGGCGGGGGAGGGGGGAGAGGAGAGAGAGGGGGGAGGGGGGAGAGAGGGAAGAGAGGGGGGAGGGGGGAGAAGGTGGAGAGGACAGACACAGGGCCAATCAGAGGAGAGAGAGGGTAAATATCTTGTCCTTACTTTAGCCAAAGAAATCTTTCTAAGAATAAAATGAGACTAAAACTAAAACCAATTGTTTAACTTAATGACTAAACTACACTGAATTGGCCTAAGGCTAAGTGCAGTACCGGTCCTCACCAACAGGGCAGAGTCTAAAGCTAAGTGCAGTACCGGTCCTCACCAACAGGGCAGAGTCTAAAGCTAAGTGCAGTACCGGTCTTCACCAGCATGGCGGCGCCTAAAGCTAAGAGCAGTTCCGGTCCTCACCAACAGGGCAGAGTCTAAAGCTAAGTGCAGTACCGGTCTTCACCAGCATGGCGGCGCCTAAAGCTAAGTGCAGTACCAGTCCTCACCAACAGGGCAGAGTCTAAAGCTAAGTGCAGTACCGGTCTTCACCAGCATGGCGGCGCCTAAAGCTAAGTGCAGTGCCGGTCCTCACCAACAGGGCAGAGTCTAAAGCTAAGTGCAGTACCGGTCCTCACCAACAGGGCAGAGTCTAAAGCTAAGTGCAGTACCGGCCCTCACCAACAGGGCAGAGTCTAAAGCTAAGTGCAGTACCGGTCCTCACCAACAGGGCAGAGTCTAAAGCTAAGTGCAGTACCGGTCTTCACCAGCATGGCGGCGCCTAAAGCTAAGAGCAGTTCCGGTCCTCACCAACAGGGCAGAGTCTAAAGCTAAGTGCAGTACCGGTCCTCACCAACAGGGCAGAGTCTAAAGCTAAGTGCAGTGCCGGTCCTCACCAACAGGGCAGAGTCTAAAGCTAAGTGCAGTACCGGTCCTCACCAACAGGGCAGAGTCTAAAGCTAAGTGCAGTACCGGTCCTCACCAACAGGGCAGAGTCTAAAGCTAAGTGCAGTACCGGTCCTCACCAATAGGGCAGAGTCTAAAGCTAAGTGCAGTACCGGTCCTCACCAACAGGGCAGAGTCTAAAGCTAAGTGCAGTACCGGTCCTCACCAACAGGGCAGAGTCTAAAGCTAAGTGCAGTACCGGTCCTCACCAACAGGGCAGAGTCTAAAGCTAAGTGCAGTACCGGTCCTCACCAACAGGGCGGCGCCTAAAGCTAAGTGCAGTACCGGTCTTCACCAGCATGGCGGCGCCTAAAGCTAAGAGCAGTTCCGGTCCTCACCAACAGGGCAGAGTCTAAAGCTAAGTGCAGTACCGGTCCTCACCAACAGGGCAGAGTCTAAAGCTAAGAGCAGTTCCGGTCCTCACCAACAGGGCAGAGTCTAAAGCTAAGTGCAGTACCGGTCCTCACCAATAGGGCAGAGTCTAAAGCTAAGTGCAGTACCGGTCCTCACCAACAGGGCAGAGTCTAAAGCTAAGTGCAGTACCGGTCCTCACCAATAGGGCAGAGTCTAAAGCTAAGTGCAGTACCGGTCCTCACCAACAGGGCAGAGTCTAAAGCTAAGTGCAGTACCGGTCCTCACCAACAGGGCAGAGTCTAAAGCTAAGTGCAGTACCGGTCCTCACCAATAGGGCAGAGTCTAAAGCTAAGTGCAGTACCAGTCCTCACCAACAGGGCAGAGTCTAAAACTAAGTGCAGTACCAGTCCTCACCAACAGGGCAGAGTCTAAAGCCAAGTGCAGTACCGGTCCTCACCAACAGGGCAGAGTCTAAAGCTAAGTGCAGTACCGGTCCTCACCAATAGGGCAGAGTCTAAAGCTAAGTGCAGTACCAGTCCTCACCAACAGGGCAGAGTCTAAAGCTAAGTGCAGTACCGGTCCTCACCAATAGGGCAGAGTCTAAAGCTAAGTGCAGTACCGGTCCTCACCAGCAGGGCGGTGCCTAAAGCTAAGTGCAGTACCGGTCCTCACCAACAGGGCAGAGTCTAAAGCTAAGTGCAGTACCGGTCCTCACCAACAGGGCAGAGTCTAAAGCTAAGTGCAGTACCGGTCCTCACCAACAGGGCAGAGTCTAAAGCTAAGTGCAGTACCGGTCCTCACCAACAGGGCAGAGTCTAAAGCTAAGTGCAGTACCAGTCCTCACCAATAGGGCAGAGTCTAAAGCTAAGTGCAGTACCGGTCCTCACCAACAGGGCAGAGTCTAAAGCTAACTGCAGTACCGGTCCTCACCAACAGGGCAGAGTCTAAAGCTAAGTGCAGTACCAGTCCTCACCAATAGGGCAGAGTCTAAAGCTAAGTGCAGTACCGGTCCTCACCAACAGGGCAGAGTCTAAAGCTAAGAGCAGTTCCGGTCCTCACCAACAGGGCAGAGTCTAAAGCTAAGTGCAGTACCGGTCCTCACCAATAGGGCAGAGTCTAAAGCTAAGTGCAGTACCGGTCCTCACCAACAGGGCAGAGTCTAAAGCTAAGTGCAGTACCGGTCTTCACCAGCATGGCAGCGCCTAAAGCTAAGAGCAGTTCCGGTCCTCACCAACAGGGCAGAGTCTAAAGCTAAGTGCAGTACCGGTCCTCACCAATAGGGCAGAGTCTAAAGCTAAGTGCAGTACCGGTCCTCACCAACAGGGCAGAGTCTAAAGCTAAGTGCAGTACCGGTCCTCACCAACAGGGCAGAGTCTAAAGCTAAGTGCAGTACCGGTCCTCACCAACAGGGCAGAGTCTAAAGCTAAGTGCAGTACCGGTCCTCACCAACAGGGCAGAGTCTAAAGCTAAGTGCAGTACCAGTCCTCACCAATAGGGCAGAGTCTAAAGCTAAGTGCAGTACCAGTCCTCACCAACAGGGCAGAGTCTAAAGCTAAGTGCAGTACCAGTCCTCACCAACAGGGCAGAGTCTAAAGCTAAGTGCAGTACCGGTCCTCACCAATAGGGCAGAGTCTAAAGCTAAGTGCAGTACCGGTCCTCACCAACAGGGCAGAGTCTAAAGCTAAGTGCAGTACCGGTCCTCACCAACAGGGCAGAGTCTAAAGCTAAGTGCAGTACCGGTCCTCACCAACAGGGCAGAGTCTAAAGCTAAGTGCAGTACCGGTCTTCACCAGCATGGCGGCGCCTAAAGCTAAGAGCAGTTCCGGTCCTCACCAACAGGGCAGAGTCTAAAGCTAAGTGCAGTACCGGTCCTCACCAACAGGGCAGAGTCTAAAGCTAAGTGCAGTACCGGTCCTCACCAACAGGGCAGAGTCTAAAGCTAAGTGCAGTACCGGTCCTCACCAACAGGGCAGAGTCTAAAGCTAAGTGCAGTACCAGTCCTCACCAATAGGGCAGAGTCTAAAGCTAAGTGCAGTACCGGTCCTCACCAACAGGGCAGAGTCTAAAGCTAAGTGCAGTACCGGTCCTCACCAACAGGGCAGAGTCTAAAGCTAAGTGCAGTACCGGTCCTCACCAACAGGGCAGAGTCTAAAGCTAAGTGCAGTACCGGTCCTCACCAACAGGGCAGAGTCTAAAGCTAAGTGCAGTACCGGTCTTCACCAGCATGGCGGCGCCTAAAGCTAAGAGCAGTACCGGTCTTCACCAGCATGGCGGCGCCTAAAGCTAAGAGCAGTTCCGGTCCTCACCAACAGGGCAGAGTCTAAAGCTAAGTGCAGTGCCGGTCCTCACCAACAGGGCAGAGTCTAAAGCTAAGTGCAGTACCGGTCCTCACCAGCAGGGCGGCGCCTAAAACTAAGTGCAGTACCAGTCCTCACCAACAGGGCAGAGTCTAAAGCCAAGTGCAGTACCGGTCCTCACCAACAGGGCAGAGTCTAAAGCTAAGTGCAGTACCGGTCCTCACCAACAGGGCAGAGTCTAAAGCTAAGTGCAGTACCGGTCCTCACCAACAGGGCAGAGTCTAAAGCTAAGTGCAGTACCGGTCTTCACCAGCATGGCGGCGCCTAAAGCTAAGAGCAGTTCCGGACCTCACCAACAGGGCAGAGTCTAAAGCTAAGTGCAGTACCGGTCCTCACCAACAGGGCAGAGTCTAAAGCTAAGTGCAGTACCGGTCCTCACCAACAGGGCAGAGTCTAAAGCTAAGTGCAGTACCGGTCCTCACTAACAGGGCAGAGTCTAAAGCTAAGTGCAGTACCAGTCCTCACCAATAGGGCAGAGTCTAAAGCTAAGTGCAGTACCGGTCCTCACCAACAGGGCAGAGTCTAAAGCTAAGTGCAGTACCGGTCCTCACCAACAGGGCAGAGTCTAAAGCTAAGTGCAGTACCGGTCCTCACCAACAGGGCAGAGTCTAAAGCTAAGTGCAGTACCGGTCTTCACCAGCATGGCGGCGCCTAAAGCTAAGAGCAGTTCCGGTCCTCACCAACAGGGCAGAGTCTAAAGCTAAGTGCAGTACCGGTCCTCACCAACAGGGCAGAGTCTAAAGCTAAGTGCAGTACCGGTCCTCACCAACAGGGCAGAGTCTAAAGCTAAGTGCAGTACCGGTCCTCACCAACAGGGCAGAGTCTAAAGCTAAGTGCAGTACCAGTCCTCACCAATAGGGCAGAGTCTAAAGCTAAGTGCAGTACCAGTCCTCACCAACAGGGCAGAGTCTAAAGCTAAGTGCAGTACCAGTCCTCACCAACAGGGCAGAGTCTAAAGCTAAGTGCAGTACCGGTCCTCACCAATAGGGCAGAGTCTAAAGCTAAGTGCAGTACCGGTCCTCACCAACAGGGCAGAGTCTAAAGCTAAGTGCAGTACCGGTCCTCACCAACAGGGCAGAGTCTAAAGCTAAGTGCAGTACCGGTCCTCACCAACAGGGCAGAGTCTAAAGCTAAGTGCAGTACCGGTCTTCACCAGCATGGCGGCGCCTAAAGCTAAGAGCAGTTCCGGTCCTCACCAACAGGGCAGAGTCTAAAGCTAAGTGCAGTACCGGTCCTCACCAATAGGGCAGAGTCTAAAGCTAAGTGCAGTACCAGTCCTCACCAACAGGGCAGAGTCTAAAGCTAAGTGCAGTACCGGTCCTCACCAACAGGGCAGAGTCTAAAGCTAAGTGCAGTACCGGTCCTCACCAATAGGGCAGAGTCTAAAGCTAAGTGCAGTACCAGTCCTCACCAACAGGGCAGAGTCTAAAGCTAAGTGCAGTGCCGGTCCTCACCAACAGGGCAGAGTCTAAAGCTAAGTGCAGTACCGGTCCTCACCAGCAGGGCGGCGCCTAAAACTAAGTGCAGTACCAGTCCTCACCAACAGGGCAGAGTCTAAAGCCAAGTGCAGTACCGGTCCTCACCAACAGGGCAGAGTCTAAAGCTAAGTGCAGTACCGGTCCTCACCAATAGGGCAGAGTCTAAAGCTAAGTGCAGTACCAGTCCTCACCAACAGGGCAGAGTCTAAAGCTAAGTGCAGTACCGGTCCTCACCAACAGGGCAGAGTCTAAAGCTAAGTGCAGTACCGGTCCTCACCAGCAGGGCGGTGCCTAAAGCTAAGTGCAGTACCGGTCCTCACCAGCAGGGCGGCATAGACCACCTGAGGGCTGGGATGGTCCAGGAACAGGATGAGTCCAGGGAGGCAGCCCTGGTCCTGGATTATGGCCCGACGGTTCATCGGGTCCGAGGCCAAGTCCCTGAGCTGGTTCACCACGGCCAGGGCGTCCGGCTCCGCACTCATTTCGTTTTGATTTGACCTTTATTTAAACAGTAAAGTCCCACTGAGATTAAGAATCTCTTTTTCAAGTGGGTCCTGACCCCAGAGGGGGCGCTACAGGACGCTCAAACTGCCACTACAGGGGGCGCTAGAGGACACCCATCCACCTGCAAAAGAAACATATGTAGTAGTTTAATTTCAGTCCAATACAATCACAATCAGAATAGGTTTTATTGCCATGGTTTGAGAACAGGTTCACAAACTAGGAATTTTTCTCGTTGCAAACGTACGTCATAAAACATGTAACACAGAATTAAGATAAAAATAAGCTAAAGAACTTTAAACTATAAGGCTATAGGGGCATGCATACAAAATATTAAATAAATAAGATAAAATAAAGTGACATATGGTAAGACAACAACAATTTGACATTGAACAACAGCGGGATTGTATTTACAGATGTGTAGCATATAAAGTGATATAAAGTGATATAAAGTGATATAAAGTTATATAAAGTTATATAAAGTGATAAGTGATATAAAGTGATATAAAGTGATATAAAGTGATATAAAGTTATATAAAGTTATATAAAGTGATATAAAGTGATATAAAGTTATATAAAGTGATAAGTGATATAAAGTGATATAAAGTGATATAAAGTTATATAAAGTTATATAAAGTTATATAAAGTGATAAGTGATATAAAGTGATATAAAGTGATATAAAGTGATAAGTGATATAAAGTGATATAAAGTGATAAGTGATAGCAGCGGGTCTAAGTGTGGACACACCGCACAGTGCAAGTGCAGATACATCTATGAGTCTGTGACTAAGCAACGGAGACTTGTTTTTGATTTGTGGGTCTGGATAGACCGTAGCCTCCTGCCTCCTGACACAACACATTTTCCGATACCTACAATGTGTTGTCTAGAACCAGACATCAAAAGTACTACAAAAACATAGACAAACTGTAAAATACGCCAGATATCTGTATCATAGTGCAGAAGGTAATTCACTTGTCCCTAATGTGTGAAAGATATGCACATTTACAATATCGGGTTTATCTCTAATGTCAAGAAATATGGGAAAGAATTTGGGGAAAAATAAGGAAAAAAATAGTTAGAAACATAAGGCAAAAATAAGGGGGAAATGAGGGGGAAAGGAAAATATGACTACCACCTTTGCTATGCCCGATCCCGTCAGGCCTTGGAAGCTAAGCAGGGAAGGGCCTGGTCGGTACTTGGCTGGGAGACCGTTTGAAAACAGCAGGAAGCCTGGCGACTGTAGTGAGTGAGAGAGTGGTGGTGGTCGGAGGGGCTATTAATAATGATCATTATTATTAGTTATCATTATCAACTTAGATAGTGCTGTTCTACCTTCATCAGACCCAAAGCGCTTTACAGTAAGGAACCAGTCACCCATTCTCTCTCTCATTCATACACCTGTGTACGCAGACACTGGAGGTGAGTGAAGTGTCTTGCCCAAGGGCACATTATTATTTGTTGAACCCCATGAGGTCCGTGCTCCGCCTTCCACAACATCACAGATTTTTAGTCATAACTTTGAAACAAAGAGATTTTTTAATAACTAATCCTTAGTTATTAGTTTTGACAGATTGTTCCACTACAAAAAACTTATCTTAAAATAATAAATAATTTATTCAGATTTTGTGGAATTTCCGAGATTTTTAGGCATAAAACGAGTTATTTTTGTATGAAAATATCAAATGAACAAAAACTTGCAATACATTTTTTTCTTCATATTTATATCAGTCTACAGCAAAAGTTTCAAATTCATGTCTGTACATTTAAAAATAATAATCCCTATTCACCTGCTGCATCTCGCGTGAAAGAGACTCACCTCAGCCTCTGTGTCTGCCCTGGCTCAGCCTCTGTCTCTGCCCGCTGAAGAGGCTCCTCCGCCGGGCTCAGCCTCTGTCTCTGCCCGCCGAAGAGGCTCCTCCGCCGGGCTCGGCCTCTGTCTCTGCCCGCCGAAGAGGCTCCTCCGCCGGACTCGGCCTCTGTCTCTGCCCGCCGAAGAGGCTCCTCCGCCGGGCTCGGCCTCTGTCTCTGCCCGCCGAAGAGGCTCCTCCGCCGGACTCGGCCTCTGTCTCTGCCCGCCGAAGAGGCTCCTCCGCCGGACTCGGCCTCTGTCTCTGCCCGCCGAAGAGGCTCCTCCGCCGGACTCGGCCTCTGCCCGCCGAAGAGGCTCCTCCGCCGGACTCGGCCTCTGTCTCTGCCCGCCGAAGAGGCTCCTCCGCCGGACTCGGCCTCTGTCTCTGCCCGCCGAAGAGGCTCCTCCGCCGGACTCAGCCTCTGTCCCTGCCCGCCGAAGAGGTTCCTCCGCCGGGCTCGGCCTCTGTCTCTGCCCGCTGAAGAGGCTCCTCCGCCGGGCTCGGCCTCTTCCAGGGCCCGGGCACAGACACTGAAGAGTTTTCTCCGTTTTTTCCAAATATTCCCGGGATGTTGTCTTGGGTAAACTCAGAAACAGCAGATGCTAACGTCATCCACACGGATCAGGTAAACAAATCTACTTCCGCACTTTTCTTCTTCTTCTCTGACAGCAGCAGACAAGGCGCCGCTCAGGCGCGTTACTGCCGCCTGCTGCTGAAATATGAGCATAACTCCTGTTCTGGTCTCCTTGCACTGGCTTCCAGTGAGCTAAAGGCAGGGCCGGATTTAAGTAAAATGGGCCCGGGGCTATAGTTTCTTCAGGGCCCCCCATATACTGTATGTCTGTCGGATTTCTCTCTCTCTACAATTAATTTTTCTAAGAACTTCTTATAGACATAGTACTATTTTTTTTTTAAATGCTAAATTTGAAAAAAATGTGAGGTCCAGGGTCCACATTTAAAAGGGGGGTCTGGAGCTCCTCCCCCAGAGATTTTTTTATTTTACTGGTGCATTTTGGTGCATTCTCATGCATTTTAACAGACCAAAAGGTACATATTTTTTCTCAGTTTCAACTGGACTCAGACCTTGTTTAGAATTAGTTTAGATCTGGTTTAGTCTTGGTTTAGTCTTGGTTTAGTCCTGGTTTAGTCTCGGGTACAAAGTCATCTGATAAAGCCTTATATGTTAGGGAGTCTGCAAAGAGAGAAGGAACTAGTTTGACAACCCGAACTAAGCATACATTTTTCTCCTTATGCCCATGGGCCCTTCAACCTGCTGGGCCCCTGGGCTTAGCCCCTGTAAGCCCCTGCATAAATCCGGCCTTGACTACAGAATCCAGTTTAAGGTCCAATTGATGGTTTTAAGTGTTTAAATGGGATGGCCCCGTCTTACCTGACAGAGCTTCTGTCTGTTCATGTCCCAAAAAGGGCAGCCAGGTCGGCAAATGAAATGTTACTAGTTGTTCCAAGATCACGGATGAAAACAGCAGGCTACGCTAACGTGTCCCCCATTATCACAGATGTAAGTAGTGCTGAGCCGGCTACGCTAACGTGGCCCCATTATCACAGATGTAAGTAGTGCTGAGTCGGCTACGCTAACGTGTCCCCCATCATCACAGATGTAAGTAGTGCTGAGCAGGCTACGCTAACGTGTCCCCCATCATCACAGATGTAAGTAGTGCTGAGCAGGCTACGCTAACGTGTCCCCCATCATCACAGATGTAAGTAGTGCTGAGCAGGCTACGCTAACGTGTCCCCCATCATCACAGATGTAAGTAGTGCTGAGCAGGCTACGCTAACGTGTCCCCATCATCACAGATGTAAGTAGTGCTGAGCAGGCTACGCTAACGTGGCCCCATTATCACAGATGTAAGTAGTGCTGAGCCGGCTACGCTAACGTGTCCCCATCATCACAGATGTAAGTAGTGCTGAGCAGGCTACGCTAACGTGTCCCCCATCATCACAGATGTAAGTAGTGCTGAGCAGGCTACGCTAACGTGTCCCCCATTATCACAGATGTAAGTAGTGCTGAGCAGGCTACGCTAACGTGTCCCCATCATCACAGATGTAAGTAGTTCTGAGCCGGCTACGCTAACGTGTCCCCCATCATCACAGATGTAAGTAGTGCTGAGCAGGCTACGCTAACGTGTCCCCCATCATCACAGATGTAAGTAGTGCTGAGCAGGCTACGCTAACGTGTCCCCCATTATCACAGATGTAAGTAGTGCTGAGCAGGCTACGCTAACGTGTCCCCCATCATCACAGATGTAAGTAGTGCTGAGCAGGCTACGCTAACGTGTCCCCCATTATCACAGATGTAAGTAGTGCTGAGCAGGCTACGCTAACGTGTCCCCCATCATCACAGATGTAAGTAGTGCTGAGCAGGCTACGCTAACGTGTCCCCCATCATCACAGATGTAAGTAGTGCTGAGCAGGCTACGCTAACGTGTCCCCATCATCACAGATGTAAGTAGTGCTGAGCAGGCTACGCTAACGTGTCCCCCATCATCACAGATGTAAGTAGTGCTGAGCAGGCTACGCTAACGTGTCCCCCATTATCACAGATGTAAGTCATATAAAGGGTGTGATGGTTTCTGGTAGATGAGAAACACTGCAGAAGCAACACAAAGCAAAGCTCTGCCACTTACGGATGAGAAACAAGTAGCATTAACCCTGTCTGAGTAAATGGCTCTTCTAAAGGTAAGACTGTTATTTTCATACAGCCCACAGTTATGAGGTGGTTAGAAAATCCAATGTACTCAACAACTAATTGAGGACAACTTTGCAAGTAATTAAAAAATATGTTCACTCAATAGAATAGAATAGAATAGAATAGAACTTTATTGTCTGTTCCAAAGAGCAGAAATTTGTCTTACAGCACAGCACAAATCAATCAAAAAAAACACACACAAACATCGTTACAAAATATCACATAAAAAGATCAACATAAAGTACAGTGCATAAAGTACCTCTGATAAGAAGTGAGAAAATATGTTTCATTTGATTGAATGTTTAATTTATTTTAAGGATACCCCCATTGAGATGAACTATCTCTTTTTCATGGGGGTCCTCTTACAATATATTTTATATTCATAACCAATGTCATTTTTACAATGCTGACATAAAACAACATATTTAATATTGCACACAATTATTTATTTTTGTGTTAGAGTTGTATTGCCTTTTTCTGGTTTACAAAGGCTTTTTAGTTTATATATCTTTTTTTATGTGCCTCTGATAGTTATTACGTTGAATAATCATACTCAAAGTTTAATCGTCAAACATGCTCTAACATACTGCAGGAAACGAGAATAACATTTTCCAGATTTTCTAAAGTTTATGCTAATTGTTTTTTGTTGGTAATAATTGGAACGACTGACACAGAGAAACAGGAGGGACACGACTAAAAACACTCAAATAGAAGCAAAACAAGGCCTGACAGAAATGTTTTGAAAAGTGATGCCAGGGTAAGTTTAAATCTATATTTTTAATTGACTAATATAAAACGTATAAATTATGATAACAGGAAACACGAGTGAAACTTTATCACTGACTTAAGTGATACCAGCGGCACAGTAGCACAGCGGTTAGTGCTCTCGCTTCACAGCTAGAAGGTCCCGGGTTCGATTCCCACCTGGACGGGGCCTTTCTGTGTGGAGTTTGCATGTTCTTCCCGTGTCTGCGTAGGTTTCCTCCGGGTACTCCGGTTTCCCCTACCACCAGAAACATGTACAATAGGCCAGGATGAATGATGTGTGTGTATGGTGTTGGTCAGAGGGACTGTTGGCGCGATGTGTGTAGTCGCGACAGCGCTTCTGTCAGTCTCCCCCAGGGGAAACTGAAGCTACTAATGTAGTTTACCACCACCGAGTGTGGAGTGAATGTAAAATGCTCTCATGTAAAGCGCTTTGTGGCACTGTATAAATGAAGGTTCTTCTTCTTAAGTGCGGGGGATGTGACTGACTGCCCTCAGCTCTGCACATGCTTTGTGTCATTGTACCATTGGCAGGGCCGTAACTATGAAGGGGGCTCACTGGGCCCAGAAATAACTTTCTTTAACACCAGTAAATAGACCAGATAAAATGATTATTTATGATCTAAAATGCACCAGATTGCAAGAAATCATATCTGAATTATAAAAAAATTATTGGGGGAGGACCTCCAAACCCCCCCCCCCCCCCCCTTTGGACTGCCCTCTCACACTTTAAACAGGTTCTGATGGTCATGTTGGGGGGGCGGCGTTTATTACGATTACGAGACAATATCGCGATGAAAACGCTGATTAAATCAGGTACAAGGCCTGGGGGGCGCTGCTGAGCACTGATGGCGTAGGACGTTGAAGAAAAACAGCCGTTTTCCTGTGTTGTCGTTGTACACAATAAAATAGTATCGCTACGACGGAGGTTACTTTTTCCCTATTTAACATTACCTTTAATTGACAACACCGCGCATTCAAACTGGAGGAGGAGTTGAGAACCGTCAAAAATCTACTCTACGTATAACTAATAATTACATACCAGGATTGATGACAAAATCAAGGGGTTCAAATTAGAAGTTTTATTCCCCTAACATGTCATCTTAATACAGAATTCTGTCTTCCCCAGTTCCCTATCAAATGTGAGTCTGCCAGCCGCTGTGCCAATGGGCAGACTGGTTCATCCTGGGGAAAAACAGTATTTTACACATTCCAATGTTTACAAGATTTATGAGTCTAAGACCACATGTCGTGGTTTCCATCGTTCCCATTGGCTCCCACAGCTGTGCATTCAGCTCCGCCTTGGTCTCCCTTGTAATTTGACCCTTTTTGACCATGTGGCCAGTGGACCGGGTGGGGGTTGCTGTGCCTCTTAATCTTTCCTGAAACAAAGGATTCTGAGGAAACCACACCTTATACTGCACTGAATGACAACTTTTGGTTAGTTTGCTAAATAGCCAAAGGAACAAAACATCGTATAAAAATATTATATCTCTTCAACGTGTTTTGCGGTGGCTCCGCTGGAATGGGACATTTTCTTAACATTTCTGCACCAACTTTTTGTGTTTTGATACACAAATCTGCTAAGTAGTGCATTTATTGACCATCACTTCACTGAGTCGGCGTTTTCAATGACTGATATGAATACTCGAAGTACCTCGAAGCCCGAGCAGGAGGCACTCGCTATGCCGGAGGCTAGTGGGCCATTGCTAGCTAGCATAAAAGAGATGATGGAGGATGTAGTTAACGACCACGATGAGAGGCTAACTAGCCTACAGGCCTGTGTTAGCAAGCTTCGAGGAGAAGTCGAGTCTCTGTCCAAAAAGAGTGACGAATTGGAAGGACGCTCCAGATTAAACAACATTCGCATACTAGGGGTCCAGGAGGGCTCCGAGGGTACCCGCCCGACAGAATTTGTGGCCGGCTTTCTACAGAATTTGCTCCGTTTGGATGCTAAACCTGATCTTGACCGAGCACACCGCACTTTGCGGCCTAAGCCTGGAGATGGAGCCCCACCGCGCCCCTTTATTGCCCGTGTCAACCAGTTTCAGGTTCGAAATGAAATCCTTCAAAAAGCCCGTGAGCTATCTTCTTTGAATTACAATGGGAGGCCAGTATTCATCTTTCCGGACTTTACGGTGGCGAAGAAAGGCGCAGCTTTCAGTGCTGTTAAGAAGGTACTCCACTCCTGCTCTGGGGTGAAGTTTGGTCTCTTTTTCCCCGCATCTCTTCGGATTACACTTTCCAATGGACAACTCCATACATTTGAAGATCCGGATCTTGCTATGGACTTCGTGAAGAAAAACCTCAAGATCATGGTTGCTCAAGACCCTGTTTAACACAATATTGTGCTATATGATGGACAGCGCCTTTGCGTGATGTTATTGTGAGGAGGTTTGGATGCTTTCTTCTTATTTAAATCCTGGTTAGTATTATTGCTCATTTGTTTAAAATGTATGTGTTTTTTTTTTCTGAGGTTGCCATACATTCATTGTTAATTGCTCATTCGTTTTGACTTGTGTGTATTTTTATTTATTTCAAAAAAAATGTAAACAATGTAGATGCAACTTCATCTACAGCCCTGCTGGATGGACAGTGGTGGTTACAATTTATTTGATTTTACTAATTTACTTACTTTAATTGATTTCATTTTTTTTTTCATTTTTTTTTTTACTTTATTATTGCCTGTGTATTACTATATCTTATGTGTATGTTTGATACATTTTAAGTTATTACTTTTTGTCTTTGCAGTTCTATTTTTTGTTTTGTTTCCATCCTTTTATTTTTATTTTTTTTACATATCTCAAAAGGTATTACTTATTTTGTATTCAATTTTGTTTTGTGCACTAAATTTGGAAAATTTGATAAATTGTTTGTTTGGAAAAAAAACGAAAAAAAAAAAAAACATTGAATTCATAATGCTTTATTATGCACAAAAAACGTGTTCCAATTTATCTGAAGTTGGTGGTGCAGGTAATATTTCCGGTATAGTCCACATTCCGTAGGAGAGTATGTTATTTAGTGACTGCTCTCCCTGCCTTAGTAAGGCTTATTTGTATTTTTGTGGGGGGAGGGTTTTCGCGCATCTAGTTTGGGGAGATGCTTCTGCGACTTTTTCCTGGGTTTTTTCCTATTTTGTGTATGTGTGTGTTGTTGCGTTTTTTGTTTTGTTTTGTTTTTTTGTTTTTTTTACAGGTGTCCAACAGAATGTGTTCTCAAATTGATTAGGATATCATAATGGCGGCCACACAAACAACAGCTGTTGTAGGACAAGAACTCCGCTTTACTAGCTTTAACTGCAAAGGGCTCAACAATCCTTTAAAGCGCAGTAAGGTACTACACCATATTCAACAATTGGGGGCTCATATTATTTATCTGCAAGAGACACATCTGAAAAATTTAGATCATATGAAATTAAAAAAGAGTTGGATAAGTCATATTTATCATTCGTCATTTAACAGCAGGTCTCGAGGGGTGGCAATTTTGGTACGTAAATCTGTCCCCTTTGTATATTTGCAAACAATCTCTGATTCCAATGGTAGATATCTTATTGTGACTGGTACTATTCGTAATATTCCCATAGCCTTGGTTAATGTCTATGCTCCCAATTTCGATGATGAGGGCTTTTTTAAACAGGTGTTCGCACGAATCCCAGATATATCCTCTTATCGTTTGATAATGGGAGGGGATTTCAACTGTTGGCAGGACCCTCAGTTGGATCGATCCTCTAGTAAAACAGCAACTTTGACCCGTTCGGCGAAAGTTGTCAACTCCTTTATGACGGAATTTGCTGTTTCGGAGCCTTGGCGTTTTTTATATCCCCAACAAAAGGCTTATTCTTTTTTCTCTCCAGTTCACCACACTTTTACACGTATTGACTTTTTCTTACTTGACAATAGATTTTTATCTTCTCTGACGGATTGCAAGTACGAGGCTATTGTTTTATCTGACCATGCTCCAGTTTTAATGAATGTTACATTTCAGTTCCAATCTAGTCCGCCATCGTGGCGTTTAAATACCCGCCTCTTATCAAATGAAAACTTTGTCTCCTTTAT
Organism: Proterorhinus semilunaris; assembly: GCA_021464625.1. Classification (NCBI taxonomy): domain Eukaryota; kingdom Metazoa; phylum Chordata; class Actinopteri; order Gobiiformes; family Gobiidae; genus Proterorhinus; species Proterorhinus semilunaris. The sequence goes on along the minus strand of CM038358.1, from coordinate 34,613,611 downwards.
TGAACAGCAAATAGACCTTTTCTTAATTAATAATAGGGGCCCTGAAGTTTCGGCTTCACTGTTGTGGGAAACTTTAAAGGCCTATATTAGAGGGGAAATAATTTCGTATACGAAGTATGAAACTAAACTTAAAAAAGAGAAACTATCTAATTTGACATGTCGTATCTCTCAATTAGATAGTCTATATGCAACCTCTCCATCTCCAAACTTGTATAAGGAACGCCTTTTATTACAATCTGAGTTTGATATATTAATGACGCAACGCACGAGTTACTACTACAATCTGGTGCCCAGTTTACGAACATGGGGACAAAGCTGGTAAATTGCTGGCACATCAAATTCGACAATAGGTAGCGTTCACGTGACATCACAACGTTCTAAAGAGCCTATAGTTTAACATTGAGGTGGAGGGCAACTGAAAATTCCACGGCCGTAACCATAGTAACGCTCAAAATGCAGATTTATAGTCTTAAATCATTGCTAATATCTCTGTAATTCCTGGGCCAATTCACATGAAACAAAAACTGACACAAAGTTCAAAGTCACATCTTTCAGCACATATGAACATATGTCTAGTTATTTCTTCACAAAGGCGTCCAAAAGTGGAGACAATATTCAAAAACATGTGCTTGATGTTGGCCAGTAGAAAGGACTTTCAGCCATAAAATTCACATGTCAGGTTTGTGAATCCAATCACTGTCACATGATGATCAGAGAAAACATTTGGACATTTTCTTTTTGGAAATTTCTTTCAAAAACTGTTTCTCTCCCATAGAGTTGTATTGGCACCTGCCCTCCAACTGAAATGGAATTCTAAATCGTGAACGCAACCTATTGTCTGCATCACGCCAAATTTCTATAATTCGACTGGAACATGGGGTTCTGCTGAGATAAATTTAGCTTTTAAAAACTTTTATTCCTCATTGTATTCTTCAGAGTGCGCTCCATTTGTGTCTGATTTTGATACATTTTTTACAGATTTAGAGGTTCCTTCTATTGACCAGGTGCTCGCTAGTAATAATAATAATAATAATGCCTTACACTTGTATTGCGCTTTACAAGTCTGTATTACCAAGTTTTTCTCAAAGCGCCACATTGTCGTCATTAATCATTCACTCCATACTCGGTAGTGGTAAGCTACTGTTGTAGCCACAGCTGCCCTGGGGTAGACTGACGGAAGCGAGGCAGCCAATCTGCGCCATCGGCCCCTCCAACCACCACCAACCACTCACTCACATCAATCATCCCGGCCTATTGTACATGTTTTTAGTGGTAGGGGAAACCGGAGTACCCGGAGGAAACCTACGCAGACACGGGGAGAACATGCAAACTCCACACAGAAAGGCCCCGTCCAGGTGGGAATCGAACCCGGGACCTTCTAGCTGTGAAGCCGAAGCACTAACCGCTGTGCTACCGTGCCGCCCAAACTTGAGAAGCCTCTCACAATATTGGAGCTTACCAATGCTGTCAAGTCCCTTCAGGGGGGTAAATGCCCTGGTCCGGACGGGTACCCTTGTACCCCCTCTTATTATGTGGCCACTTGCCTCAGACTCTAAATCAGGCTTTGATCAGTGTCCTTCCAAAAAAAGGCAAAGACCCACAACTTTGTTCTTCTTATCGTCCTATAAGTCTATTGAATGTTGATTTTAAATTGCTTTCAAAGGTTTTAGCATTACGTTTAGAATCCGTTCTTCCCTCTGTTGTGAGTACAGACCAAACTGGCTTTGTCCAAAATAGACACTCTTTTTCCAATATAAGACGACTCTTTAATGTTATTTACAACTCCACCTCTGAAAACACCCAGGAAGCCTTAATCTCTTTAGATGCCGAGAAGGCTTTTGAGAGGGTGGAGTGGCAATATATATTTTATACAATTAGGAAATTTGGTTTTGGCGAAAATTTCCTCTCTTGGATTCAGCTGCTCTATTCGGACCCACATGCCTCCATAAGAACTAATAACATACAGTCTACCTATTTTTGTCTCACTCGTTCTACACGGCAAGGTTGCCCATTAAGTCCTTTGTTATTTGCTTTGGCGATTGAACCTCTTGCAATAGCACTTAAATCAAACCCAGGAATTAGAGAAATATTCAGACATGGTATAGAGACCAAAATTTCTTTATATGCAGACGACTTACTTTTATATGTTTCTGACTTGAACTCTTCTATCCCAGCGGCTCTTAGAACACTGCAGGAATTTGGACGGTTGTCAGGCTACAAATTAAATCTCAATAAGAGTGAGTTTTTCCCGGTCAATGCATCTATTTGTACGTTTCCTCTACACACTTTGCCATTTAAAATTGCTCAAAATAATTTCACTTACTTGGGAATTCAGGTAACTTCAAAATTTCAGGATCTTTTTGCTGCAAACTTTTCCCCTTTATTGTTGCGCATTAAAGAAGATTTAGACTTTTGGTCAATCTTAGGGCTTTCTTTGGTTGCACGTATCAATTGCGTTAAAATGAATATACTTCCCCGTTTTTTATACTTGTTTCAATGTATCCCAATCTTTTTGACGCAGTCTTTTTTTAAGAAACTTGATACTGTTATTCGTGAATTTCTATGGGACAAGAAGGTTCCTCGCTTACGCTTACAGTATTTGCAAAAATCTAAACAACTTGGGGGCATGGCCCTTCCCAACTTTAAATGTTATTACTGGTCTTGTAATATTAGAATATTCAGATACTGGCTTCAGTTTGATGCTTCAAATTCTGCTGCCTGGCTCATTATGGAGGCAAACTCTGTTAAACCAACTTCACTGTTGGCCTTGCTTCACTCTCCTATTCAATTCCCAGTGTCTGCTTACACAGGCAACAAGATAGTAAAATCATCATTGAAGATTTGGCTTCAGTTCAGACGATGCCTTGGTTTGCAATCCTTCTCCTTGTATGCCCCACTTGCATCCAATCATACTTTCCCACCCTCCCTTATAGATACAGCATTTATTTTATGGTTGAGGATGGGTATTAAATCAATCAGGGACATGTTCATTGATAATATATTTGCATCTAGGTGCCATCTCTATTATATACGATCAGATTACCTCAGTTCGTCCACAAGCCACTGATAAAATTCGAGTCCGCTGGGAAGAAGACTTGGGGGAGGTCATATCAGAGGAGCTTTGGTCACAAATTTTATTGCTAGTACATAAATCTTCGATATGCGCAAACATAGTCTTATCCAGTGCAAATTTCTGCACCGAATATATTGCACCAAATCACGTTTAGCTAAAATCTACCCAAATGTTTCACCGGTATGTGACAGATGTTAATGTCACAGGTTCGAGTCCGATTTGGAGGATGTTATGGGTGTGGTGTAGCCAATAAAACAAAGCGGTTTAAAAAGGATAAAATACAATTTAATATAAAAAGTTAAAAGGGGACAAACTACCATAAAAACAACCGGTTGTAACATTAAAAAGCCTGTATAAACGTGGGGATAAAACAAAGAGGGCTAAAACCTGGGGGTTTAAAAGGGACTAAAAATGAGCGGGCGTGCGTGCTCCAAGGTGCTTCTGGTTTCCGTAATGTAAGAAGGTGCGTAGTTATGTCCCGTCCCTCGCCGGTGCCCTCCTCCACCAGCCAGTCCTCGCCTCCTTCCTCTCCGCCGCGCCTCCCGACCACAGCGGCTCCAGGAGCTGCGTCCAAGTCCAGGGGTCCGCCTCGGGGCACGTGAGCTGGGGGAGCCTGTCGCCGCGGCTCGACCCCGCCGCGCCTGTCCGGGGGACTTCCCTCTCCCGAGCCGCCTCCATGGCCTTTCCTGCGCGCCCACGGCCCTTCCGTCCATGGCGGCCGTGTGTCCCCGTTCCGTCCCCGTTTCCTGTCGAAGGGCCAGGCCAGGCCAGGCCAGGCCAGGCCTGCCTGCCTGCCGTGCGTCCTTGTCGTCACCTTTTTGGCCCTCTCTGTCTCCAACCGCTTCTGCTTTTATTCCTTCCTCCCAGGTGTGCCCACTTGAGGCAATCAAGAAGGGGCGGGGCAACGAGCTTAGAATAAAACATGCATAAAATCAAACATAAAACCATGCAGATAAAAACACACTAAAACCAAGTTAAAACCAGTCCACTCGTGCCCGTGTCACCAACATCCAACTGCAAATGTAATACATACCTTTTGGCTTTGTCCGCAACTGTCAAATTACTGGGCTAAAGTTTTTGAAATCATGTCGGGTGTAGTTGGTAAAACAGTTCACCCAAATCCACTTACTGCCTCATTTGGTATTACACCTTCTCAAATATCTCTCTCAGCCTCTCAGAAATCATCACTGGCTTTCATGACCCTTCTGGCACGTCGGACTATACTAAGAAAATGGAAATGTCCAACACCCCCATCTTATATTCATTGGCTACGGGATGTACTGTATTTAGTTAAATTAGAAATGATTCGCTTTACTGTGAAAGACTCCCTTGACAAATTTTCTAAAACACGGAACCCTCTATTTGTGATTCTCAGAAGAATTAATTTCCCTTTTGTACCCGATTAAACAGCTTGCTGGTATCAACGCAACTAACATCTTACAATCCCTTAACCGCTGGCACCTGCTTTTTTGTTTTTGTTTTGTTTTTTTGTTTTTCAGATAAGTAATACATTATTTTGTGATGAATACAATGTTCTTTTGCTTGTTTTTTTTTGTTTTTTATGTCTATTTTGGTATAGTCTCTTTGAATATTGCATTTTCACTTTTGTATTTGTTATGTGCCTTAAAAATGTAAAATAAAGTTGAGAAAAAAAAAATCAGGTACAAGGCCTTTAACCTCTAACCCCCAGTTCGGCTTTACCCAGATCTAAAATGTGTATATTTATTGATCTTTTTCACCAGGAAAGTCCCACTGAGATTAATAATCTCTTTTTCAGGGAAGAAGGGAACCTATTGTACATGTTTTAGTGGTAGAGGAAACCTGTACAGACACAGGGAGAACATGAAAGGCTCCGTCCAGGTGGGAATCAAACCCAGGACCTTCTAGCTGTGAAGCACGAGCACTAACCACTGCGCCATCGTGCCCCCCATGTGTCTGCAGTTTACTGCCTGTACGTGTCACGCCTCATTTGAAAGCTAAGACCTACCAAACTGATCTAAGCAGATCTTTTTCCTCACATTGTTGTCGTCACTTTTTTCATTTTCTTTTTCAACTCATTTTTACCGTTTCTTGCTGTTCCTTTATTGCATTTTTGTTGTTGTTGTTGTTGTTGTTGTTACTCTTGTGCTCTGTGTGCGTTCTTGACACATTTTTATTCTTTTTTGTTGCTCTTTTGTCACTCGCTCTTTCGTGGCTTTTTGTCAGTTTTGTTCTTTCATTTGTATAATTTGTATTTCAAGGCAACAAGAACGACCTAAAAACAGTGTGTTTTATTGTGAAGAACAGTCGCTCTGCGTGTTTTATTGTGAAGGGCCAGAGTGGGCGGGGCCTGTGCTCAGTCCTGTGCGGGTCTGGGTGAGGGTTCTGTCCTGGTCCAGGTCTGGTCCGGGTTCTGAGTCTGGATCATGTTTGCGCTCGTGCTGCTGCTGCTCGTGCTCGTTCTCGTGGCGCTGGTGACGCGCGCGCGGAGGAAAAGGTAATGTTTAAACTGTTTGTGTTTCTCTGTTTTTCCTGAAGCTGCGGATTCTTCAGTTTCGTAATTCCGGGAGTCACGGAGCTGAACGAGCGGTGTTGATTCATTAGAGACGGAAAACAAAACAAGAGAAAGAAAACAAAACAAAAGACATTTACTCTGGGCATCAAATAAAAGCCTCTCAGTGTCAGAAACAAGATGCTTTTGGACGGTTCATGTTAATGATCACACTCTTTATTTATTTATTTATTATGTGAAGCTAAAGTTTCACTCTCCAAGTTTAAGATACGACTAAATAAAGAAACATCCATCCATCCATCCATTTTCTCCCACTTGTCCGTTGCCGGGTCGTGGGGGCAGCTGTTGGAGCTGCCCAAGTCACATCGCACCAGTCCCCTATGGCTCCTCCTGCAGGTGGTGGGTCCACGGGAGGACGGCCTCATGGTTCCAAACGGGCCTGTTAGTCTCTCATAGGGGGCCCATTCACTCTCTCATTCATACACCAGTGTACACAGACACTGGAGGCAAGGAGGGTGAAGTGTCTTGCCCAAGGACACAACGACAATGTGCACCTTCAGGAGGCGGGATTCGAACCCCTGACCTTCCGATCATGAGACGACCCGCTCTACCATCTGCGCCACTGTCGCCCCAAAAGAAACATGTATTCTGCAAAACTCATTTATTTTATGTTTCTTAGAATATTTTTTCTTTGTTTTCTGCTTTTTGCGTCTTGATTGCTTTAACCCTCACAGCTCCCTTGGGCCTTTTTGTGGCCTTTGACATTTTCATTTTTATGGCATTTTTTCTGTGTTCAGTGGATGTTCCTCAAATTTGCCTGAGCATAATCATTTCTGGAGAAGTTCATTTTGGCTATTTCAGTTTTTTTACATTCGCTTCCAAGAGCTGGGGCTGAAAAAAATCACGTCAAAACGTGGCCTCTACTTTCAACATCCATAAAACATTTTTACTTTTTATTATAGAACTACTTCTGCTTGACACATACATACCAAATATTTGTAAAGTTTTTATGATTTTTAACCCTTTATTGGCCAAAATGCACACAAAAGTCCACTGTTGAGCTGATTGTATTGCAGAAATAATTGCATAACTTCTATTCCAAATTGAATGAAGTGTTTATTTTTATTAGGCCTTGGGATGGGTCAAAGTTTAGTGGTAAAATTATTTTTTACAGGTTTTTTGTTTTTCTGTAGTGACAGATTTTCATAAAAAATCACACTTAGCACCCTAAGGCCCCTACCTTTAACAGCTATAAAATCACTATACTTTTATATTTGTTCACACTTTAAAAACTCAGACTCATAGATCTATGTCTGCTTGACACAAACATACCAAATATCTGTCATATTTTTATATTTTTAACTCTTTATGTGCCAAAATGCATTCTTAACTCCTAATTTTTGCTCTTGCAGAGTCAGTAATACTTGTATAACCTTTATAAATGTGATCCAAATTGAATGAGCTTCATTTGTTCATTTGCCCTAAGGGTTGGTCATACAATGGTAGTAACCTTGTTTTTAACAGTTTTTAAATGTTTCTGTAGAGCCACTAAAATGAACAAAATGCTGTCATCCCATTGAAAACCAATACACATGTTCCACAGAAACTCTGTCTTCTGTGGTTTTATCTCAGGAGCAGTTTGCAAATGTGGGCACATTTTTATATGAGTTGGATGACTGTGTATAAGATAAACATTTGGAGGGTGTGGGTGTGGTGTAGTGAAGGGGATTTGGGGGTGTGTGGCATCAAAAGCCTTTCCTCTTAGAAGAAACAACTAAACACAACAGCAATAACAACAGTAAATGGAAACAGAAGTGTGTAGTGTTCTGGTTTTCCCACAGTGTTTCACAGCTGCAATGGGAACTATCCAATAACTTAATTTGGGCTTTGTGTGTTAACTTGCAAAAGTTTTCTTTTAGATCAGACCAGTGTGTTTTTTTATTCCTAACAGTTTCTACTGCTCACTTTCTGCAGAGTTGGTCACGTTACTGTGACTTGCCTTGTCAGCGCAAAACTTCATGTGACCAACTCTGAGGAAGATTGCAGAAAGTGAGCTGTGGAAACTGTCAGGGATAAAGAAACCACACTGGTCTGATCTAAAAGAAAACTTCAGCTCTGGGCTCTATATAAGAGCAGTGGGACAATGGGATTGTCTCCTGGACTGACTACAGAAAAAGAAGCATTTCCAGCATGTCCTAATCTCGCCAGTTTTCAATTTCACGTTTCCAAGTTTGTCATTGCCAATAACTGATCTCAACTTATACAGCGCTTTTCTACCTTCATCAGGACCGAAGCGCCATAATAAATGCTTCATTATTTCATCAGTTAGAAACATCCTGAAGTTAGACAAAGGATCACTTACTCACGTGACAGCATAGGCAGTAGGTCTAGGAGACAATCCTGTTGGGGCGAGTACATACCGGAGCGAGTACCACACAATGCTTCCACTTTTGGATATCCATCTCAATTCTTTCCCAAATCTCCTCTATGCTGCCATCTTCAGTGTGGTCTTCAGATGAGTCCTCCCTTGAATCAGAGCTTCATTTCATTTGGTCATTCTCTAAATCAGAATCCTCAATGGTCTAATATTTTTCTCCTCATCCTCTCTCCCAGAGCTCATGATCGCATCCAAAGCCTCATGGTGTATCTTCAAATGTCTCCTCATTGTCCCACTGCTCTGATGAAATAATGAAGCATTTATTATGGCGCTTCGGTCCTGATGAAGGTAGAAAAGCGCTGTATAAGTTGAGATCAGTTATTGGCAATGACAAACTTGGAAACGTGAAATTGAAAACTGGCGAGATTAGGACATGCTGGAAATGCTTCTTTTTCTGTAGTCAGTGCAGGAGACAATCCCATTGTCCCACTGCTCTTATATAGAGCCCAGAGCTGAAGTTTTCTTTTAGATCAGACCAGTGTGGCTTCTTTATCCCTGACAGTTTCCACAGCTCACTTTCTGCAATCTTCCTCAGAGTTGGTCACATGAAGTTTTGCGCTGACAAGGCAAGTCACAGTAACGTGACCAACTCTGCAGAAAGTGAGCAGTAGAAACTGTTAGGAATAAAAAAACACACTGGTCTGATCTAAAAGAAAACTTTTGCAAGTTAACACGCAAAGCCCAAATGAAGTTTTTGGATAGTTCCCAGTGCAGCTGTGAAACACTGTGGGAAAACCAGAACACTACACGCTTCTGTTTCCATTTACTGTTGTTATTGCTGTTGTGTTTAGTTGTTTCTTCTAAGAGGAAAGGCTTTTGATGCCACACACCCCCAAATCCCCTTCACTACACCACACCCACACCCTCCAAATGTTTATCTTATGCACAGTCATCCAACTCATATAAAAATGAGATAAAAAACCACAGAAGACAGAGTTTCTGTGGAACATTTGTATTGATTTTCAATGGGATGACAGCATTTTGTGATTTTATAGCTGTTAAAGGTAGGGGCCTTAGGGTGCTAAGTGTGATTTTTTATGAAAATCTGTCACTACAGAAAAACAAAAAACCTGTAAAAAATAATTTTACCACTAAACTTTGACCCATCCCAAGGCCTAATAAAAATAAACACTTCATTCAATTTGGAATAGAAGTTATGCAATTATTTCTGCAATACAAACAGCACAACAGTGGACTTTTGTGTGCTTTTTGGCCAATAAAGGGTTAAAAATCATTTAAAAATTACAAATATTTGGTATGTATGTGTCAAGCAGAAGTAGTTCTATGATTCTGAGTTATTAAAATAAGAAAAAATATGAAAGTATAGTGGCTGTTGAAAGTAGAGGCCACGTTTGGGACCTTAGGGAGTTAAGTGTGATTTTTTTAAAGGGAGCTGTGAGGGTTAATCAGCTGATTAAAAGGTTCTCCTGCTTGTAAATATAGTATGTACAGTTTAGGTACAGAATACTTGCCTTAAAATGTATTTAATAGTGTATTCCATTACTTTGTCTAATCACAGTACTACATTCTCAATATTTAGAATAGTTTCACGTTGATTTGTATAGTATTAAAGCATAAATGTGGAGTATGATTAAGATGTTCAGGCTACACTTGTTACTCGCCTGTTATGAACTTATTTATTTGTAAACGGACACAGACAAAGCAACACTTTTCCTTCTTAATATTATGATTATGATATTTAATTACCAAGTACCTTTATTACTCCTTTGATATCAAGAAAGTAACTATTTTCTGAATACACAAAGGAAAGAGTAACTTTACCAGAATACAGTTAGTCAAAATGAGTATTGAGTCCTTGTTTTGCAGAGAGTCTCACAGAAAGCTGCAGAAACTGGATCTGTGCTTCTGTATCGGCCTCTTTCTCCCTAACGGGTCTGAACCCGTTTGTTTCTTTCTCACGGGCTGGAGCTTCATGTTTGTTTTCCACAAAGAAGCTTCAAACTGTGTGAGGTCACATGTTTACTGTTCCTTTGTGGGAACAATGAACATGTTACTGTTCCTTTGTAGGAACAATAAACATGTTTACTGTTCCTTTGTAGGAACAATAAACATGTTACTGTTCCTTTGTAGGAACAATAAACATGTTACTGTTCCTTTGTAGGAACAATGAACATGTTACTGTTCCTTTGTGGGAACAATGAACATGTTACTGTTCCTTTGTAGGAACAATAAACATTTTACTGTTCCTTTGTGGGAACAATGAACATGTTACTGTTCCTTTGTGGGAACAATGAACATGTTACTGTTCCTTTGTGGGAACAATAAACATGTTTACTGTTCCTTTGTAGGAACAATAAACATGTTTACTGTTCCTTTGTGGGAACAATGAACATGTTACTGTTCCTTTGTGGGAACAATAAACATGTTACTGTTCCTTTGCGGGAACAATAAACATGTTTACTGTTCCTTTGCGGGAACAATAAACATGTTACTGTTCCTTTGCGGGAACAATAAACATGTTACTGTTCCTTTGCGGGAACAATAAACATGTTACTGTTCCTTTGCGGGAACAATAAACATGTTACTGTTCCTTTGCGGGAACAATAAACATGTTACTGTTCCTTTGCGGGAACAATGAACATGTTACTGTTCCTTTGCGGGAACAATGAACATGTTACTGTTCCTTTGTGGGAACAATGAACATGTTTACTGTTCCTTTGCGGGAACAATGAACATGTTTACTGTTCCTTTGCGGGAACAATAAACATGTTTACTGTTCCTTTGCGGGAACAATAAACATGTTTACTGTTCCTTTGCGGGAACAATGAACATGTTACTGTTCCTTTGCGGGAACAATGAACATGTTACTGTTCCTTTGCGGGAACAATGAACATGTTTACTGTTCCTTTGCGGGAACAATGAACATGTTTACTGTTCCTTTGCGGGAACAATAAACATGTTACTGTTCCTTTGTGGGAACAATAAACATGTTACTGTTCCTTTGTAGGAACAGTAAACATGTTTACTGTTCCTTTGTAGGAACAATAAACATCGTTACTGTCTAGCAATCCCAGCTGCAGTTTGGACTCTGCGACAGGAAGGAGCTCATGAACCTGCGGCTGTGAGCTTTAAGAAATCACCTCATATGAAATGATATTATTATATATAATATGATTTATACAATTATACATAAATATGGCATTGAGTGCTTCAAGTATCTTATGTGCAAACTGAAACAATAATTAAAAAAAATAGGCAAAATGTTAATTTCTAACTTGTTTGGGGGTTTATAAATACAAATACAAATAAGAACCCGAACACTTTAAACTTTCAAATATTAACCTGGTTTTGAAGTTCCCATATAGAGATTGATCTGCCCTTAATAAAACAATGTCAAAATAAAATGTATCTGTCCTCAATGACCTGCTCATGACAATACAACTTTAAATTAATCTATTGCTGATTGTTGTGAGAAAATGAACCATGACCAAAGTTGGTTCAACACTTCTGCTCAGAAACCCAGGAAAACCATCTTGAGCAGGAGACCCTTCTCTGAAGATAAAAGGTTCTAAAACCAGTCACATCTCTGCGTTTATTTACATTCGCTCGATCAGCTGGATAACAGTTCACAGAAACGGCTGGTGGTGTAAACTCTAAGGGGGAAGTGTGGTCCGTGAGCTGCGGGTTGGGAATCGCTCACAGGTGGGCGGGGTCAGTGTCAGTGTGGGCGGGGTCAGTGTGACATTTGTGTTGCGTTATCTGACTTTAGTGAAACCAAAGTCCAGTCTGAGAGGAACAATGCCCGCTGGCTGGGAAAACTCTGCTCCTCCTTTAATTCCCCCTCTAACTCCCCCACAGACTCCTCGGGGAGCCTCTGCTGGTCCACGGCTGGCTCCTCCTCTCCTCTAACTCCTCCTCTCTCCCGCACAGACGCCCCGGGGAGCCCCCTCTGGTCCAGGGCCGGCTCCTCCTCTCTTCTAACTCCTCCTCTCTCCCCCACAGACGCCCCGGGGAGCCCCCTCTGGTCCAGGGCCGGCTCCTCCTCTCCTCTAACTCCTCCTCTCTCCCCCACAGACGCCCCGGGGAGCCCCCTCTGGTCCAGGGCCGGCTCCTCCTCTCCTCTAACTCCTCCTCTCTCCCCCACAGACGCCCCGGGGAGCCCCCTCTGGTCCAGGGCCGGCTCCTCCTCTCTTCTAACTCCTCCTCTCTCCCCCACAGACGCCCCGGGGAGCCCCCTCTGGTCCAGGGCCGGCTCCTCCTCTCCTCTAACTCCTCCTCTCTCCCCCACAGACGCCCCGGGGAGCCCCATCTGGTCCAGGGCCGGCTCCTCCTCTCCTCTAACTCCTCCTCTATCCCCCACAGACGCCCCGGGGAGCCCCTTCTGGTCCAGGGCCGGCTCCTCCTCTCCTCTAACTCCTCCTCTCTCCCCCACAGACGCCCCGGGGAGCCCCATCTGGTCCAGGGCCGGCTCCTCCTCTCTTCTAACTCCTCCTCTCTCCCCCACAGACGCCCCGGGGAGCCCCCTCTGGTCCAGGGCCGGCTCCTCCTCTCTTCTAACTCCTCCTCTCTCCCCCACAGACGCCCCGGGGAGCCCCCTCTGGTCCAGGGCCGGCTCCTCCTCTCCTCTAACTCCTCCTCTCTCCCCCACAGACGCCCCGGGGAGCCCCATCTGGTCCAGGGCCGGCTCCTCCTCTCCTCTAACTCCTCCTATCTCCCCCACAGACGCCCCGGGGAGCCCCCTCTGGTCCAGGGCTGGCTGCCGTTCGTTGGGAAGACGCTGGACTTCAGGAGGAACAGCCACAGGTTCCTGGAGGATCTGAGGAGGAAACACGGAGACGTCTTCACCGTCCTCATTGCAGGTCAGAGGTCAAGGGGCGGGACTTCTTCATCGTAGGGCAGAGGTAAGGGGCGGGGCTTCTTTATCGCAGGTCAGAGGTCAGGGGCGCGGCTTCCTCGTCGCAGGTCAGAGGTCAAGGAGCTTCCTCATCGTAGGGCAGGGGGCGGGGCTTCCTCATCATAGGGCAGGGCCGGGGCTTCCTTATTGCAGGTCAGAGGTCAGGGGTTAGTATAATCCTGCGATATCATCAAGTTTTAATATAATCTGCATGTTTTGCTCCAGCTGATTGTGACTGACGTCCGGACCAGGCGCAGATGGACAGATACAGTTTTCACACCCTGGTGGAAGAATAGGAGTGAAAACAAGTGTTTTTACTCATATTCTTAGGAACATGCCCTAACCCGATTGGGTCTTGCATACACACTGTAGGCCAAGCCCTAACCCTAACCCTAACCCTAATGGGTTTATAAGACACAAACAAAAGGACCAGTCGCCGGACAGTCGGCACAATATACGATACATAAACTTATTTGAACAAACAAGTCTGCCGCCTCATCCAGGCTTTACAAACAAAAGAAGCCAATTTAAACTCATTAGAATTAAACAACCATTTCCTGTAAGTTCCTGGTTTGTTTTCATGAACTGCGTGTGTGAGATCTCCCCACAGTGGCTCAATGATACTGAGGTCAGACTAAGATGGCCGTGCTATGAGCTCCGGGCACATATTTCTTTCCCTTTCGTTTTTTTAAGTATTTGGGGGGTTTTATTGTCCTATTTTTGACAGTGTTGTTTTTTTGTTACGTTGTTTTCAGAATCAGAATCAGAATAGGTTTTATTGTCATGGTTTGAGAACAGGTTCACAAACTAGGAATTTTTCTCTGTGCAAACGTACGACATAAAACATATAACACAGAGTTAAGATAAAAATAAGCTAAAAACGTTAAACTATAAGGCTATAGGGGCAAAAATACTAAATAAATAAGATAAAATAAAAGTGACATATGGTAAGACAACAATTTGACATTGAACAACAGTGGGATTGTATTTACAGATGTGTAGCATATAAAGTGAAAAGCGGGTTTAAGTGTTGACACACCACACAGTGCAAGTGCAGAAACATCCATGAGTCTGTAACTAAGTTATTGTTCATGAGTCTGTGACTTAGTTATTGTTCATGAGTCTGTGACTAAGTTATTGTTCATTAGTCAGTGACTTAGTTATTGTTCATGAGTCTGTGACTAAGTTATTGTTCATGAGTCTGTGACTAAGTTATTGTTCATTAGTCAGTGACTAAGTTATTGTTCATGAGTCTGTGACTTAGTTATTGTTCATGAGTCTGTGACTAAGTTATTGTTCATTAGTCAGTGACTTAGTTATTGTTCATGAGTCTGTGACTAAGTTATTGTTCATGAGTCAGTGACTAAGTTATTGTTCATTAGTCAGTTACTTAGTTATTGTTCATGAGTCTGTGACTAAGTTATTGTTCATGAGTCTGTGACTAAGTTATTGTTCATGAGTCTGTGACTAAGTTATTGTTCATGAGTCAGTGACTAAGTTATTGTTCATGAGTCTGTGACTAAGTTATTGTTCATTAGTCAGTGACTAAGTTATTGTTCATGAGTCTGTGACTAAGTTATTGTTCATGAGTCTGTGACTAAGTTATTGTTCATGAGTCTGTGACTTAGTTATTGTTCATGAGTCTGTGACTAAGTTATTGTTCATGAGTCTGTGACTAAGTTATTGTTCATGAGTCAGTGACTTAGTTATTGTTCATGAGTCTGTGACTTAGTTATTGTTCATGAGTCTGTGACTAAGTTATTGTTCATGAGTCTGTGACTAAGTTATTGTTCATGAGTCTGTGACTAAGTTATTGTTCATGAGTCTGTGACTAAGTTATTGTTCATTAGTCAGTGACTAAGTTATTGTTCATGAGTCAGTTCATGAGTCAGTTCATGTTTCTGTGACTTAGTTATTGTTCATGAGTCTGTGACTAAGTTATTGTTCATGAGTCAGTGACTTAGTTATTGTTCATGAGTCTGTGACTAAGTTATTGTTCATGAGTCTGTGACTAAGTTATTGTTCATGAGTCTGTGACTAAGTTATTGTTCATGAGTCTGTGACTTAGTTATTGTTCATGAGTCTGTGACTAAGTTATTGTTCATGAGTCTGTGACTAAGTTATTGTTCATGAGTCTGTGACTAAGTTATTGTTCATGAGTCTGTGACTAAGTTATTGTTCATGAGTCTGTGACTAAGTTATTGTTCATGAGTCAGTGACTAAGTTATTGTTCATGAGTCAGTGACTAAGTTATTGTTCATGAGTCAGTGACTAAGTTATTGTTCATGAGTCTGTGACTTAGTTATTGTTCATGAGTCTGTAACTAAGTTATTGTTCATGAGTCTGTGACTTAGTTATTGTTCATGAGTCTGTGACTTAGTTATTGTTCATGAGTCTGTGACTAAGTTATTGTTCATGAGTCTGTGACTAAGTTATTGTTCATGAGTCTGTGACTTAGTTATTGTTCATTAGTCTGTGACTAAGTTATTGTTCATGAGTCTGTGACTAGGTTATTGTTCATGAGTCTGTGACTAAGTTATTGTTCATGAGTCTGTGACTTAGTTATTGTTCATGAGTCTGTGACTAAGTTATTGTTCATGAGTCTGTGACTAAGTTATTGTTCATGAGTCTGTGACTAAGTTATTGTTCATGAGTCTGTGACTGTTATTGTTCATGAGTCTGTGACTTAGTTATTGTTCATGAGTCTGTGACTAAGTTATTGTTCATGAGTCTGTGACTGTTATTGTTCATGAGTCTGTGACTAAGTTATTGTTCATGAGTCTGTGACTAAGTTATTGTTCATGAGTCAGTGACCAAGTTATTGTTCATGAGTCAGTGACTAAGTTATTGTTCATGAGTCTGTGACTTAGTTATTGTTCATGAGTCTGTGACTTAGTTATTGTTCATGAGTCTGTGACTTAGTTATTGTTCATGAGTCTGTGACTAAGTTATTGTTCATGAGTCTGTGACTAAGTTATTGTTCATGAGTCTGTGACTTAGTTATTGTTCATTAGTCTGTGACTAAGTTATTGTTCATGAGTCAGTGACTAAGTTATTGTTCATGAGTCTGTGACTAAGTTATTGTTCATGAGTCTGTGACTAAGTTATTGTTCATGAGTCTGTGACTTAGTTATTGTTCATGAGTCTGTGACTAAGTTATTGTTCATGAGTCTGTGACTAAGTTATTGTTCATGAGTCTGTGACTAAGTTATTGTTCATGAGTCTGTGACTTAGTTATTGTTCATGAGTCTGTGACTAAGTTATTGTTCATGAGTCTGTGACTAAGTTATTGTTCATGAGTCTGTAACTAAGTTATTGTTCATGAGTCTGTGACTAAGTTATTGTTCATGAGTCTGTGACTAAGTTATTGTTCATGAGTCTGTGACTAAGTTATTGTTCATGAGTCTGTGACTAAGTTATTGTTCATGAGTCTGTGACTAAGTTATTGTTCATTAGTCAGTGACTTAGTTATTGTTCATGAGTCTGTGACTAACTTATTGTTCATGAGTCTGTGACTAAGTTATTGTTCATGAGTCTGTGACTAAGTTATTGTTCATGAGTCTGTGACTAAGTTATTGTTCATGAGTCTGTGACTAAGTTATTGTTCATGAGTCTGTGACTAAGTTATTGTTCATGAGTCTGTGACTTAGTTATTGTTCATGAGTCTGTGACTAAGTTATTGTTCATGAGTCTGTGACTAAGTTATTGTTCATGAGTCTGTAACTAAGTTATTGTTCATGAGTCTGTGACTAAGTTATTGTTCATGAGTCTGTGACTAAGTTATTGTTCATGAGTCTGTGACTAAGTTATTGTTCATGAGTCTGTGACTAAGTTATTGTTCATGAGTCTGTGACTAAGTTATTGTTCATTAGTCAGTGACTTAGTTATTGTTCATGAGTCTGTGACTAACTTATTGTTCATGAGTCTGTGACTAAGTTATTGTTCATGAGTCTGTGACTAAGTTATTGTTCATCAGTCTGTGACTAAGTTATTGTTCATGAGTCTGTGACTAAGTTATTGTTCATGAGTCTGTGACTAAGTTATTGTTCATGAGTCTGTGACTAAGTTATTGTTCATGAGTCTGTGACTAAGTTATTGTTCTTCTTCTTAATGACGTTCTTCTTCTTCTTCAGGTCGCTACATGACGTTTGTGCTGAACCCGCTTCATTTCCCGAGCGTTATAAAAAATGGCCGACAGCTGGACTTCCATGAGTTTTCCGGTACTGTGGCTCCGTTCGCATTCGGTTACTCTCCGCTGAGCCCTGAGCGTTTCCCCGGGCTGGAGGAGGGCGTCCAGGGGACATTCCAGCTGCTGCAGGGGCCACATCTGGAACCTCTGTCCCACTGCATGATGAGCAACCTGCTGCTGGTGTTCAGGGAGGACGTGCTCCACCACCAGGGGGCGCAGCACGGTGAGTCTCTTACACAAATAAACCACCAGGGGGCGCAGCACAGTGAGTCTCTTACACAGATAAAACACCAGGGGGGCAGCACGGTGAGTCTCTTACACAGATAAAACACCAGGGGGCGCAGCACGTTGAGTCTCTTAAACAGATAAAACACCAGGGGGCGCAGCACGGTGAGTCTCTTAAACAGATAAAACACCAGGGGGGGCAGCACGGTGAGTCTCTTACACAGATAAAACACCAGGGGGCGCAGCACGGTGAGTCTCATAAACAGATAAAACACCAGGGGGCGCAGCACGGTGAGTCTCTTAAACAGATAAAACACCAGGGGGCGCAGCACGGTGAGTCTCTTACACAGATAAAACACCAGGGGGCGCAGCACGGTGAGTCTCTTACACAGATAAAACACCAGGGGGCGCAGCACGGTGAGTCTCATAAACGGATAAAACACCGGGGGGGGCAGCACGGTGAGTCTCTTACACAGATAAAACACCAGGGGGCGCAGCACGGTGAGTCTCATAAACAGATAAAACACCAGGGGGCGCAGCACAGTGAGTCTTTTACACAGATAAAACACCAGGGGGCGCAGCACGGTGAGTCTCTTACACAGATAAAACACCAGGGGGCGCAGCACGGTGAGTCTCTTACACAGATAAAACACCAGGGGGCGCAGCACGGTGAGTTTCTTACACAGATAAAACACCAGGGGGCGCAGCACGGTGAGTCTCTTACACAGATAAAACACCAGGGGGCGCAGCACGGTGAGTCTCATAAACGGATAAAACACCGGGGGGGGCAGCACGGTGAGTCTCTTACACAGATAAAACACCAGGGGGCGCAGCACGGTGAGTCTCTTACACAGATAAAACACCAGGGGGCGCAGCACGGTGAGTCTCTTACACAGATAAAACACCAGGGGGCGCAGCACGGTGAGTCTCTTACACAGATAAAACACCAGGGGGCGCAGCACGGTGAGTCTCATAAACGGATAAAACACCGGGGGGGGCAGCACGGTGAGTCTCTTACACAGATAAAACACCAGGGGGCGCAGCACGGTGAGTCTCATAAACAGATAAAACACCAGGGGGCGCAGCACAGTGAGTCTTTTACACAGATAAAACACCAGGGGGCGCAGCACGGTGAGTCTCTTACACAGATAAAACACCAGGGGGCGCAGCACGGTGAGTCTCATAAACGGATAAAACACCAGGGGGCGCAGCACGGTGAGTCTCTTACACAGATAAAACACCAGGGGGCGCAGCACGGTGAGTCTCTTACACAGATAAAACACCAGGGGGCGCAGCACGGTGAGTCTCATAAACAGATAAAACACCAGGGGGCGCAGCACGGTGAATCTCTTAAACAGATAAAACACCAGGGGGCGCAGCACGGTGAGTCTCTTAAACAGATAAAACACCAGGGGGCGCAGCACGGTGAGTCTCTTAAACAGATAAAACACCAGGGGGCGCAGCACGGTGAGTCTCATAAACAGATAAAACACCAGGGGGCGCAGCACGGTGAGTCTCATAAACAGATAAAACACCAGGGGGCGCAGCACGGTGAGTCTCTTAAACAGATAAAACACCAGGGGGCGCAGCACGGTGAGTCTCTTACACAGATAAAACACCAGGGGGCGCAGCACGGTGAGTCTCTTACACAGATAAAACACCAGGGGGCGCAGCACGGTGAGTCTCTTACACAGATAAAACACCAGGGGGCGCAGCACGGTGAGTCTCTTACACAGATAAAACACCAGGGGGCGCAGCACGGTGAGTCTCATAAACAGATAAAACACCAGGGGGCGCAGCACGGTGAGTCTCATAAACAGATAAAACACCAGGGGGCGCAGCACGGTGAGTCTCTTACACAGATAAAACACCAGGGGGCGCAGCACGGTGAGTTTCTTACCCAGATAAAACACCAGGGGGCGCAGCACAGTGAGTCTCTTAAACAGATAAAACACCAGGGGGGCAGCACGGTGAGTTTCTTACACAGATAAAACACCAGGGGGCGCAGCACGGTGAGTCTCTTACACAGATAAAACACCAGGGGGCGCAGCACGGTGAGTCTCTTACACAGATAAAACACCAGGGGGCGCAGCACGGTGAGTCTCTTAAACAGATAAAACACCAGGGGGGCAGCACGGTGAGTCTCTTACACAGATAAAACACCAGGGGGCGCAGCACGGTGAGTTTCTTACCCAGATAAAACACCAGGGGGCGCAGCACGGTGAGTCTCTTAAACAGATAAAACACCAGGGGGGGCAGCACGGTGAGTTTCTTACACAGATAAAACACCAGGGGGCGCAGCACGGTGAGTCTCATAAACAGATAAAACACCAGGGGGGGCAGCACGGTGAGTTTCTTACACAGATAAAACACCAGGGGGCGCAGCACGGTGAGTTTCTTACACAGATAAAACACCAGGGGGGCAGCACGGTGAGTCTCTTACACAGATAAAACACCAGGGGGCGCAGCACGGTGAGTCTCTTACACAGATAAAACACCAGGGGGCGCAGCACGGTGAGTCTCTTACACAGATAAAACACCAGGGGGCGCAGCACGGTGAGTCTCTTACACAGATAAAACACCAGGGGGCGCAGCACAGTGAGTCTCCTAAACAGATAAAACACCAGGGGGGCAGCACGGTGAGTGTCTTACACAGATAAAACACCAGGGGGCGCAGCACGGTGAGTTTCTTACCCAGATAAAACACCAGGGGGCGCAGCACGGTGAGTCTCTTAAACAGATAAAACACCAGGGGGGGCAGCACGGTGAGTTTCTTACACAGATAAAACACCAGGGGGCGCAGCACGGTGAGTCTCATAAACAGATAAAACACCAGGGGGCGCAGCACGGTGAGTCTCTTACACAGATAAAACACCAGGGGGGCAGCACGGTGAGTCTCTTACACAGATAAAACACCAGGGGGCGCAGCACAGTGAGTCTCTTAAACAGATAAAACACCAGGGGGGCAGCACGGTGAGTTTCTTACACAGATAAAACACCAGGGGGCGCAGCACGGTGAGTCTCTTACACAGATAAAACACCAGGGGGCGCAGCACGGTGAGTCTCTTACACAGATAAAACACCAGGGGGGGCAGCACGGTGAGTTTCTTACACAGATAAAACACCAGGGGGCGCAGCACGGTGAGTTTCTTACCCAGATAAAACACCAGGGGGCGCAGCACGGTGAGTCTCTTAAACAGATAAAACACCAGGGGGCGCAGCACGGTGAGTGTCTTACACAGATAAAACACCAGGGGGCGCAGCACGGTGAGTCTCTTACACAGATAAAACACCAGGGGGCGCAGCACGGTGAGTCTCTTACACAGATAAAACACCAGGGGGCGCAGCACGGTGAGTCTCTTAAACAGACAAACCGTTTCCATGATACCATTTTAGTTCATTTTCATGCAGATCATGACTGCAATAAAGTCACATCACATTGGCTTTGAGTCTATTAACCTGTCAGTCGCATATTGGGCTATTGCCTTTTCATTAACTAACTAATAACTTTAAGTTTCTCATCTCGGTCGTTCCAAACAGCTACCTCCTTCAGTCAGGACTCTTTAAAGAGCTGCGAACCAGTGTTTTTTTTTTTAAAGAAGATTAAATCTGTTGTCTCTGTTTCTGAACATCTTCTGAATATTAGAATGAAGCTGATTAACTTTACACATTACCAGGTGAGTTTCCCTCAACTTTAGATCACGAGACGAGAAAAGATTTGTGGAATCAACTCACAATCATTGTAGAGGATTGTGGATAATGTAGACCCTCTCTCTTGTGTCAGACTGGAGGATTGTGGAGGATTGTGGGTAACGTAGTCCCTCTCTCGGACTGGAGGATTGTGGGTAACGTAGTCCCTCTCTCACAGACTGGAAGACTGCACCTCTGTATGACTTCTGTCTGCGCGTGGCGTTCGAGGCGACCTTCATGACGGTTTACGGGCGCTCGGCCTCGGCTCAGAGACATCGCGGCATCGAGGAAATACGACAGGACTTCATCAGCTTCGACCGAATGTTCCCTCTGCTCATGGCCCAGGTCAGTTTCCTCAACTCGTTTTATTTAGTTAACTATCTTTACACACAGGACTGGAGAAGTCAAGATAAAATCAGTTACTACATGAAATCAAAGCTGATTTTCGGCCGCGCAGAGAAATAGTGCAGCGTCGACTTATTGGACATTTTACACAAATCAATCGACTAAACGTCAGATTTTAGCGAAGAACGTTTTCCCTCGTTCTCCACTTCATGAACGGACTTCGCGCTCTACCAGAGGTGTCAATACAAAGGAAGTGCTTAGACAAGGCAAAAAGAGGACAGCTTCGACCGAATATTCCCTCTGCTCATGGCCTAGGTCAGTTTCCTCAACTCGTTTATAGCTCTCTCATACAATATATACATATACAGTCCCGTAATACAGAGTTAAACAGTCTGAATTACATGTAAAATGGAGGAAAATCTGTCCAAATATAATCATGAAAAACTTGCCATTTGTTCCAAGGTGTTACCATGGCGACATCCTACAGAGGAGGTTAGCGCCCCCTGTGGGTGGAACAGCAGCTCTTGTCAGTGAAATGAATGAGCAAAGATCATCGGAGAACTTCTCATTTACATCTGAAAAGGTTTTTTTTGTTTTATTTATTTATCAAATGTGAAAAGGCAAAGGAAGTGACCTGTTGCTTCAGATCATTCACAGAGGAGACGATTAACTTTTATATATATATATTTTTTGAAAGGAACACTGTACATTAATGAACATTTATGTCAATGCACCGGAATCAGCCAAAAGGCTATTTTTCCTCCATAGTCCCTGGACAGATGTAAATAGTCCACCTTAAGACAATAAAACATTCATGGTCAGTGCAATAAAATACAAGGTAGGACACAGTCACTACAACAAGACAGATCAATGCAAATGCAAAACAGTGCAAACAATAAAAGAGTCGCATGACTGGACATAGAGA
The DNA here is from genome assembly GCA_021464625.1 of Proterorhinus semilunaris. Lineage (NCBI taxonomy): Eukaryota > Metazoa > Chordata > Actinopteri > Gobiiformes > Gobiidae > Proterorhinus > Proterorhinus semilunaris. The sequence continues at coordinate 34,591,381 of CM038358.1, read as the reverse complement.
GAGAGGGAGCGCCGCCGTAGAGAGAGAGGGAGCGCCGCCGTATATATATATATATATAATATATATAATATATGTATATATATATATTATATATTATATATATATATATATATATAATATATAATATATAATATATTATATATTATATATATATATATATATATTATATATTATATATTGACGTCTGGAGAGAAAAAGAACTGAACGCCCGTTCAGGCTCTTTAAGGTCGTTGTGTCATTTCTACAACTTGTTGGTTGGCCGTCGTTAGAGACGCCGCCATATTGAATTCGTAGTAGATGTGTCATGCCTGTTGCCTTGGTTACTGCAGTAGACCAAAGGATAGTAAGCTACACCAGTTTATTTGATGATCAGAAGCTACAAAGACGAGGCTGTCACTGAACTTAATAATACGTGAATGTTATTAGAATATTTCTAACGGCAGAATAAACCCGGTCTTGTTTTCCTTACTCCTGTCGAGCACATGGCAGGAGGCGCAGCATGTGTGTAATCAAGAACGGGAAATAATCCTGTTCTCCAACAGATACTTATGTCATTTTTAAATCCTGTTTTGGATGTTCTGCCTCCCGTCCTGTAGGTGCCGCTGTGGCTCCTGGGTCGGACTGAAGCCGTACGTCAGAGGCTGATCTCCAGCTTCAGCCCGAGCCTCGTGTCTCAGTGGAGCAACAGCTCGCTCTTCATCCAGCGCCGCTGTGAGCTGTTCGACCAGCAGGAGGCGCTGAGCAGCCACGATAAAGCAGGTACTGCTCTGTACTAACCAGCAGGAGGCGCTCTGTACTAACCAGCGGGAGGCGCTCTGTAATAACCAGCGGGAGGCGCTCTGTAATAACCAGCGGGAGGCGCTCTGTACTAACCAGCAGGAGGCGCTCTGTAATAACCAGCAGGAGGCGCTCTGTAATAACCAGCAGGAAGCGCTCTGTAATAACCAGCAGGAGGCGCTCTGTAATAACCAGCGGGAGGCGCTCTGTACTAACCAGCGGGAGGCGCTCTGTACTAACCAGCGGGAGGCGCTCTGTAATAACCAGCGGGAGGCGCTCTGTAATAACCAGCAGGAGGCGCTCTGTAATAACCAGCAGGAAGCGCTCTGTAATAACCAGCAGGAGGCGCTCTGTAATAACCAGCGGGAGGCGCTCTGTACTAACCAGCGGGAGGCGCTCTGTACTAACCAGCGGGAGGCGCTCTGTAATAACCAGCAGGAGGCGCTCTGTAATAACCAGCGGGAGGCGCTCTGTAATAACCAGCGGGAGGCGCTCTGTAATAACCAGCAGGAGGCGCTCTGTAATAACCAGCAGGAGGCGCTCTGTAATAACCAGCGGGAGGCGCTCTGTAATAACCAGCGGGTACTGCTCTGTAATAACCAGCGGGAGGTGCTCTGTAATAACCAGCGGGAGGCGCTCTGTAATAACCAGCAGGAGGCGCTCTGTAATAACCAGCAGGAGGCGCTCTGTAATAACCAGCAGGTACTGCTCTGTAATAACCAGCAGGAGGCGCTCTGTAATAACCAGCGGGAGGCGCTCTGTAATAACCAGCGGGAGGCGCTCTGTAATAACCAGCGGGAGGCGCTCTGTAATAACCAGCGGGACACTCATAATAACCTGTAATTTTTTGATTTGAATACTTTATTTCGAGCTAAAGAAGAGAAAAACAGAAATATATATATACATAATAAAAGAGAAAACAAATAAAAAATAAAATGACATTAATTTACATTACAGCTCGAAAAGGAGTGGGAAGAAGACAAGCTTATTGACTCCCACCCCGGTTCATAAACCCAAATAAATAAATAATTCATTACCGTGTTGGCATTGCCGTTACACATCATCACCATTATGACCCATATAGCAATACTCTGTATCACAGTATTTGAACGATACATCAAATACTCCACTTTTATTCATTAGAGGTACAGTATTCGCAGACTGAGATGTGTTAAAGGGATTCAGGGCTTTTATTTCTTCTCTGTGACTGGACCTGCTGCCACAGGGGGGGGCAGCCCCCGAGCAACCAGACCCTCATTTATTAAGTGTCCTATACTATGCATTAAAAGAGACACATTTTAGGAGTCTGCTGCCAGAAGAGGGTAATAACTCGTAATAACCCATAATAACCTGTAATAACCCGTAATAATCCATAATAACCTGTAATAACCCATAATAACCTGTAATAACTCATAATAACCCATAATAACCTGTAATAACCCGTAATAACCCATAATAACCCATAATAACCTGTAATAACCCATAATAACCTGTAATAACTCGTAATAACCTGTAATAACTCGTAATAACCCATAATAACCTGTAATAACTCGTAATAACCCATAATAACCCGTAATAACCCATAATAACCCATAATAACCTGTAATAACCCGTAATAATCCATAATAACCTGTAATAACTCATAATAACCCATAATAACCCGTAATAATCCATAATAACCTGTAATAACTCGTAATAACCCATAATAACCCGTAATAACCCATAATAACTCATAATAACCCGTAATAATCCATAATAACCTGTAATAACTCATAATAACCCATAATAACTCGTAATAACCCATAATAACCTGTAATAACTCGTAATAACCCATAATAACCCGTAATAACCCATAATAACCCATAATAACCCGTAATAATCCATAATAACCCTGTAATAACTCATAATAACCCATAATAACCCGTAATAATCCATAATAACCTGTAATAACCCGTAATAACCCGTAATAACCCGTAATAACCCGTAATAATCCATAATAACCCCGTAATAACCCATAATAACCCTGTAATAACTCGTAATAACCCATAATAACCTGTAATAACCCGTAATAACCCGTAATAACCCGTAATAACCCATAATAACCCTGTAATAACTCGTAATAACCCATAATAACCTGTAATAACTCGTAATAACCCATAATAACCCATAATAACCCATAATAACCCATAATAACCTGTAATAACCCGTAATAACCCATAATAACCCATAATAACCCGTAATAATCCATAATAACCCTGTAATAACTCATAATAACCCATAATAACCTGTAATAACCCATAATAACCCGTAATAATCCATAATAACCTGTAATAACTCGTAATAACCCATAATAACCCGTAATAACCCATAATAACCCATAATAACCCGTAATAACCCATAATAACCCTGTAATAACTCGTAATAACCCATAATAACCTGTAATAACTCGTAATAACCCATAATAACCCATAATAACCCATAATAACCTGTAATAACCCGTAATAACCCATAATAACCCGTAATAATCCATAATAACCCTGTAATAACTCATAATAACCCATAATAACCTGTAATAACCCATAATAACCCGTAATAATCCATAATAACCTGTAATAACCCGTAATAACCCATAATAACCCATAATAACCCTGTAATAACTCGTAATAACCCGTAATAACCCATAATAACCTGTAATAACTCGTAATAACCCATAATAACCCATAATAACCCATAATAACCCATAATAACCTGTAATAACCCGTAATAACCCATAATAACCCATAATAACCCATAATAATCCATAATAACCCTGTAATAACTCATAATAACCCATAATAACCTGTAATAACCCATAATAACCCGTAATAATCCATAATAACCTGTAATAACCCGTAATAACCCATAATAACCCATAATAACCCTGTAATAACTCGTAATAACCCATAATAACCCGTAATAACCTGTAATAACCCATAATAACCCATAATAACCCATAATAACCTGTAATAACCCATAATAACCCATAATAACCCGTAATAACCTGTAATAACTCGTAATAATCCATAATAACCTGTAATAACTCGTAATAACCCGTAATAACTCGTAATAACCCATAATAACCCATAATAACCCGTAATAACTCGTAATAACCCATAATAACCCATAATAACCCGTAATAACTCGTAATAACCCATAATAACCTGTAATAACTCGTAATAACCCATAATAACCTGTAATAACTCGTAATAACCCATAATAACCCGTAATAACCCATAATAACCCGTAATAACCCTGTAATAACCCGTAATAACTCGTAATAACCCGTAATAACCCATAATAACCCGTAATAACCCTGTAATAACTCGTAATAACTCGTAATAACCCGTAATAACCCATAATAACCCGTAATAACCCTGTAATAACCCGTAATAACCCATAATAACCCATAATAACCCGTAATAATCCATAATAACCTGTAATAACCCGTAATAACCCATAATAACCCATAATAACCCGTAATAATCCATAATAACCTGTAATAACTCGTAATAACCCATAATAACCTGTAATAACTCGTAATAACCCATAATAACCTGTAATAACTCGTAATAACCCATAATAACCCGTAATAACCCATAATAACCTGTAATAACTCGTAATAACCCATAATAACCTGTAATAACTCGTAATAACCCGTAATAACCCTGTAATAACCCATAATAACCTGTAATAACCCATAATAACCTGTAATAACTCGTAATAACCCGTAATAACCCGTAATAACCCTGTAATAACCCATAATAACCTGTAATAACCCGTAATAACCCATAATAACCCGTAATAACCCGTAATAATCCATAATAACCTGTAATAACCCATAATAACCTGTAATAACTCATAATAACCCGTAATAACCCTGTAATAACTCGTAATAACCCATAATAATCCATAATAACCTGTAATAACTCGTAATAACCCATAATAACCTGTAATAACCCATAATAACCCATAATAACCTGTAATAACTCGTAATAACCTGTAATAACCCTGTAATAACCCATAATAACCCGTAATAACCCGTAATAACCCGTAATAACCCGTAATAACCCATAATAACCCGTAATAATCCATAATAACCTGTAATAACTCGTAATAACCCGTAATAACCTGTAATAACCCTGTAATAACCCATAATAACCTGTAATAACCCATAATAACCCGTAATAACTCGTAATAACCCATAATAACTCGTAATAACCCATAATAACCTGTAATAACCCGTAATAATCCATAATAACCTGTAATAACCCATAATAACCTGTAATAACTCGTAATAACCCATAATAACCTGTAATAACCCGTAATAATCCATAATAACCTGTAATAACCCATAATAACCCTGTAATAACCCTGTAATAACCCTGTAATAACCCTGTGTCCACAGCGCAGCACTTCGCGATGCTCTGGGCGTCCGTGGGAAACACCAGCCCTGCCATTTTCTGGTGCGTGTACTTCCTGCTCCGCCACCAGGAGGCGCTGCAGGCTGTGAGGCGTGAGCTGCAGGAAGTGATGTCACTGGAGGGGGTGGAGTTCAGTCCAGATGCTGACCTGGTCCTGAGCCGTGACGACATTGACAAACTCCACGTCCTGGGTGAGCTATTGTACATGTTTTTAGATACATGGGTGAGCTATTGTACATGTTTTATAAATAGGGGTTAGCTATTGTACATGTTTTTTATTCCTGAGATTTGATATAAAACTTTGAGCAAATTGTCAAATGAGGACAGCAAAGGTATCAGCACATATTTTAAATGTTTAAATCTGTTGGTTTGGCGTTCGTGAAAGAGAACATGATGGAAGGACAGATTCTCCTGTATCACTGGCGCCCTCTAGAGGACGACACAAAACAAGCACCTCTAACCCGCCTTAACCAAGAGCCTGTTCTCCAGTTTGGCTTAGTCCAAATCTAAAGCCACAAAAACACGAATAAAGAACAAAACTGTTGATATTGGACATGTTTTACAGACTAATAATATTTTATTGCGCTTTACAAGCCTGTGTTACCAAGTTTCTCAAAGAGAGACACTGTCGTCATTATTCATTCACTCTGGACTTGGTGGTGGGAAGCTACTGTTGTAGCCACAGCTGCCCTGGGGACAGGGCCACTCACTCACTACATTCCCCCAGGCTTCCTGGTGTTTCCCAAATGATCTCCCATCCAAGCACTGCCCAGGCCCTTTCTGCTGAGCTTCAGAGGTTGATATTGTACATGTTTTATGTTGATAGTGTACATGTTTTCCAGACTCCGTGGTCAGTGAGTCTCTGCGTCTCAGCACGATGTCCATAAACGTCCGAGTGGCGACAGACGACTTTACTCTGACTCTCGATCGTCCCTGGAGCGTCCGCCGCCGTGACATCATCGCCATGTTCCCCCAGAGCGTCCACCTGGACCCGGAGATCTACCCGGACCCGGAGGTAAGACATGGACATGGACCCGGAGGTAAGACCTGACCCTGGACCAGGAGGTAAGACGTGGACCCGGAAGTAAGACCTGGACCCGGACCTACACCCGGAGGTAAGACCCGACCTGGATCTGGATCCGGAGGTAAGACCTGGACCTGGTCCCGGAGATCTACCCGGACCCAGAAGTAAGATTCGACCCAGACCCGGAGGTAAGACCCGGACCCCTTGGTAAGACCCGGACCCCTTGGTAAGACCCAACCTGGACCCAGAGTTCAGACCCAGCCCAGCGTAATTTCACCGTTTTCTCGCAGAACTTCCATTTCGACCGTTTCCTTGACGACGGAGGCAAAGAGAAGACAGACTTCTTTAAGGGCGGGCAGCGGCTGAAGCACTTCCTGATGCCCTTTGGCTCCGGCGCCACCATGTGTCCGGGGCGGCACATTGCGCGGCAGGAGATCAAACAGTTCGTGTGTCTATTGCTGCTGTACCTCGACCTGCACCTGGACGAACGAGAGCCGCCCGCACAACCGGACTACAGCCGCGCCGGGCTCGGCATCATGCAGCCGCTCAACGACGTGCTCTTCAGCTACAGAGCGCGGTGCCACCTGCAGACGGAAATATGAACTACAACCCTAACCCTGGCTCCACATCTGGAGAAGGCCCCCGGGCGCGGCCTCGCCCTCTGCTCCTGACGGGTCAATTCAGAGACACTGTTCTTTTAGTTTACAGTAAATGTTATAATGACAAATAAAACACCGTGACCTCTTTCCCCCCACATGAGCACATTTTACCGAAATCTAAAAGCTTCTTGAAAAAAGCCTCAAAATAGCAATTAGTTTAGTGTATTTGTTTATTTGAGCAGCAAACACTGCTCAAAAGGAGTGAGCCGAAGCAAGAGCTTATAAGCCCCACCCCCAAAATTAATACAATTAAAATCATAATTTCACAAAAACATAGTGGAACAACAAAGGACAAAATAGCAACAAGGAAACAACAGCAACACAAAATAAACTCTACACACCCACAGCATCGACCACACCCCAAAACGGAGCAATACCGATTACGTAACAACTATGATAACGCCACAAACCTACAACTATTTATAAGAACTATTATTTCTTCTATTATTTTTCTGCTGCCCCCGCGACCCGGCCCCGGATAAAGCGGAAGAAAATGGATGGATGGATTATTTACAACACTGTTTGAAGTGTTCGTACATCAACAGAAAAGAAGCACAATTACAACAACGGTCTAGTTTTAAGTACAAAGCAAGTAACGATCGTTACATTTCAAAGGGGACTGAGTCATTTTAACCGAGAGCAACAACATTTCTCCTTAATTAATACAAAGCATTTGGTCCTATTGCGCCCCCTAGTGGCAACGCATTATTTCTTCTCTATACATAGCTAAAATGTTTTGCTTGAATTTAAATTTGAACAGGTTGATGTTTGGACATCGTTTCAAATCCATCTCCAGTTTATTCCACAATTGAACACCATTAACTGTTGGACTAAAACTTTTCAAAGTTGTGCTATGTTTCTGAATCCTAAAGTTTAATTCATCACGTAATTCATAACGACCAGTACGTTCTAGAACCTTCTTTGTATTTGGTTTGGTAACAATTTATACCTTGCTTTGAATAACATTTGTACAGTTTGGAACTCAACAATGTCACAAAACTTCATGATGTTTGATTTTAAAAATAATGAGTTTGTGTGGTCCAAAAACCCAACTTTATGAATTACTCGGATAGCTCTTTTTTGCAACAATATTATTGGTTTAACTGTGTTTTTATAAGTACTGCCCCAAACCACAGTACAATAGTATAAGTAGGGCAAAATCAGAGAACAGTATAAGGTATGTAGAGCTTTGAAGTTTAAAATATGCTTTACTTTCACAATTACTGAAATACTTCAGATATTTTAGTAGATATGTATTTAATGTGAGATTTCCAAGTAATTCTGTCATCTATAATAACTCCAAGGAATTTGATTTCATGCACTCGCTCAATAACAACACCCTCTATCTGAATTGCTTCCTGAGCATTGGAGTTACAGTTTCCAAATATCATCGTTTTGCTTTTACTTAAATTTAAAGAAAGTTTATTTTGTTTGAACCACTTGTTGACACTTTTGAGTTCCAAGTTAACAATCCGACACAGCTGCTGTAAGTCTCTCCTGATGCAGAAATATTTGTATCTTCTGCAAACAAGATAACTTTGAGTACTTGAGACGTTTTACAAATGTCGTTAATATACATATTAAACAATTATGGACCCAGAGTGGAACCTTGAGGTAAACCACAGACAATTTCCTGACAACTAGACTGGTAATTACCAATTTTCACGCATTGTTTTCTATTTTTTAAATAACTGGTAACCCACTGTAGAGCTACCCCCCTAATCCCAGAATGTTCCAATTATTATTATTGTTGTGTTATTACAATAACACAATTAAAAAAGCGACAAAAACAATTCAAAAAGACAAGAACGCAACAAAACACTTCCAAAGTGTGACAAAAACACGGCAAAAGAATGACCAAAACGCTACAAAAAAATCTTTAAGTCAAAAACATTTGTATTTTTGTTTTTCTCTCCCTGATGTATCTAAAGTACTGCGATATACTTTTCCATACAGGCATGACATTCCTGAGCGAACGGCTCTTGTGAACGGCTCTTGTGAACGGCTCGACCCCAGATCTCAGTTGTGAAAAGAGGCGTACCTTTATTTCCCTGAACTCCCCCAAACAAACACAAGTATCAGCCCAACACACACACACACACACACACACACACACACACACGTACACAAGTGAAAGCTTTCAGCTCTAAAGTCAACGCTGAATGTCACTTACAGACTCTTTTTATTAAATTTGATTCTTAAATATGAGTCCCTTTGTTATTCTACAGGATTAACCTCAGTGAGAGTTCTTCACATTTATAATAAAAAGAGCCAGTCTTTTAAACGGCTCTTTGACACGAACAGATCCCAAGACCTCGGCTCCAGAAAAGAGCCGTAAATCCAGCACTAATGATCACAGGCTTTAATCTCTTAAACTTTAACTGAGCGCATTTTCTCCAGTTCGGCTTTACCTAAATCTAAAAGGTCATAGTCTATAGGCCAGAGTAACACCTTATTTGAAAGCTAAGACCTACAAAACTGATCTTTAGGGATATTTATCCTCGCGTTGTAGACGTGTTGTAATCACTTTTTTGTGCGTTTTTGTGGTTCCATTTGTGTCGCTGTTTTGGTGCTTTTATCCAGACGTTTTTAGATTTGGGGAAAGCCAAACTGGAGAAAATGTGCTGGGATTTAAACCCCACATAAACTCTGTGAAAGAGTTTAGTTTATCTGTTTATTTAGCAGTAAATATTCTGCTCAAAGGGAGTGGGCTGAAGCAAAGAGCGCCCACCCCCAAAATATATACAATTAAAATTCTCATTTCACAATAGTACAAAGAAACATTGCGCAAAAGGAACAAAACAACAACATTATTATTATATATATTATATTATATACACTGCAGTATCTGATCATTAACCAGATGGCATTTACATTAAGGCAGTACATGACTGAACTCGAGTACTGTGTACACGACTGAACTCGAGTACTGTGTACACGACTGAACTCGAGTACTGTGTACATGACTGAACTCGAGTACTGTGTACATGACTGAACTCATGTACTGTGTACATGACTGAACTCGAGTACTGTGTACATGACTGAACTCGAGTACTGTGTACATGAGTTCAGTCATGTACACAGTACATGACTGAACTCGAGTACTGTGTACATTTCCCAAACAGGAGTAATACTGATTACAAAACAACAATGATAAGGCAAGTTTATTTGTAGAGCACAATTCAGACACAAGGCGATTCAAAGCTTCACAGTTGCATAAAATTACAAGAAAACAGACTCACCGCTGTCCCGGCCGGTGAGTCTGAGTCTGGTCACCGCTGTCCCGGCCGGTGAGTCTGGTCACCGCTGTCCCGGCCGGTGAGTCTGGTCACCGCTGTCCCGGCCGGTGAGTCTGGCCACCGCTGTCCCGGCCGGTGAGTCTGAGTCTGGCCACCGCTGTCCCGGCCGGTGAGTCTGGTCACCGCTGTCCCGGCCGGTGAGTCTGAGTCTGGTCACCGCTGTCCCGGCCGGTGAGTCTGGTCACCGCTGTCCCGGCCGGTGAGTCTGGTCACCGCTGTCCCGGCCGGTGAGTCTGGCCACCGCTGTCCCGGCCGGTGAGTCTGAGTCTGGTCACCGCTGTCCCGGCCGGTGAGTCTGAGTCTGGTCACCGCTGTCCCGGCCGGTGAGTCTGGCCACCGCTGTCCCGGCCGGTGAGTCTGAGTCTGGTCACCGCTGTCCCGGCCGGTGAGTCTGAGTCTGGTCACCGCTGTCCCGGCCGGTGAGTCTGGTCACCGCTGCGTTGAATCCATTTCCCACAGCGGTCGATACGCCGGCAAACAGGAAGTGGAGTAAACCAATCAGCGAAGGGCGTCTGCTGTTGATGTGGCGTTATTGGCGGTTTTGCGTTAATATTTGCGCAGGATTATGAAAAACGAAACTCGCCGACTGGAGACGCTTCTCTCTCGTTATCGTTCGTAGATCGTTATTGAGGGACGTCCGCGTCTGTGAGTGACGTCGCTAACAACACGTCACGGCAAATAAACCAATCGTGAACGAGGACGGGGTGACCAGACTGACCCCCCGCTGGATACAAAAATACAGAGAGGAATCATTCTGGTCCCACCAGGGTAACCACCATCACCCAGGACCTCAGATGGGAGCCGACCATCTGCTCCCTCATCAAGAAGGCCCAGCAGAGGATGTTCTTCCTGCGGCAGCTGAGGAAACTCAAGCTGCCAACCAAGATGCTGGTGCAGTTCTACACGGCCATCATCAAGTCCATCCTCACCTCCTCCATCACCGTGTGGTCCATCCTCACCTCCTCCATCACCGTGTGGTCCATCCTCACCTCCTCCATCACCGTGTGGTCCATCCTCACCTCCTCCATCACCGTGTGGTCCATCCTCACCTCCTCCATCACCGTGTGGTCCATCCTCACCTCCTCCATCACCGTGTGGTCCATCCTCACCTCCTCCATCACCGTGTGGTCCATCCTCACCTCCTCCATCACCGTGTGGTCCATCCTCACCTCCTCCATCACCGTGTGGTCCATCCTCACCTCCTCCATCACCTTGTGGTCCATCCTCACCTCCTCCATCACCGTGCTGCTACAGAGAAGGTGATTGGGTGTGAGCTCCATCTCTCCAGGACCTGTTCACCTCCAGGACCTGGAGGCGTGTGGGTCGGATCACAGCTGACCCTTCTCACCCTGGACACAGACTATTCACCCCTCCCCCCCCAGGCAGGAGGCCACGGTCTATCCAGTTTATTCTGGGTTATATGTTTGATGTCACATGTTCTTCGTTTGTGAAGCTGTTCTGAAACCATGGGAATAAAAACGATTCTGATCTTTATGCCTCGCGGTTCTTTATCCGTATGATGAGGTTTCAGTTTGTGTCTCTCCTCGGATGATGCACGTTTTCATCATGCGGTTACACGGACAGGAAGTGGGGCAGCGCGGACAGGAAGTGTGGCGGCGCCCGATAACTTTATCAGAAACCGTTAACGTCGCGGGTTCAGAGGAAACTGTGATGTTACGTCAGGTCAATGATGTAACCGTTACATCACTCGCTCTGGCCACGCCCCTAACCCCCGCCTGAACCAATGATGTAACCGTTACATCACTCGCTCTGGCCACGCCCCTAACCCCCGCCTGAACCCAGCACATTTTCTCCAGTTTGGCTTTACTCAAATCTAAAAGCTCTCTCTGATGTTACTGTGCTGCCTCTCCAGTCGAGAAGCTTTAGGTTTGGGTAAAGCCGAACTGGAGAAAATCAGCTCCATTCAGGCAAATGTAAAAAGGTAAATTGAACAAAGTGGTAAAAAAATAAAATAATTATAATAACAAAATAATGGGTAGAAGTAAATCTGAGGTTTATATAAAGTTCATCTTAATGAAAAGCCTCATAAGTTTGTGTTTGTTGAGAATCGTTCATGAAAGTCCTTTATGTTCTGAGCGACACATTTGATGAAGTTATTTTATTCAGACAAACAACGAAAGCAGTTTCTGAACAGCTTTGATAAAACACTTGTATTTGTATTTGTAAGATCTGAGGCCGTTCTTATTGAGCTCAGATGTGTGGACCCTGGAGACACAGAAAACAGGCTGCCCCAGGGCAGGCTGCCCCGGGGCAGGTGAGCTCTTGCTTTATGTTCTTGCTCCAAAGGCTCCTGTCAGCGGCTCCACGGCCCAGTGCATGATGGGAAAACACCTGTCAGCGGCTCCACGGCCCAGTGCATGATGGGAAAACACCTGTCAGCGGCTCCACGGCCCAGTGCATGATGGGAAACGCTCACCTGTCAGCGGCTCCACGGCCCAGTGCATGATGGGAAACGCTCACCTGTCAGAGGCTCCACGGCCCAGTGCATGATGGGAAACGCTCACCTGTCAGAGGCTCCACGGCCCAGTGCATGATGGGAAAACACCTGTCAGCGGCTCCACGGCCCAGTGCATGATGGGAAAACACCTGTCAGCGGCTCCACGGCCCAGTGCATGATGGGAAAACACCTGTCAGCGGCTCCACGGCCCAGTGCATGATGGGAAAACACCTGTCAGCGGCTCCACGGCCCAGTGCATGATGGGAAACGCTCACCTGTCAGCGGCTCCACGGCCCAGTGCATGATGGGAAACGCTCACCTGTCAGCGGCTCCACGGCCCAGTGCATGATGGGAAAACACCTGTCAGCGGCTCCACGGCCCAGTGCATGATGGGAAACGCTCACCTGTCAGCGGCTCCACGGCCCAGTGCATGATGGGAAAACACCTGTCAGCGGCTCCACGGCCCAGTGCATGATGGGAAACGCTCACCTGTCAGCGGCTCCACGGCCCAGTGCATGATGGGAAAACACCTTGTCAGCGGCTCAGCTGATTGGACAGAGTGTGGGATCAGAGTCATGTGACCTCCTCTCTCTTTAAAGTTTAGATGTTTGAGGCTTTTAAACAAACTCGTGATTTATAAATGTTTGATAAACTGGTTTGCTCTGATGGATGATGTCACAGAGCGGGAGGTCAGGTTCTCTGCATGTGGAGCGGTCGGATGGACTTTCTCTCGATCATCCAGGCGAGTCCAACGAGTCTCATCAGACGGTCAGGGGTTCGTATCCTGGTGCATTATTATTTATTCGAGCGCAGAAGTACGCTCTGCTCCAAAGTGTAAAGGATTGTACTCAAGTACATTTACTCGTGTACTTGAGTAACTTTTTGAAGAAATTGTGGTAATACTTTATAATAACTTTATACTGTATACACTTTAATAACCTTATGCAGCCTTAATTAATGAAACGGATAAATATAATGAACGGACTTCGCTCTCCGGAAGAGTCGATACAAAGGAAGAGTCGATACAGAGGAAGAGTCGATACGGAGGAAGAGTCGATACAGAGGAAGAGTCGATACGGAGGAAGAGTCGATACGGAGGAAGAGTCGATACAAAGGAAGAGTCGATACGGAGGAAGAGTCGATACGGAGGAAGAGTCGATACGGAGGAAGAGTCGATACGGAGGAAGAGTCGATACGGAGGAAGAGTCGATACAAAGGAAGAGTCGATACAGAGGAAGAGTCGATACGGAGGAAGAGTCGATACAAAGGAAAAGTCGATACGGAGGAAGAGTCGATACAAAGGAAGAGTCGATACGGAGGAAGAGTCGATACGGAGGAAGAGTCGATACGGAGGAAGAGTCGATACGGAGGAAGAGTCGATACAAAGGAAGAGTCGATACGGAGGAAGAGTCGATACAGAGGAAGAGTCGATACAGAGGAAGAGTCGATACAAAGGAAAAGTCGATACAGAGGAAGAGTCGATATAAAGGAAGAGTCGATATAAAGGAAGAGTCGATACGGAGGAAGAGTCGATACAGAGGAAGAGTCGATACGGAGGAAGAGTCGATACAAAGGAAGAGTCGATACAGAGGAAGAGTCGATACAAAGGAAGAGTCGATACAGAGGAAGAGTCGATACGGAGGAAGAGTCGATACGGAGGAAGAGTCGATACGGAGGAAGAGTCGATACGGAGGAAGAGTCGATACAGAGGAAGAGTCGATACGGAGGAAGAGTCGATACGGAGGAAGAGTCGATACGGAGGAAGAGTCGATACGGAGGAAGAGTCGATACGGAGGAAGAGTCGATACAGAGGAAGAGTCGATACGGAGGAAGAGTCGATACAAAGGAAGAGTCGATACGGAGGAAGAGTCGATACAAAGGAAGAGTCGATACGGAGGAAGAGTCGATACGGAGGAAGAGTCGATACGGAGGAAGAGTCGATACGGAGGAAGAGTCGATACGGAGGAAGAGTCGATACGGAGGAAGAGTCGATACAAAGGAAGAGTCGATACAGAGGAAGAGTCGATACAAAGGAAGAGTCGATACAGAGGAAGAGTCGATACGGAGGAAGAGTCGATACGGAGGAAGAGTCGATACGGAGGAAGAGTCGATACGGAGGAAGAGTCGATATAAAGGAAGCGCTGATCTGTGGCAAAAAGAGGCAAAAGTGGGCGGGGCGGAATAAGATAATATTTTTTACAGCAGTTTAAAAAGTGACTTCATTTTTGCATCATCTATTCAGAGAGTGTAGGTTTGGGCCGGTCTTTAGTCTTAGGGGCCGGTCTTTAGTCTCAGGGGCCGGTCTTTAGTCTCAGGGGCCGGTCTTTAGTCTCAGGGGCCGGTCTTTAGTCTCAGGGGCTGGTCTTTAGTCTTAGGGGCCGGTCTTTAGTCTCAGGGGCCGGTCTTTAGTCTCAGGGGCCTGTCTTTAGTCTTAGGGGCCGGTCTTTAGTCTCAGGGGCCTGTCTTTAGTCTCAGGGGCCTGTCTTTAGTCTCAGGGGCTGGTCTTTAGTCTTAGGGGCCGGTCTTTAGTCTCAGGGGCCGGTCTTTAGTCTCAGGGGCCGGTCTTTAGTCTCAGGGGCCGGTCTTTAGTCTTAGGGGCCGGTCTTTAGTCTCAGGGGCCGGTCTTTAGTCTCAGGGGCCTGTCTTTAGTCTCAGGGGCCTGTCTTTAGTCTCAGGGGCCTGTCTTTAGTCTCAGGGGCCTGTCTTTAGTCTTAGGGGCCGGTCTTTAGTCTTAGGGGCCGGTCTTTAGTCTTAGGGGCCGGTCTTTAGTCTTAGGGGCTGGTCTTTAGTCTTAGGGGCCGGTCTTTAGTCTCAGGGGCCGGTCTTTAGTCTTAGGGGCCTGTCCTTCGTCTCGGGGGCCGGTCTTTAGTCTTAGGGGGCTGTCCTTCGTCCCGGGGGCCGGTTTAGGGGCCGGTCCTTGGTCTTATGGGGGCTGGCCTCAGGCTCAGGGGCCTGTCCTTCGTCTCGGGGGCCGGTCTTTAGTCTTAGGGGGCCTGTCCTTCGTCTCGGGGGCCGGTCTTTAGTCTTAGGGGGCCTGTCCTTTGTCTCGGGGGCCGGTCTTTAGTCTTAGGGGGCCTGTCCTTTGTCTCGGGGGCCGGTCTTTAGTCTTAGGGGGCCTGTCCTTCGTCCCAGGGGCCGGTTTAGGGGCCGGCCTCGGTCTCTTGGCTGATATAAAGCCCATGGACTGAGCGTCAGTGGAAAAAGTGAGTGTCTGCGCCTCGTTGTCAGAGCATGATCTCACATCGTGCCCAGGGAAGGGGCTCCGGGGCCGGGGGAGCGCAGGGCCCGGGCCTCCTCATAATCCTCCTCATGATCCTCCTCCTGGTCCTGGAGGCGACTGAGGCTCAGACTGAGGAGCCGACGATCAGAGACGAGATCCTGGTGAGTCACAAAACTCTCACTTTGTTTAAACGGACTCGCCTGATGTGAGTATTTATTATTACTTCAAATCAATATATTATTATTGATTTCAAGAACATTTGACTTTAGTGACAAAGGTTTACGTTTGCGAGAGTCAGGAACTTTAGAGAAGTGAGGAGTTAGAGGTTAGGGTCAGAGGTCAGAGGATGATGATGCAGAGGATACTTTACTTTAATCATAGATACAGAGATAATGAATCCATAAAAAAAGAACATTCTATAATAAACAGAACAATATCAGCATAAAACCTGAACTTAAAGACACATCAGTCAGTTGGGGCGACGGTGGCGCAGATGGTAGAGTGGGTCGTCTCATGATCGGAAGGTCGGGGGTTCGAATCCCGCCTCCTGAAGGTGCACGCTGTCGTTGTGTCCTTGGGCAAGACACTTCACCCACCTTGCCTCCAGTGTCTGCGTACATTGGTGTATGAATGGGTGAGAGGATCCTAGCTGTAAAGCGCTTTGAGTGCCTAATGTAGGTGGAAAAGCGCTATATAAGTTGAGACCATTTACCATTTACCATTTCACTTTGCATCAGTCTTCTCTTATACCCAACAAGGCAAGTTTATTTGTAGAGCACAATTCATACACAAGGCAATTCAAAGTGCTTCACAGTTGCAAAAATTACAAGAAAACAGATCAAATCAATCATTAAAACATCAACATAAAAATTAATCAACTACAGTAAAAGGCAAGAGTGCAGATAAAACACTTTCAGTTTTCATCTGCTCGGGTAAAAAGAGCCGTTTCCAGCCTGGATTTGAACATTGTCAGAGTTGAGGCCTGTCTCACATCCTCATGAAGACTGTTCCAGATTTGATCTTTAGCCTCAGCGTGTTTAGTCCTGACTCTGGGAACCACCAGGAGACCCCTCCCTGAAGCTCTCAGGGCCCGAGATGGTTCATACGGCTCTAACATGTCAGAGATGGACTTTGGTGCTAAACCATGAAAAGACTTGTACACGAGCAGAGCTGTTTTAAACTCTATTCTCTGAGTGACAGGAAGCCAGTGCAGGGACCGGAGCACTGGACTAATATGGTGGTATTTCCTGGTTCTTGTCAGGACTCGAGCAGCAGCGTTCTGGATGTTCTGCAGCTCTAACAGCTCGTTTAGAAAGGCCAGTGAGCAGCCGTTACAGTCGTCTAACCTTCATGTTTTTCAGATGGTAAAAAGCTGATGATGTTATTGCTTTAATGTGGCTGTTTAAGTTCAGGTCTGAGTCCATGATTACTCCGAGATTTCTAACCTGATGTTTTGGTTTTAGAGAGAGAGACTCAAGGTGACGGAGAACACTTTGTCTTTGTGTCTGTGGGCCAAAAACAATGATCTCAGTTTTGTCTGAGTTTAGTTGGAGAAAGTTGTTTTGCACAAACTGATCTGTTCGATGCAGTGACAGAGAGTATCTACACATTATTAAAACACATTACTGCCCCCTAAAGGCCATAGATGAACTTATCTACACATTATTAAAACACATTACTGCCCCCTAAAGGCCATAGATGAACTTATCAACACATTATTAAAACACATTACTGCCCCCTAAAGGCCATAGATGAACTTATCAACACATTATTAAAACACATTACTGCCCCCTAAAGGCCATAGATGAACTTATCAACACATTATTAAAACACATTACTGCCCCCTAAAGGCCATAGATGCACATATCAACACATTATTAAAACACATTACTGCCCCCTAAAGGCCATAGATGCACATATCAACACATTATTAAAACACATTACTGCCCCCTAAAGGCCATAGATGCACATATCAACACATTATTAAAAGACATTACTGCCCCCTAAAGGCCATAGATGCACATATCAACACATTATTAAAACACATTACTGCCCCCTAAAGGCCATAGATGCACATATCAACACATTATTAAAAGACATTACTGCCCCCTAAAGGCCATAGATGCACATATCAACACATTATTAAAACACATTACTGCCCCCTAAAGGCCATAGATGCACATATCAACACATTTCCAGTAGATTATTTATTTACAGAAACTGAGCCTGTAGTTTGTTTGGAGATTATTCAGAATGTTACACTGTTCCCTAGAAGAGGAGGATGAAGATGATGATGATGAAGATGAGGAAGAAGATGATGATGATTATAATGATGATGATGAGAATGATGATGATGAAGATGATAATAAGGATGAAGATGATGATGATAATGATAATAATGATGATGCACATGCTGCCTTGATGAATTACCCACTAGATTTCTGAAGTCTGTGCTGACCAGCTTGTTACCACAACTTGTTCAGTTAGTCAACATCTCATTTGAGACGGGAGCATTTCCAAAGGCTCTGAAAACCGCGGTCATTAAGCCTCTTCTAAAGAAGAGCAGCCTTGATCCCAAGATACTGAACAACTACCGGCCCATATCAAACCTGCCATTCTTAGGAAAAGTCCTGGAGAAAGTAATATATCAACAGCTCACTTACTTTCTCCTATCTAACAATGTGTTTGATACTTTCCAGTCAGGATTTAGGCCCCACCACAGCACTGAGACAGCTCTGATCAAGGTGACCAATGATATCCGTATGAACACCAACGCAGGTAAGGTCTCAGTTTTAGTTCTGCTGGACCTGAGCCTTTGACACAGTGGACCACGGGATCTTACTTCACAGGTTAGAAAACTGGGTGGGAATCTCTGGTACTGCGCTAAACTGGTTCAAGTCCTATCTGGAGGACAGGACGTACTTTGTAGAAATTGTGTCTCAATTTGTCCATGACCTGTGGAGTCCCCCAGGGGTCAATCTTGGGACCCCTCTTATTCAAATTGTACATGCTTCCATTGGTTCAGCTAATAAACAGCAACAATGTGTCGTACCACAACTACGCAGATGACACTCAGATCTACCTGTAGATACTCTCGGTCACTGATACAGGTGAACATGGGCCTGTAGGTACTCTCTGTCACTGATACAGGTGAACATGGGCCTATAGATACTCTCTGTCACTGATACAGGTGAACAGGGGTCTGTAGATACTCTCTGTCACTGATACAGGTGAACATGGGCCTGTAGATACTCTCTGTCACTGATACAGGTGAACATGGGCCTGTAGATACTCTCTGTCACTGATACAGGTGAACATGGGCCTGTAGATACTCTCTGTCACTGATACAGGTGAACATGGGCCTGTAGATACTCTCTGTCACTGATACAGGTGAACATGGGTCTGTAGATACTCTCTGTCACTGATACAGGTGGGTCTGTAGATACTCTCTGTCACTGATACAGGTGAACATGGGCCTGTAGATACTCTCTGTCACTGATACAGGTGAACATGGGCCTGTAGGTACTCTCCTGTAGATACTCTCTGTCATCTTGAGTCTCTCTCTCTAAAACCAAAACATCAGGTTAGAAATCTAGGAGTAATCATGGACTCAGACCTGAACTTCAACAGCCACATTAAAGCAATGACATCATCAGCTTTTTACCATCTGAAAAACATTAAGATCAGAGGAATAGTGTCAAAACCAGACTTGGAGACACTCATCCATGCATTTGTCTCCAGCAGGTTAGACGACTGTAACGGCTGCTCACTGGCCTTTCCAAACGAGCTGTTAGAGCTGCAGAACATCCAGAACCAGGAAATATGACCATATTAGTCCAGTGCTCCGGTCTCTGCACTGGCTTCCTGTCACTCAGAGAATAGAATTTAAAACAGCTCTGCTCGTGTACAAGTCGTTTCATGGTTTAGCACCAAAGTCCATCTCTGACATGTTAGAGCCGTATGAACCATCTCGGGCCCTGAGAACTTCAGGGAGGGGTCTCCTGGTGGTTCCCAGAGTCAGGACTAAACACGGTGAAGCTAAAGCTCAAATCTGGAACAGTCTTCATGAGGATGTGAGACAGGCCTCAACTCTGACAATGTTCAAATCCAGGCTGAAAACAGCTCTTTTTACCCGAGCAGATGAAAACTGAAAGTGTTTTATCTGCACTCTGGCCTTTTACTGTAGTTGATTAACTTTATATTGATGTTTTATTGATTGATTTTTATCTGTTTTCTTGTAATTTTATGCAACTGTGAAGCTTTGAATTGCCTTGGGTATGAATTGTGCTCTACAAATAAACTTGCCTTGCCATGATGAGGAAGAAGATGATAATGATGATAATAATGATGAAGATGATGATAATGATGATGATAATAATGATTATGATGATGAAGATGATGATGAAGAAAACGACGATGATGATGATACTTGTGTGTTGCAGGAGCCTGTACCAGACGGGTCCAGACTGACTCCTCTCAGGTCGTGGCTGATCTTCAGGAAACACTCACACAGAGAGCAGCCTCACAATAAGAACCTCCGGAGAACCAGCAAGGTCTGACCCTCCTCCTCCTCCTCTTCCTCTTATCTCCTCCACTTCTTCTCGTTGATGATTATGGGTATTTGTGTCTGCAGCACGGCCCTCCTGGCCCCCCGGGGCCCCCTGGACCTCAGGGTCCCCCAGGACCTTCAGCCCCGCCCCTCCCCCAACAGCAGAAGCTTCTGCAGGAGCTCAGGGGCCGCCTCCGAGGTGAGCACCGTGTTTCACTGTTAAATCGAAAGTTATACCATCAACTGGACTGTGTTTTGGTAAAGTTGAGGAAGTTTTGTTTTTTAGCCACAGAAGCTTCGTCTTAGCTCTTTAGGTCAGAAAAGACCCTAAACCAAACTGGTTTGGGGTCCCCCCCTTTGGCTTGGTATATATGGCTCATGGGTAATTGGAGGCGGGGCTCGGTGAATGCAGAGGGTGATTGGTTGAGGTCAATAAATATTCACTTCAGAACTTTTCAAAGTGACCTGTGAGAAGAATCCAACTTTATGAGCCTGTTTCTTCTGTTTTTGTTGCTGCTTCATTTGTGGTTGTAGTGTTTTTATTTTTCATTCATCACATAGCGTTTTTAGTAACTTCGTGCTTCGTCTGAGCTGCTGCCTCATTGCAGTATAAGCCCAAATACGGACGGACAATCAGAAGTATCTTTTAGTTCCTTTTATTTTACATTTCCTTCTGCAGACACATATTCAAGACAGACAAAACACAAATGAATAAAATACACTTTTAAAGGTAGAAGGACTCCCCCCAGAGCAGCTCAGGAAGCGCCGTCTGGGGGGAGCGCTCGCTTTGTGCAACTGAGGATGAGAAGCCTGATGTTTCTCCCGAACCCTCGGAGAGTCTGGAGTGTCTGCAGAGAGACTGATGGAGATCATTTAGAGACCCTAATGCCACGGATTCTTCACATTCTTCACAACTAAAACTCCAAAAGCCAAACTCTCTCTGCTCCTCCAAGCTCAGTCTGTCTCCAGTCTGTCAGTCTGTCTCCAGTCCATCCCCCACCTCAGTCCTGGCTCCAGCCCGGGCGCAGACGGAGCAGTGAGTGACGTCAGGTGAAGAATGTGTGTAAAGAAAAGCCCCAGTGTTTCAGACTCAGACGGAGCTCAGAGCCAAAACATAAATCACTCAGACTGAAGAGTCTGTGCTCCAGAGAAACGTTTCTGTAGAGTCATGTTTTTGAATAATGTTACTGTAGAGTCATGTTTTTGAATAATGTTACTGTAGAGTCATGTTTTTGAATAATGTTACTGTAGAGTCATGTTTTTGAATAATGTTACAGTAGAGTCATGTTTTTGAATAATAACGTTTCTGTAGAGTCATGTTTTTGAATAATGTTACAGTAGAGTCATGTTTTTGAATAATAACGTTTCTGTAGAGTCATGTTTTTGAATAATGTTACAGTAGAGTCATGTTTTTGAATAATGTTACAGTAGAGTCATGTTTTTGAATAATAACGTTACAGTAGAGTCATGTTTTTGAATAATAATGTTACTGTAGAGTCATGTTTTTGAATAATAACGTTACTGTAGAGTCATGTTTTTGAATAATGTTACAGTAGAGTCATGTTTTTGAATAATAACGTTTCTGTAAAGTCATGTTTTTGAATAATAACGTTACTGTAGAGTCATGTTTTTGAATAATAACGTTACTGTAGAGTCATGTTTTTGAATAATGTTACTGTAGAGTCATGTTTTTGAATAATAACGTTACTGTAGAGTCATGTTTTTGAATAATAACGTTACTGTAGAGTCATGTTTTCTAATAATAACGTTTCTGTAGAGTCATGTTTTTGAATAATGACGTTCCTGTAAGGTCATGTTTTTGAATAATAATGTTACTGTAGAGTCATGTTTTTGAATAATGTTACTGTAGAGTCATGTTTTTTCATAATAATGTTACTGTAGAGTCATGTTTTTGAATAATAATGTTACTGTAGAGTCATGTTTCTGAATAATGTTACTGTAGAGTCATGTTTTTGAATAATAACGTTACTGTAGGGTCATGTTTTTGAATAATAATGTTACTGTAGAGTCATGTTTTTGAATAATGTTACTGTAGGGTCATGTTTTTGAATAATAACGTTCCTGTAGGGTCATGTTTTTGAATAATGTTACTGTAGAGTCATGTTTTTGAATAATAACGTTTCTGTAGAGTCATGTTTTTGAATAATGTTACTGTAGGGTCATGTTTTTGAATAATAACGTTACTGTAGGGTCATGTTTTTGAATAATGTTACTGTAGAGTCATGTTTTTGAATAATAACGTTTCTGTAGAGTCATGTTTTTGAATAATGTTACTGTAGGGTCATGTTTTTGAATAACGTTACTGTAGAGTCATGTTTTTGAATAACGTTACAGTAGAGTCATGTTTTTGAATAATAACGTTACTGTAGAGTCATGTTTTTGAATAATAACGTTTCTGTAGAGTCATGTTTTTGAATAATGTTACTGTAGAGTCATGTTTTTGAATAATAACGTTACTGTAGAGTCATGTTTTTTCATAATAATGTTACTGTAGAGTCATGTTTTTGAATAATAATGTTACTGTAGAGTCATGTTTTTGAATAATAATGTTACTGTAGAGTCATGTTTTTTCAATAACGTTACTGTAGAGTCATGTTTTTGAATAACGTTACTGTAGTGTCATGTTTTTTCATAATAATGTTACTGTAGAGTCATGTTTTTGAATAATAATGTTACTGTAGAGTCATGTTTTTGAATAACGTTACTGTAGAGTCATGTTTTTTCAATAACGTTACTGTAGAGTCATGTTTTTGAATAATAATGTTACTGTAGAGTCATGTTTCTGAATAATGTTACTGTAGAGTCATGTTTTTGAATAATAACGTTACTGTAGGGTCATGTTTTTGAATAATAACGTTTCTGTAGGGTCATGTTTTTGAATAATGTTACTGTAGAGTCATGTTTTTGAATAATAACGTTTCTGTAGAGTCATGTTTTTGAATAATGTTACTGTAGGGTCATGTTTTTGAATAATAACGTTACTGTAGGGTCATGTTTTTGAATAACGTTACTGTAGAGTCATGTTTTTGAATAATAACGTTACTGTAGAGTCATGTTTTTGAATAATAACGTTTCTGTAGGGTCATGTTTTTGAATAACGTTACTGTAGAGTCATGTTTTTGAATAACGTTACTGTAGAGTCATGTTTTTGAATAACGTTTCTGTAGAGTCATGTTTTTGAATAATAACGTTTCTGTAGAGTCATGTTTTTGAATAATAATGTTACTGTAGAGTCATGTTTTTGAATAACGTTACTGTAGAGTCATGTTTTTGAATAATAACGTTTCTGTAGGGTCATGTTTTTGAATAATAATGTTACTGTAGGGTCATGTTTTTGAATAATAACGTTTCTGTAGAGTCATGTTTTTGAATAATAACGTTTCTGTAGAGTCATGTTTTTGAATAATAACGTTTCTGTAGAGTCATGTTTTTGAATAATAACGTTTCTGTAGAGTCATGTTTTTGAATAATAACGTTTCTGTAGAGTCATGTTTTTGAATAATAACGTTTCTGTAGAGTCATGTTTTTGAATAATAACGTTACTGTAGAGTCATGTTTTTGAATAACGTTACTGTAGAGTCATGTTTTTGAATAATAACGTTACTGTAGAGTCATGTTTTTGAATAATGTTACTGTAGAGTCATGTTTTTGAATAACGTTACTGTAGAGTCATGTTTTTGAATAATAACGTTTCTGTAGAGTCATGTTTTTGAATAATGACGTTACTGTAGAGTCATGTTTTTGAATAATAACGTTTCTGTAGAGTCATGTTTTTGAATAATGACGTTTCTGTAGAGTCATGTTTTTGAATAATAACGTTTCTGTAGAGTCATGTTTTTGAATAATAACGTTTCTGTAGAGTCATGTTTTTGAATAATAACGTTTCTGTAGAGTCATGTTTTTGAATAATAACGTTTCTGTAGAGTCATGTTTTTGAATAATAACGTTACTGTAGAGTCATGTTTTTGAATAACGTTACTGTAGAGTCATGTTTTTGAATAATAACGTTACTGTAGAGTCATGTTTTTGAATAATGTTACTGTAGGGTCATGTTTTTGAATAACGTTACTGTAGAGTCATGTTTTTGAATAATAACGTTTCTGTAGAGTCATGTTTTTGAATAATGACGTTACTGTAGAGTCATGTTTTTGAATAATAACGTTTCTGTAGAGTCATGTTTTTGAATAATGACGTTACTGTAGAGTCATGTTTTTGAATAATAACGTTTCTGTAGAGTCATGTTTTTGAATAATGACGTTACTGTAGAGTCATGTTTTTGAATAATAACGTTTCTGTAGAGTCATGTTTTTGAATAATAACGTTTCTGTAGAGTCATGTTTTTGAATAATAACGTTTCTGTAGAGTCATGTTTTTGAATAACGTTACTGTAGAGTCATGTTTTTGAATAACGTTACTGTAGAGTCATGTTTTTGAATAATAACGTTTCTGTAGAGTCATGTTTTTGAATAACGTTACTGTAGAGTCATGTTTTTGAATAACGTTACTGTAGAGTCATGTTTTTGAATAACGTTTCTGTAGAGTCATGTTTTTGAATAATAACGTTTCTGTAGAGTCATGTTTTTGAATAACGTTACTGTAGAGTCATGTTTTTGAATAACGTTACTGTAGAGTCATGTTTTTGAATAATAACGTTACTGTAGAGTCATGTTTTTGAATAATGACGTTACTGTAGAGTCATGTTTTTGAATAATAACGTTTCTGTAGAGTCATGTTTTTGAATAACGTTACTGTAGAGTCATGTTTTTGAATAACGTTACTGTAGAGTCATGTTTTTGAATAACGTTTCTATAGAGTCATGTTTTTGAATAACGTTTCTGTAGAGTCATGTTTTTGAATAATAACGTTTCTGTAGAGTCATGTTTTTGAATAATAACGTTACTGTTTTTGTGAGAAAAGCTCAGAAAGTCTAAATGTTTTGGCCTTTTTTCTTACTACTCCTCTCTGATTGGGCAGGGCTGGTGGCAGAGGCGTGTCTTCAATGCGAAGCTCCGCCCAGAGTCTCTGTCTGGTTTTTGACCCGACTCCAGGCCCCGGTCCCAGTCCCCCGCAGGACGCTGCTGGAACTGCAGCCCTTCGCTCAGGTCAGTGCAGGAAGCTCTTCTCTACTTCCACGAATAATCCAAATATATGAGTACTGAGTACTGATTACTGAGTACTTAATACTGAGTACGGATTACTGATTACTCAGTACTTAGTACTGATTACTGAGTACTGAGTACTTAGTACTGATTACTGAGTACGGATTACTGATTACTCAGTACTTAGTACTGATTACTGAGTACTTAGTACTGACTACTGAGTACTGTTTACTGATCACTCAGTACTTAGTACTGATTACTGAGTACTTATTACTGAGTACTTAGTACTGATTACTGAGTACTGAGTACGGATTACTGATTACTGAGTACTGATTACTGAGTACGGATTACTAAGTACTGATGACTTGTTCCTTTGATTTGTAAAAGG
Source organism: Proterorhinus semilunaris (assembly GCA_021464625.1). Classification (NCBI taxonomy): domain Eukaryota; kingdom Metazoa; phylum Chordata; class Actinopteri; order Gobiiformes; family Gobiidae; genus Proterorhinus; species Proterorhinus semilunaris. The sequence continues at coordinate 34,565,427 of CM038358.1, read as the reverse complement.
ATGGCGTGTGGTAAGATCTATCTCGTGTTGTAACCCTGGCCTGAACCGAGCACATTTTCTCCAGTTTGGCTTTACCCAAATCTATCCATCCATTTTCTTCCACTTTTCTTCTTCCGGGTCGTGGGGGCAGAGCTGAATCACATTGCACCAGCCCCTATGGCTCTTTCTGTAGGTGGTGTGTCCAATTTAAAAATGTGGCAACATTAGCTTTCAAGTAGCTTGCCAGTTGAGAAGCTTTAAGATTTTGGGTAAAGCCGAACTGGGGAAAATGCACTCAGTTCAGGTGGGGGGTAAGAGGTTAAATCCTCTAGTTCTAGCTTGTGAGTGATAATAATGATAATTCAATGTGGAGTTTTTCTTATTTCTGGCAAAAACCGACAGCAGTTCACTGTTTTCTTTACTTTAGACGAGACCAATTCATTATAAACCATATTTATATTTTCATTGGAAAAGCTGTAATGCAAGTGCAGAAGTTCATTTGATAATTTAATTTCACTTCTATAATAACCTGGACCTGCCCCCTCTCTCTCCCCTCCCCCGCTTCAGGCCCACAGCAGCTCACAGCGAGGCTCCTCTCTGAGCTCCGGGAGATTCACCGCTCCAGTGTCAGGCTTCTTCCAGCTCACGGCCAGCCTGCTCATCGGTGAGTCTTTGTGAAGTACCAGCATCTGGACCGAGTTAAACTGTTTCCGGTTCTGTGCAGAGTCCGGAGACAGAGTCCAAGTCCGAGTGCGAGACAATGTCCGAGCCGCCATCTGCATCCAGTCGCTGTGTCAGACCAATCTGTGAGTGCCACCGACTGACCACCCACTAACCCAAAGACCCACCGACCCACTGACCCAAAGACCCACCGACCCAACAACCCAAAGACCCACTGACCCACCGACCCAACAACCCAAAGACCCACCGACCCAAAGACCCACTGACCCAACAACCCAAAGACCCACCGACCCAAAGACCCAAAGACCCACCGACCCAACAACCCAAAGACCCACCGACCCAAAGACCCACCGACCCAACAACCCAAAGACCCACTGACCAAAAGACCCACTGACCCAAAGACCCACCAACCCAAAGACCCACTGACCCAAAGATCCAACAACCCAACGACCCACTGACCCAAAGACCCACCGACCCAACAACCCATAGACCCACTGGCCCAAGGACTGACCATCCACCAACCCAAAGACCCACCAACCCAACAACCCAAAGATCCAAATACCCACCAACCCAAAGACCCACTGACCCAAAGACCCACCGACCCACAGACCCAACAACCCAAAGACCCACCGACCCACCGACCCAACAACCCAAAGACCCACTGACCCAAGGACTGACCACCCACCAACCCAAAGACCCACCAACCCAACAACCCAAAGATCCAAATACCCACCAACCCAACAACCCAAAGACCCACTGACCCAAAGACCCACCGACCCAACATCCCAAAGACCCACTGACCCAACAACCCAAAGACCCAACAACCCAAAGACCCACTGACCTAACAACCCAAAGGCCCACTGACCCAAAGACCCACCGACCCAACAACCCAAAGACCCACTGACCCAAAGGCCCACCGACCCAACAACCCGAAGACCCACTCACCCAAAAACCCACCGACCCAACAACCCAAAGACCCACTGACCCAAAGACCCACCGACCCAACAACCCAAAGGCCCACTGACCCAAAGACCCACCGACCCAACAACCCAAAGACCCACTGACCCAAAGGCCCACCGACCCAACAACCCGAAGACCCACTGACCCAAAGACCCAACAACCCAAAGTCCACTGACCCAAAGACCCACCGACCCAACAACCCCAAGACCCACTGACCCAAAGACCCACCGACCCACTGACCCAAAGACCCAACAACCCAAAGACCCACTGACCCACCGACCCAACAACCCAAAGACCCACTGACCCAAAGGCCCACCGACCCAACAACCCGAAGACCCACTGACCCAAAGACCCACCGACCCAACAACCCAAAGACCCACTGACCCAAAGACCCACCGACCCAACAACCCAAAGGCCCACTGACCCAAAGACCCACCGACCCAACAACCCAAAGACCCACTGACCCAAAGGCCCACCGACCCAACAACCCGAAGACCCACTGACCCAACAACCCAAAGACCCACTGACCCAAAGACCCACCGACCCAACAACCCCAAGACCCACTGACCCAAAGACCCACCGACCCACTGACCCAAAGACCCACTGACCCAAAGACCCACCGACCCACCGACCCAACAACCCAAAGACCCACTGACCCAAGGACTGACCACCCACCAACCCAAAGACCCACCAACCCAACAACCCAAAAATCCAAATACCCACCAACCCAACAACCCAAAGACCCACTGACCCACCGACCCACCAACCCAAAGACCCACTGACCCAAAGACCCACCGACCCAACATCCCAAAGACCCACTGACCCAACAACCCAAAGACCCACTGACCCAACAACCCAAAGGCCCACTGACCCAAAGACCCACCGACCCAACAACCCAAAGACCCACTGACCCAAAGGCCCACCGACCCAACAACCCGAAGACCCACTGACCCAAAGACCCAACAACCCCAAGACCCACTGACCCAAAGACCCACCGACCCACTGACCCAAAGACCCAACAACCCAAAGACCCACTGACCCAAAGACCCACCGACCCAACAACCCAAAGACCCACTGACCCAAGGACTGACCACCCACCAACCCAAAGACCCACCAACCCAACAACCCAAAGATCCAAATACCCACCAACCCAACAACCCAAAGACCCACTGACCCAAAGACTCACCGACCCAACATCCCAAAGACCCACTGACCCAACAACCCAAAGACCCACTGACCCAACAACCCAAAGGCCCACTGACCCAAAGACCCACCGACCCAACAACCCAAAGACCCACTGACCCAAAGGCCCACCGACCCAACAACCCGAAGACCCACTGACCCAAAGACCCACCGACCCAACAACCCAAAGACCCACTGACCCAAATACCCACCGACCCAACAACCCAAAGACCCACTGACCCAACAACCCAAAGGCCCACTGACCCAAAGACCCACTGACCCAACAACCCAAAGGCCCACTGACCCAAAGACCCACCGACCCAACAACCCAAAGACCCACTGACCCAAAGGCCCACCGACCCAACATCCCAAAGACCCACTGACCCAACAACCCAAAGACCCACTGACCCAACAACCCAAAGGCCCACTGACCCAAAGACCCACCGACCCAACAACCCAAAGACCCACTGACCCAAAGACCCACCGACCCAACAACCCAAAGGCCCACTGACCCAAAGACCCACCGACCCAACAACCCAAAGACCCACTGACCCAAAGGCCCACCGACCCAACAACCCGAAGACCCACTGACCCAAAGACCCACCGACCCAACAACCCAAAGACCCACTGACCCAAAGACCCACCGACCAAACAACCCAAAGATCCACTGACCCAAAGACCCACCAACCCAAAGACCCATCAACCCAAAGACCCACTGACCCAAAGGCCCACCGACCCAACAACCCAAAGACCCGCTGACCCAAAGACCCACCGACCCAACAACCCAAAGACCCACTGACCCAAAGACCCACCGACCCAACAACCCAAAGACCCACTGACCCACCGACCAAACAACCCAAAGATCCACTGACCCAAAGACCCACCGACCCGTGTAACGTTTGTGTGTGATGTTTGGCGTTCCTGTCCTAGGTCGGTGGCAGCAGTGATGGGCGTGGCCGCGGCTGGAGGCACCTTTAGCATCTTACTGACGGGAACGCTCCACCTACAGGTCAGACTTATGTTTACACTTCCCTGATCTACTCCACCTCCTTTGGCTCCTTAAAAAGAACCTGTGAACAGGAGGCTAACCCCGGCTCACATTAGCCCCACGCAGAGCAGCTCCGGTTACCAAGTAGGGATGTAACGATGTCATAATCTCACGATACGATATCGATATTGAGCTCACGGTACGATATTTATTGCGATATTGTGGAGAGGCTCACGGTATTGAGTTTATGATAATAATAAAAACTTTTGCCAGTCATAGGGCATTTATTGTTATATTCATGCAGCATAAAAACATCTGTAAACGCGGATCACTTAATGCTTTAAAGTCATTAACGTCAGTATAGCGTTGAGTAGAACTGTAAACACAAACAAAAGCCCTTCACGTGCAAACAAAGCTCACGTCTGGTTCAAATGTGTAAAAAAGCATCAAACTAAAAGTAGTAGCAAATAAAACGTGTTTCCCGCGGTGTATCGACGGTGTTGGTGTTTCCCGCGGTGTATCGACGGTGTTGGTGTTTCCCGCGGTGTATCGACGGTGTTGGTGTTTCCCGCGGTGTATCGACGGTGCTGGTGTTTCCCGCGGTGTATCGACGGTGTTGGTGTTTCCCGCGGTGTATCGACGGTGTTGGTGTTTCCCGCGGTGTATCGACGGTGCTGGTGTTTCCCGCGGTGTATCGACGGTGTTGGTGTTTCCCGCGGTGTATCGACGGTGCTGGTGTTTCCCGCGGTGTATCGACGGTGTTGGTGTTTCCCGCGGTGTATCGACGCTGTTGGTGTTTCCCGCGGTGTATCGACGGTGTTGGTGTTTCCCGCGGTGTATCGACGGTGTTGGTGTTTCCCGCGGTGTATCGACAGTGTTGGTGTTTCCCGCGGTGTATCGACGGTGTTGGTGTTTCCCGCGGTGTATCGACGGTGTTGGTGTTTCCCGCGGTGTATCGACGGTGCTGGTGTTTCCCGCGGTGTATCGACGGTGTTGGTGTTTCCCGCGGTGTATCGACGGTGTTGGTGTTTCCCGTATCGACGGTGTTGGTGTTTCCCGTATCGACGGTGTTGGTGTTTCCCGCGGTGTATCGACGGTGTTGGTGTTTCCCGCGGTGTATCGACAGTGTTGGTGTTTCCCGCGGTGTATCGACGGTGTTGGTGTTTCCCGTATCGACGGTGTTGGTGTTTCCCGTATCGACGGTGTTGGTGTTTCCCCCCCCCCCCCCCCGCCATGTTCACTTGTTGTAAACACTACGGCGTAAAACACGCGCTCCTATTGGCTCAACAGCTCATTTGTTGTGACGACGCAGCGCAAAGGATCATGGTCTATGTAGTTTACAATGTTTTTTCCGCGGGATCCGACTTATTCTAGTTGTTTTTGACGGATAACTGTCCGTTTAAATATCGTAACAAGACCACGACGATATCGAGGCACTTTTACTACCGCGATATCGCGATATTGTCAATATCGTTACATCCCTATTACCAAGGCGACGCGACGGGAAGAACCCGGAAGACGCCGCTGCACTTTCTGGTCAAGTCCCGGGAATCACACGGACCGGGAGTCAGGCTTCATTGGATAGTTGCTCCACAGTGGACATTCATCATCCAATTAGAGATGTATTAAGATTAGGCTCCCGCCCACTCTCCTTAAGGGGCGGGGTCAGCCTGAGATTAGGCTCCCGCCCACTCTCCTTAAGGGGCGGGGTCAGGCTGATTAGTTTATATACTGTATGAATGATGTTTACCTCTCATGACGTGTGATTGGATGAAGTACCAACTATCCTGTGAAAGAGAATTGAGATTAAACTCACACAAAACATATCACAAAAGTGTCAACACAAACCATAGCACAAAAGTGTCAACACAAACCATATCACAAAAGTGTCAACACAAACCATATCACAAAAGTGTCAACACAAACCACATCACAAAAGTGTCAACACAAACCATATCACAAAAGTGTCAACACAAACCATATCACAAAAGTGTCAACACAAACCATATCACAAAAGTGTCAACACAAACCATATCACAAAAGTGTCAACACAAACCACATCACAAAAGTGTCAACACAAACCATATCACAAAAGTGTCAACACAAACCATATCACAAAAGTGTCAACACAAACCATATCACAAAAGTGTCAACACAAACCATATCACAAAAGTGTCGTCAATGTGACAAAACCACACGTTCAGGAGTCAAAGTGATCCCGGCATAAAGGGTCCCTCTAACCCCAGGGTGTCCAAACCTTTTCTTAGCCAGGGCCAGATATCGGGGTCAGGGGGTCACTGGTCAGTGTAGTGACACATTCACCCGGGGGCATTAAGAGGGGGTCAAAACGGAGCCCCCTTCTTTTATGTAGGCTTGGAACCATAATGCCTGCTCTGTCTCTCGTGTCTCTGTCTCTCGTGTCTCTGTCTCTCGTGTCTCTCATGTCTCTTTCTCTCGTGTCTCTGTCTCTCGTGTCTCTCATGTCTCTGTCTCTCGTGTCTCTGTCTCTCGTGTCTCTCACGTCTCTGTCTCTCGTGTCTCTCATGTCTCTGTCTCTCGCGTCTCTGTCTCTCGCGTCTCTGTCTCTCGTGTCTCTGTCTCTCGTGTCTCTCATGTCTCTGTCTCTCATGTCTCTTTCTCTCGTGTCTCTGTCTCTCGTGTCTCTGTCTCTCATGTCTCTTTCTCTCGTGTCTCTGTCTCTCGTGTCTCTCACGTCTCTGTCTCTCATGTCTCTCATGTCTCTTTCTCTCGTGTCTCTGTGTCCTCAGGGCGGGGAGTACGTCTCTGTGTTTGTGGACAACGGCACGGGTTCATCCATCACCGTCCTCCCGCACTCACTGTTCTCCGGAGTCCTGCTGGGAGTCTGACCGTTATGTTGAAGGCCATCTTTGATCTGAGCTTTTATTCTGAAGGCCATCTTTGATCTGAGCTTTTATTCTGAAGGCCCTCTCTGATCTGAGATTTTATTCTGAAGTCTGTGACCGATCGAGACTTTTATTCTGAAGTGAAACAGGATGTATGTATTTGGCCTTGGATCATTATTTATTGTTTGAACGTTTAATATCAGGTGTGAAGATATTTTTTTTTAAATAAAATGTTTCTGCTTCATAAATGGTGTGTTTCCTGTTGGATCTATTGTTACAGTTCCAGCCTAAATAAAAGAGTGGGAGTGGTTTAAAACTCTCTCTGAAATGCTTCACACACGGGGGGCGGGGCTTGAGTGATTGACAGGTGGCTGCTGCTCGTCGTCATGGTGACACTGAAACTGGAGTCGCACCTGAGGAAGAGACACCTGAGGAGGCGTCGCTGAAAGATTCATGAGGGACAGTCAGGCGTGTGGACTAGGGACTAAACCGGGACTAAAGCAGGACTAAACTGGGACTAAAGCAGGACTAAACTGGGACTAAACCGGGACTAAAGCAGGACTAAACTGGGACTACAGCAGGACTAAACTGGGACTACACTGGGACTACAGCAGGACTAAACTGGGACTAAAGCAGGACTAAACTGGGACTAAACCGGGACTAAAGCAGGACTAAACTGGGACTAAAGCAGGACTAAACTGGGACTAAACCGGGACTAAAGCAGGACTAAACTGGGACTACAGCAGGACTAAACTGGGACTACACTGGGACTACAGCAGGACTAAACCGGGACTACAGCAGGACTAAACTGGGACTAAACTGGGACTACAGCAGGACTAAACTGGGACTACACTGGGACTACAGCAGGACTAAACTGGGACTACACTGGGACTACAGCAGGACTAAACCGGGACTACAGCAGGACTAAACTGGGACTAAACTGGGACTACAGCAGGACTAAACTGGGACTACAGCAGGACTAAACTGGGACTAAACTGGGACTACAGCAGGACTAAACTGGGACTAAACTGGGACTACAGCAGGACTAAACTGGGACTACAGCAGGACTAAACTCGGACTAAAGCAGGACTAAACCTCCACACAGACTGGTACCAGACCGTGACCAGACTACGGTCTACAGCAGGACCAGACCGGGACTTTAACGGGTTGAAACAGGACTAAACCAGGACTTGGTTTAACTCCAGACTAAACCAGGCCTTGGACCACAGCAGGAGCGAGGAGCAGCGCGGGGCGGACAGGTAAGACAGGACCGACTTTAGTTTGGGATGAAATGGTATGAAATCCCTGTTACCATGGAGATCCGCCATGTTTGTGGGCACTAGCTAATATCCTCCAAGGACTGACATCAGAATACAGAATAAAAACCCGGTGGAACAGAACCAGGACTCTCGAGTCCAAACTTTCCTGGTTAAATAAAGGTAAAGAAAATATATATATTTTTTAAAGTGAACATTAACTCGAGGCCTTTAACTTTAGTTTTTTATGGAATAAGTCCGCTGCTAATCCCATGATGCTTAGCGTCATGACACGATCCTGAACTCGTTCCCATGACGTCGATCGTTGAAATGGATCAGCTCCTTTGGGTCCGATGTGTCTCTGGGTTTAACTTTTAAATCAAGTCGAATGCCCTTCCCAACCACCTGAGGGCGCCACAGTCTACTGAGGTTTTTAAAAGTAAACCAAAGACCCACTTATTTTGTACGGCATTCCCAATATGTGTGTGTTTTTAGTGCTGATATGTTTTGTGCTTTTATCTGTAGCATCTGTAGCACTTTGAGATGTGTTTTCATAAGTAAAGTGCAATACTAATAAAATTTATTATTATGTAATAAAATGATGTATATATTTTTGTAAATCATTTGCCTTTGCCCAGTTTTTAACTCACCTGTGTCTCAAATCTTTGCCCTGGCTTAACCGAGCACATTTTCTCAAGTTCAACTTTATCCAAATCTAAAAGCTGTTTGAAAAAAGTGTAAAAATAGCAACAAAAACAAATAATAAAATGCGAAAAAATCTTGATGATGAGATGAGTTTTGTGGGTCTTAGCTTTCAAATGAGGCATTACTCTGGCCTATAGGCTGTGAGCTTCTATATTTGAGTGAAACTGGAGAAAAGTGCTTGTTTCCCCCCCCCCCCCCCCCCCCAATGTTTAGACTGAGTCAGAGAATCTGTCATCAGCTCTTACGGTCTGATCCCAGTGCCTTGCTCAGCGGCTCAACGGCGGCGGGGTCATGGCAGACGGACGGCAGCGTGCTCTCTCCACCTCGGGGGAGAGTCTGTACGCCGTGCTGGGGCTGGAGCGCGGCTGTAGCCATGACGACATCAAGAAGTCCTACAGGTCAGACACGGAGCGTTTACATCGATATATCGTCTGCTGTTTATATCGATGTATCGTCTGCTGTTTATAACGATATATCGTCTGCTGTTTACATCGATGTATCGTCTGCTGTTTACATCGATATATCGTCTGCTGTTTATAACGATGTATCGTCTGCTGTTTACATCGATATATCGTCTGCTGTTTACATCGATATATCGTCTGCTGTTTACATCGATATATCGTCTGCTGTTCACATCGATATATCGTCTGCTGTTTACATCGATGTATCGTCTGCTGTTTACATCGATATATCGTCTGCTGTTTACATCGATATATCGTCTGCTGTTTACATCGATATATCGTCTGCTGTTTACATCGATATATCGTCTGCTGTTTACATCGATGTATCGTCTGCTGTTTACATCGATGTATCGTCTGCTGTTCACATCGATATATCGTCTGCTGTTCACATCGATATATCGTCTGCTGTTCACATCGATATATCGTCTGCTGTTCACATCGATATATCGTCTGCTGTTCACATCGATATATCGTCTGCTGTTTACATCGATATATCGTCTGCTGTTTACATCGATATATCGTCTGCTGTTTACATCGATGTATCGTCTGCTGTTTACATCGATATATCGTCTGCTGTTTACATCGATATATCGTCTGCTGTTTACATCGATGTATCGTCTGCTGTTTACATCGATATATCGTCTGCTGTTTACATCGATGTATTGTCTGCTGTTTACATCGATGTATCGTCTGCTGTTCACATCGATATATCGTCTGCTGTTTACATCGATATATCGTCTGCTGTTTACATCGATATATCGTCTGCTGTTTACATCGATATATCGTCTGCTGTTTACATCGATATATCGTCTGCTGTTTACATCGATGTATCGTCTGCTGTTTACATCGATATATCGTCTGCTGTTTACATCGATATATCGTCTGCTGTTCACATCCATGTATCGTCTGCTGTTTACATCGATATATCGTCTGCTGTTTACATCGATATATCGTCTGCTGTTTACATCGATATATCGTCTGCTGTTTACATCGATGTATCGTCTGCTGTTCACATCGATGTATCGTCTGCTGTTTATATCGATGTATTGTCTGCTGTTTACATCGATATATCGTCTGCTGTTTACATCGATGTATCGTCTGCTGTTTACATCGATGTATCGTCTGCTGTTTATATCGATGTATCGTCTGCTGTTTACATCGATATATCGTCTGCTGTTTACATCGATGTATCGTCTGCTGTTTACATCGATGTATCGTCTGCTGTTTATATCGATGTATCGTCTGCTGTTCACATCGATGTATCGTCTGCTGTTTACATCGATGTATCGTCTGCTGTTTACATCGATGTATCGTCTGCTGTTTATATCGATGTATCGTCTGCTGTTTACATCGATGTATCGTCTGCTGTTTACATCGATGTATCGTCTGCTGTTTATATCGATGTATCGTCTGCTGTTTACATCGATGTATCGTCTGCTGTTTATATCGATGTATCGTCTGCTGTCACAGGAAACTGGCTCTTCGGTTCCATCCCGATAAAAACCCAGAGAACCCGGAGGCGGCTGAACGTTTTAAGGAGCTAAACTCCGCCCACTCCGTCCTGTCGGATCAAACCAAACGTAACATCTACGACGCCTACGGCTCACTCGGACTCTACGTGGCTCAGCAGTTTGGAGAAGACAACGTGCACACGTACTTCATGCTGTCCACCTGGTGGGCCAAGGTAACGTCATCTGCATACCCCTCTGAGGAAGATCACAGGAAGTGATATAACTGTAATACCCTCCTTAGGGCCTGTTTGCCATCTGTGGGGCCTGTGATCTAACTGTACTACCATCTGTAGGGCCTGTGATCTAACTGTAATACCCTCTGTGGGGCCTGTGATCTAACTGTACTACCCTCTGTGGGGCCTGTGATCTAACTATACTACCCTCTGTAGGGCCTGTGATCTAACTGTAATACCCTCTGTGGGGCCTGTGATCTAACTATACTACCCTCTGTAGGGCCTGTGATCTAACTGTAATACCCTCTGTGGGGCCTGTGATCTAACTATACTACCATCTGTAGGGCCTGTGATCTAACTGTAATACCCTCTGTGGGGCCTGTGATCTAACTGTACTACCCTCTGTGGGGCCTGTGATCTAACTATACTACCCTCTGTAGGGCCTGTGATCTAACTGTAATACCCTCTGTGGGGCCTGTGATCTAACTATACTACCCTCTGTAGGGCCTGTGATCTAACTGTAATACCCTCTGTGGGGCCTGTGATCTAACTATACTACCCTCTGTAGGGCCTGTGATCTAACTGTAATACCCTCTGTGGGGCCTGTGATCTAACTATACTACCCTCTGTAGGGCCTGTGATCTAACTGTAATACCCTCTGTGGGGCCTGTGATCTAACTATACTACCATCTGTAGGACCTGTGATCTAACTGTAATACCCTCTGTGGGGCCTGTGATCTAACTATACTACCCTCTGTAGGGCCTGTGATCTAACTGTACTACCCTCTGTAGGGCCTGTGATCTAACTGTAATACCCTCCTTAGGGCCTGTGATCTAACTGTAATACCCTTTGTAGGGCCTGAGATCTCACTGTACTACCCTCTGTAGGGCCTGTTTGCCGTCTGTGGGCTGCTGACCGGATGTTATTGTTGCTGCTGTCTCTGTTGCTGCTGTAACTGCTGCTGCGGGAGACTCCGCCCACCCACAGGCGATGGGGGGGAGCCTGAGTATGTCTCACCTGACGACCTGGAAGCGGAGCTACGTAATGACCCGGACACAGGTGAGACTCAAGCAATCACATTCTTCCTCTGCTGAAATAAAAGAACAAAACAACAAGATTAAAAAGAGAAAACCGCCTCTGTGCTGAAAAAAGGCTGTATCGTCTGTCCCCCCTCGTCCCTAACCCCTCATTCACTATAGGCCCGAACTATACACTCGTCCTTAACCCCTCATTCACTATAGGCCCGAACTATACACTCGTCCTTAACCCCTCATTCACTATAGGCCCGCACTATACCCTCGTCCCCAACCTCTCATTCACTATAGGCCCGAACTATACACTCGTCCTTAACCCCTCATTCACTATAGGCCCGCACTATACCCTCGTCCCTAACCTCTCATTCACTATAGGCCCGCACTATACCCTCGTCCCTAACCTCTCATTCACTATAGGCCCGAACTATACACTCGTCCCTAACCCCTCATTCACTATAGGCCCGCACTATACCCTCGTCCCCAACCTCTCATTCACTATAGGCCCGAACTATACACTCGTCCTTAACCCCTCATTCACTATAGGCCCGCACTATACCCTCGTCCCTAACCTCTCATTCACTATAGGCCCGAACTATACACTCGTCCCTAACCCCTCATTCACTATAGGCCCGCACTATCCCCTCGTCCCTAACCCCTCATTCACTATAGGCCCGCACTATCCCCTCGTCCCTAACCTCTCATTCACTATAGGCCCGAGCTATGCCCTCGTCCTTAACCCCTCATTCACTATAGGCCCGCACTATCCCCTCGTCCCTAACCTCTCATTCACTATAGGCCCGAGCTATGCCCTCGTCCTTAACCCCTCATTCACTATAGGCCCGCACTATACACTCGTCCCTAACCTCTCATTCACTATAGGCCCGCACTATACCCTCGTCCCTAACCTCTCATTCACTATAGGACCGAGCTATGCCCTCGTCCCTAACCCCTCATTCACTATAGGCCCACACTATACACTCGTCCCTAACCTCTCATTCACTATAGGCCAGAGCTATGCCCTCGTCCCTAACCTCTCATTCACTATAGGCCGCACTATACCCTCGTCCCTAACCTCTCATTCACTATAGGCCCACAGACTACAGCTACAGTGACTACGGCTACAGTGACTACAGCTACAGTGACTATGGCTACAGTGACTACAGCTACAGTGACTACGGCTACAGTGACTACAGCTACAGTGACTACGGCTACAGTGACTACAGCTACAGTGACTACGGCTACAGTGACTACAGCTACAGTGACTATGGCTACAGTGACTACAGCTACAGTGACTACGGCTACAGTGACTACAGCTACAGTGACTACAGCTACAGCTACAGTGACTACGGCTACAGTGACTACAGCTACAGCTACAGTGACTACAGCTACAGTGACTACAGCTACAGTGACTACAGCTACAGTGACTACAGCTACAGTGACTACGGCAACAGTGACTACGGCAACAGTGACTACGGCTACAGTGACTACGGCTACAGTGACTACGGCTACAGTGACTACAGCTACAGTGACTACAGCTACAGCTACAGTGACTACGGCTACAGTGACTACGGCTACAGTGACTACAGCTACAGCTACAGTGACTACGACTACAGTGACTACAGATACAGTGACTACAGCTACAGTGACTACAGCTAGTTACAGTGACTACAGCTACAGTGACTACAGATACAGTGACTACAGCTACAGTGACTACAGCTACAGTGACTACAGCTACAGTGACTACGGCTACAGTGACTACGGCTACAGTGACTACAGCTACAGCTACAGTGACTACGACTACAGTGACTACAGATACAGTGACTACAGCTACAGTGACTACAGCTAGTTACAGTGACTACAGCTACAGTGACTACAGCTACAGTGACTACAGATACAGCTACAGTGACTACAGCTAGTTACAGTGACTACAGCTACAGTGACTACAGCTACAGTGACTACGGCTACAGTGACTACAGCTACAGCTACAGTGACTACGGCTACAGTGACTACGGCTACAGTGACTACGGCTACAGCTACAGTGACTACAGCTACAGTGACTACAGATACAGCTACAGTGACTACGACTACAGTGACTACAGCTACAGTGACTACAGCAACAGTGACTACGGCTACAGTGACTACAGCTACAGTGACTACGGCTACAGTGACTACGGCTACAGTGACTACGGCTACAGTGACTACGGCTACAGTGACTACGGCTACAGTGACTACGGCTACAGTGACTACAGATACAGTGACTACGGCTACAGTGACTACAGCTACAGTGACTACAGCTACAGTGACTACGGCTACAGTGACTACAGATACAGTGACTACGGCTACAGTGACTACAGCTACAGTGACTACAGCTAGTTACAGTGACTACGGCTACAGTGACTACGGCTACAGTGACTACGGCTACAGTGACTACAGCTACAGTGACTACAGCAACAGTGACTACGGCTACAGTGACTACGGCTACAGTGACTACGGCTACAGTGACTACAGATACAGTGACTACAGCTACAGTGACTACAGCAACAGTGACTACGGCTACAGTGACTACAGATACAGCTACAGTGACTACAGCAACAGTGACTACGGCTACAGTGACTACGGCTACAGTGACTACGGCTACAGTGACTACAGATACAGTGACTACAGCTACAGTGACTACAGCAACAGTGACTACGGCTACAGTGACTACAGATACAGCTACAGTGACTACAGCAACAGTGACTACGGCTACAGTGACTACGGCTACAGTGACTACAGCTACAGTGACTACAGCAACAGTGACTACGGCTACAGTGACTACGGCTACAGTGACTACAGCTACAGTAACTACAGCAACAGTGACTACGGCTACAGTGACTACGGCTACAGTGACTACGGCTACAGTGACTACAGATACAGTGACTACGGCTACAGTGACTACAGCTACAGTGACTATGGCTACAGTGACTACGGCTACAGTGACTACGGCTACAGTGACTACGGCTACAGTGACTACGGCTACAGTGACTACAGCTACAGTGACTACAGCAACAGTGACTACGGCTACAGTGACTACGGCTACAGTGACTACAGCTACAGTAACTACAGCTACAGTGACTACAGCAACAGTGACTACGGCTACAGTGACTACGGCTACAGTGACTACAGATACAGTGACTACGGCTACAGTGACTACGGCTACAGTGACTACAGCTACAGTGACTACAGCTACAGTGACTACGGCTACAGTGACTACGGCTACAGTGACTACAGCTACAGTGACTACAGCAACAGTGACTACGGCTACAGTGACTACGGCTACAGTGACTACGGCTACAGTGACTACGGCTACAGTGACTACGGCTACAGTGACTACAGCTACAGTGACTACGGCTACAGTGACTACGGCTACAGTGACTACGGCTACAGTGACTACGGCTACAGTGACTACGGCTACAGTGACTACAGATACAGCTACAGTGACTACAGCTACAGTGACTACAGCTAGTTACAGTGACTACAGGTACAGTGACTACAGCTACAGTGACTACAGAGACAGCTACAGTGACTACAGATACAGCTACAGTGACTACAGCTACAGTGACTACAGCTAGTTACAGTGACTACAGGTACAGTGACTACAGCTACAGTGACTACAGAGACAGCTACAGTGACTACAGCTACAGTGACTACAGCTACAGTGACTACAGCTAGTTACAGTGACTACAGATACAGTGACTACAGCTACAGCTACAGTGACTACGGCTACAGTGACTACGGCTACAGTGACTACGGCTACAGTGACTACGGCTACAGTGACTACGGCTACAGTGACTACAGCTACAGATACAGTGACTACAGCTACAGTGACTACAGCTACAGATACAGTGACTACAGCTACAGTGACTACAGCTACAGTGACTACAGCTACAGTGACTACAGCTACAGCTACAGTGACTACAGCTACAGTGACTACGGCTACAGTGACTACGGCTACAGTGACTACTGCTACAGTGACTACGGCTACAGTGACTACGGCTACAGTGACTACAGCTACAGTGACTACGGCTACAGTGACTACGGCTACAGTGACTACAGCTACAGTGACTACAGCTACAGTGACTATGGCTACAGTGACTACGGCTACAGTGACTACAGCTACAGTGACTACAGCTACAGCTACAGTGACTACAGCTACAGTGACTACAGCTACAGTGACTACAGCTACAGTGACTATGGCTACAGTGACTACGGCTACAGTGACTACAGCTACAGTGACTACAGCTACAGCTACAGTGACTACAGCTACAGTGACTACAGCTGCAGTGACTACAGATACAGCTACAGTGACTACAGCTACAGTGACTACAGCTACAGTGACTACGGCTACAGTGACTACGGCTACAGTGACTACGGCTACAGTGACTACAGCTACAGCTACAGTGACTACAGCTACAGCTACAGTGACTACAGCTACAGTGACTACAGCTACAGTGACTACAGCTACAGCTACAGTGACTACAGCTACAGTGACTACAGCTACAGCTACAGTGACTACAGCTACAGCTACAGTGACTACAGCTACAGCTACAGTGACTACAGCTACAGCTACAGTGACTACGGCTACAGTGACTACAGCTACAGTGACTACAGCTACAGCTACAGTGACTACAGCTACAGCTACAGTGACTACAGCTACAGCTACAGCTACAGTGACTACAGCTACAGCTACAGTGACTACAGCTACAGTGACTACGGCTACAGTGACTACGGCTACAGTGACTACAGCTACAGTGACTACAGCTACAGTGACTACGGCTACAGTGACTACGGCTACAGTGACTACAGCTACAGTGACTACGGCTACAGTGACTATGGCTACAGTGACTACAGCTACAGTGACTACGGCTACAGTGACTACAGATACAGCTACAGCTACAGTGACTACAGCTACAGTGACTACAGCTACAGTGACTACGGCTACAGTGACTACGGCTACAGTGACTACGGCTACAGTGACTACGGCTACAGTGACTACAGATACAGCTACAGCTACAGTGACTACAGATACAGTGACTACAGCTACAGTGACTACAGCTACAGTGACTACGGCTACAGCTACAGTGACTAGGACTACAGTGACTACAGATACAGTGACTACAGATACAGTGACTACAGCTACAGTGACTACGGCTACAGCTACAGTGACTACGACTACAGTGACTACAGATACAGTGACTACAGATACAGCTACAGTGACTACAGATACAGTGACTACAGCTACAGTGACTACAGCTACAGTGACTACGGCTACAGCTACAGTGACTACGACTACAGTGACTACAGCTACAGTGACTACAGATACAGTGACTACAGCTACAGTGACTACAGCTACAGTGACTACAGCTAGTTACAGTGACTACAGCTACAGTGACTACAGCTACAGCTACAGTGACTACGGCTACAGTGACTACGGCTACAGTGACTACGGCTACAGTGACTACGGCTACAGTGACTACAGATACAGTGACTACAGCTACAGTGACTACAGCTACAGTGACTACAGCTAGTTACAGTGACTACAGCTACAGTGACTACAGCTACAGTGACTACAGCTACAGTGACTACAGATACAGTGACTACAGCTACAGTGACTACAGCTACAGTGACTACAGCTAGTTACAGTGACTACAGCTACAGTGACTACAGCTACAGCTACAGTGACTACGGCTACAGTGACTACAGCTACAGTGACTACAGCTACAGTGACTACAGATACAGCTACAGTGACTACAGCTACAGCTACAGTGACTACAGCTACAGATACAGTGACTACGGCTACAGTGACTACGGCTACAGCTACAGTGACTACAGCTACAGTGACTACAGATACAGTGACTACGGCTACAGTGACTATGGCTACAGTGACTACGGCTACAGCTACAGCGACTACAGCTACAGTGACTACAGCTACAGTGACTACAGCTACAGTGACTACGGCTACAGTGACTACAGCTACAGCTACAGTGACTACAGCTACAGCTACAGTGACTACAGCTACAGTGACTACGGCTACAGTGACTACAGCTACAGTGACTACGGCTACAGTGACTACGGCTACAGTGACTACAGCTACAGTGACTACGGCTACAGTGACTACAGCTACGGCTACAGTGACTACGGCTACAGTGACTACGGCTACAGTGACTACAGCTACAGCTACAGTGACTACGGCTACAGTGACTACAGCTACGGCTACAGTGACTACGGCTACAGTGACTACGGCTACAGTGACTACGGCTACAGTGACTACAGCTACAGCTACAGTGACTACGGCTACAGTGACTACAGCTACAGCTACAGTGACTACAGCTACAGCTACAGTGACTACAGCTACAGTGACTACAGCTACAGTGACTACAGCTACAGCTACAGTGACTACAGCTACAGTGACTACAGCTACAGCTACAGTGACTACAGCTACAGCTACAGTGACTACAGCTACAGCTACAGTGACTACAGCTACAGCTACAGTGACTACGGCTACAGTGACTACAGCTACAGTGACTACAGCTACAGCTACAGTGACTACAGCTACAGCTACAGTGACTACAGCTACAGCTACAGCTACAGTGACTACAGCTACAGCTACAGTGACTACAGCTACAGTGACTACGGCTACAGTGACTACGGCTACAGTGACTACAGCTACAGTGACTACAGCTACAGTGACTACGGCTACAGTGACTACGGCTACAGTGACTACAGCTACAGTGACTACGGCTACAGTGACTATGGCTACAGTGACTACAGCTACAGTGACTACGGCTACAGTGACTACAGATACAGCTACAGCTACAGTGACTACAGCTACAGTGACTACAGCTACAGTGACTACGGCTACAGTGACTACGGCTACAGTGACTACGGCTACAGTGACTACGGCTACAGTGACTACAGCTACAGCTACAGTGACTACAGATACAGTGACTACAGCTACAGTGACTACAGCTACAGTGACTACGGCTACAGCTACAGTGACTAGGACTACAGTGACTACAGATACAGTGACTACAGATACAGTGACTACAGCTACAGTGACTACGGCTACAGCTACAGTGACTA
The DNA here is from genome assembly GCA_021464625.1 of Proterorhinus semilunaris. Lineage (NCBI taxonomy): Eukaryota > Metazoa > Chordata > Actinopteri > Gobiiformes > Gobiidae > Proterorhinus > Proterorhinus semilunaris. Next base: position 34,546,510 of record CM038358.1, on the reverse strand, counting down.
CGACTACAGTGACTACAGATACAGTGACTACAGATACAGCTACAGTGACTACAGATACAGTGACTACAGCTACAGTGACTACAGCTACAGTGACTACGGCTACAGCTACAGTGACTACGACTACAGTGACTACAGCTACAGTGACTACAGATACAGTGACTACAGCTACAGTGACTACAGCTACAGTGACTACAGCTAGTTACAGTGACTACAGCTACAGTGACTACAGCTACAGCTACAGTGACTACGGCTACAGTGACTACGGCTACAGTGACTACGGCTACAGTGACTACGGCTACAGTGACTACAGATACAGTGACTACAGCTACAGTGACTACAGCTACAGTGACTACAGCTAGTTACAGTGACTACAGCTACAGTGACTACAGCTACAGTGACTACAGCTACAGTGACTACAGATACAGTGACTACAGCTACAGTGACTACAGCTACAGTGACTACAGCTAGTTACAGTGACTACAGCTACAGTGACTACGGCTACAGTGACTACAGCTACAGTGACTACAGCTACAGTGACTACAGATACAGCTACAGTGACTACAGCTACAGCTACAGTGACTACAGCTACAGATACAGTGACTACGGCTACAGTGACTACGGCTACAGCTACAGTGACTACAGCTACAGTGACTACAGATACAGTGACTACGGCTACAGTGACTATGGCTACAGTGACTACGGCTACAGCTACAGCGACTACAGCTACAGTGACTACAGCTACAGTGACTACAGCTACAGTGACTACGGCTACAGTGACTACAGCTACAGCTACAGTGACTACAGCTACAGCTACAGTGACTACAGCTACAGTGACTACGGCTACAGTGACTACAGCTACAGTGACTACGGCTACAGTGACTACGGCTACAGTGACTACAGCTACAGTGACTACGGCTACAGTGACTACAGCTACGGCTACAGTGACTACGGCTACAGTGACTACGGCTACAGTGACTACAGCTACAGCTACAGTGACTACGGCTACAGTGACTACAGCTACGGCTACAGTGACTACGGCTACAGTGACTACGGCTACAGTGACTACGGCTACAGTGACTACAGCTACAGCTACAGTGACTACGGCTACAGTGACTACAGCTACAGCTACTACAGATACAGTGACTACGGCTACAGTGACTACAGCTACAGCTACTACAGATACAGTGACTACAGATACAGTGACTACAGCTACAGTGACTACAGCTACAGCTACAGTGACTACAGCTACAGTGACTACAGCTACAGCTACAGTGACTACAGCTACAGTGACTACAGCTACAGTGACTACAGCTACAGTGACTACAGCTACAGCTACAGTGACTACAGCTACAGTGACTACAGCTACAGTGACTATGGCTACAGTGACTACAGCTACAGCGACTACAGACACAGTGACTACAGCTACAGCTACAGTGACTACAGCTACAGTGACTACAGCTACAGTGACTACAGCTACAGTGACTACAGCTACAGTGACTACAGCTACAGTGACTATGGCTACAGTGACTACAGCTACAGTGACTACAGCTACAGTGACTACAGCTACAGTGACTACGGCTACAGTGACTACAGCTACAGCTACAGTGACTACGGCTACAGTGACTACAGCTACAGCTACTACAGATACAGTGACTACGGCTACAGTGACTACAGCTACAGCTACTACAGATACAGTGACTACAGATACAGTGACTACAGCTACAGTGACTACAGCTACAGTGACTACAGATACAGCTACAGTGACTACGGCTACAGTGACTACAGCTACAGTGACTACAGCTACAGTGACTACAGCTACAGGTACAGTGACTACAGCTACAGTGACTACAGCTACAGTGACTACAGCTACAGTGACTACGGCTACAGTGACTACAGCTACAGTGACTACAGCTACAGTGACTACAGCTACAGGTACAGTGACTACAGCTACAGTGACTACAGCTACAGTGACTACAGCTACAGCTACAGTGACTACGACTACAGTGACTACAGCTACAGTGACTACAGCTACAGTGACTACAGCTACAGTGACTACAGCTACAGGTACAGTGACTACAGCTACAGTGACTACAGCTACAGTGACTACAGCTACAGCTACAGTGACTACAGCTACAGCTACAGTGACTACAGCTACAGTGACTACAGCTACAGCTACAGTGACTACAGCTACAGTGACTACAGCTACAGCTACAGTGACTACAGCTACAGTGACTACAGCTACAGTGACTACAGCTCCAGTGACTACAGCTACAGCTACAGTGACTACAGCTACAGATACAGTGACTACAGATACAGTGACTACAGATACAGCTACAGTGACTACAGATACAGTGACTACAGCTACAGTGACTACAGCTAGTTACAGTGACTACAGCTAGTTACAGTGACTACAGATACAGCTACAGTGACTACAGCTACAGTGACTACAGCTACAGTGACTACAGATACAGTGACTACAGCTACAGTGACTACAGCTAGTTACAGTGACTACAGCTACAGTGACTACAGCTAGTTACAGTGACTACAGCTACAGTGACTACGGCTACAGTGACTACGCTTAACTCCAGGAGTCATGTATTTCTGCAATAAAAAAACAACCAAACTCACATGGATTTGACATGAATGATGAAAACAACCTGGGTTATAGCCTTTTTTCCGAGAGGAATGCATTTTTCCTATAGCCGTTAGCATTAGCCCGATCAATGTCTTTTCCCTATAGCCATTAGCATTAGCCTGACCAATGTCTTTTTCCTATAGCCGTTAGCATTAGCCTGACCAATGTCATTTTCCTATAGCCGTTAGTACTAGCCTGATCAATATCCTTTTCCTATATCCATTAGCATTAGCCTGACCGATGTCTTTTTCCTATAGCCATTAGCATTAGCCTGACCGATGTCTTTTTCCTATAGCCATTAGCATTAGCCTGACCGATGTCTTTTTCCTATAGCCATTAGCATTAGCCTGACCAATGTCTTTTCCCTATAGCCATTAGCATTAGCCTGACCAATGTCTTTTCCCTATAGCCATTAGCATTAGCCTGACCAATGTCTTTTTCCTATAGCCATTAGCATTAGCCTGACCAATGTTTTTTTCCTATAGCCATTAGCATTAGCCTGACCAATGTCTTTTTCCTATAGCCATTAGCATTAGCCTGACCAATGTCTTTTTCCTATAGCCATTAGCATTAGCCTGACCAATGTTTTTTTTCCTATAGCCATTAGCATTAGCCTGACCAATGTCTTTTCCCTATAGCCATTAGCATTAGCCTGATCAATATCTTTTTCGTTCTCCGGATGTTCCACAGACGTTCCGGTGATGCAGCAGCCCAACGCCAGCGAGAAAACTCAGCTGATCGGAGACGGGCCGCGCAGATATGCCGACACCTACACATGAGACGCCTCCACCCTCGCCTATGCCCACACACACAAGAGACGCCTCGCCCATGCCCACACACACATGAGACACCTCCACCCTCGCCTATGCCCACACACACATGAGACGCCTCCACCCTTGCCTATGCCCACACATACAAGAGACAGCTCCACCCTCGCCTATGCCCACACACACGAGACGCCTCCACCCTCGCCCATGCCCACACACACATGAGACGCCTCCACCCTCGCCTATGCCCACACACACAAGAGACGCCTCCACCCTCGCCCATGCCCACACACACATGAGACGCCTCCACCCTCGCCTATGCCCACACACACGAGACTATGCCCACACACGAGACGCCTCCACCCTTGCCTATGCCCACACATACAAGAGACGCCTCCACCCTCGCCCATGCCCACACACACGAGACGCCTCCACCCTCGCCTATGCCCACACACACAAGAGACGCCTCCACCCTCGCCCATGCCCACACACACACGAGACGCCTCCACCCTCGCCCATGCCCACACACACATGAGACGCCTCCACCCTCGCCTATGCCCACACATACAAGAGACAGCTCCACCCTCGCCTATGCCCACACACACAAGAGACGCCTCCACCCTCGCCTATGCCCACACACACATGAGACGCCTCCACCCTCGCCTATGCCCACACATACAAGAGACAGCTCCACCCTCGCCTATGCCCACACACACAAGAGACAGCTCCACCCTCGCCTATGCCCACACACACATGAGACGCCTCCACCCTCGCCTATGCCCACACATACAAGAGACAGCTCCACCCTCGCCTATGCCCACACACACAAGAGACGCCTCCACCCTCGCCTATGCCCACACACACGAGACGCCTCCACCCTCGCCTATGCCCACACACAAGAGACGCCTCCACCCTCGCCTATGCCCACACAGACAGGAGACGCCTCATATACTTCAGCTAAGTGGTTACCAAAGTGGGGTCCGGGGCCCCTTGGGGGGCCTCAGTGGCATTACAGGGGGTCCTCAAAGCTTGTCTACAAAACCAGTACATTGGGGAGGGAAAAATTAGGGAAAATACATTTATTTTATTAAATGAATAATAATAATAATAATAATAATACAATTTCAAAATTATTATTAATGAGGGACACCCTTGAAAACGAGGTTTTTAATCTTGCTGGTTAAAAAAAGGTTAAATAAATAAAAAACAATGGTATTATTCATATTCTGTTGTAGTTATTTATATGTCCTTTCTCTAACATTCTTTTGCTGTTGTTTCTTTATTATTGTTCTTTATTATTTGTTGTTACTTTGCCCTATGTTCCCTTGTTTATGATTTGTTTCCTTGCACTACGTTCCTTGCTTTGATTGTTAAATGAAAATGTTATTGTTTTTATTTTGGGGGTGGAGCTTATAAGCCTTTTGCTAACTGCTCAAATAAACAAATAAACTGACTCCTCCCACTGACACATAAATAAATAATAGTATTGGTTTCTTTGTAAATAATTTGAAAGCGTGGTGTGTTTTGGAGTTTTTATGATATTATTATTAGAGGTTGACTGATATGGATTTCTCTGAAGCCAATGTATGGCAGATGTTTCTGTGGCTGGTTTGATTCATTACTTTATGTTTGATCCAGTCATAGTTTCTGTCCCAGCCTTGTGTATTTGCCGTTAGCATTAGCATACTGTTGCTAGTCGAGGTGATCAAAAATACAATTGCAGAGGTTAAAACCTCAGCAGGTCCAAATCAGGCCGAGGACTCGTTTTAAAGCTCTGACTGAGCAAACGGCTAATATTGTAAAATACCCAAATATCGGTCGACCTCTAATTATGATTATATTTCTGAACTGAGTGAGACGTGACGTCGCTGTGATAAAGTTATGTCACAGATTTATCCTGATACTGCACATAAGAAATAAAACCCGTTCCAAACAAATGAACCGGAGCAGTTACTGTTCATTCATTCATAAGCAAGAAAAACAAACGATTGAAGATATGTTTCCAGTTCAGTTCCATCTCATTAGGCTTCATGTATCAGAATAAAAGAAATCACTAATATTTTCAGCTGGTTGTCTCCGTTTTAAAGATTTTTTGTGGGAGATGAATGAATTGCTGGCCGTGCTAAGCACAAAGACATAAAGAAAGTCATGTTTCTGTTTATTGACGTGTTTGAAGGAAAACCTCTTTAACAAAACATGAACAATAGCACGACGACAGTGAAGCTGCTCTGGGACCGTCCCTCAGTGAAAACATCGCTCCGTCAGAAACCTCCAAAACAAAATGCACGCATGACACACAGTTCAGGAGGACGGGAGGGCATCTGGCACATCCTGTGGACTCGCAATGAAGACGAAATGACAAAATCCAAAAGTCATTTGAATCATTTTGTCTCAATTCTGATGATTCCATAACTCAGGTCTTCTCCTCCTCCTCCTCTCTCTGCTGCCCCCTGGTGGCCTCCTCCTCTCTCTGCTGCCCCCTGGTGGCCTCCCCCTCTCTCTGCTGCCCCCTGGTGGCCTCCTCCTCTCTCTGCTGCCCCCTGGTGGCCTCCCCCTCTCTCTGCTGCCCCCTGGTGGCCTCCTCCTCTCTCTGCTGCCCCCTGGTGGCCTCCCCCTCTCTCTGCTGCCCCCTGGTGGCCTCCTCCTCTCTCTGCTGCCCCCTGGTGGCCTCCCCCTCTCTCTCCTCCTCTCTCTGCTGCCCCCTGGTGGCCTCCCCCTCTCTCTCCTCCTCTCTCTGCTGCCCCCTGGTGGCCTCCCCCTCTCTCTCCTCCTCTCTCTGCTGCCCCCTGGTGGCCTCCCCCTCTCTCTCCTCCTCTCTCTGCTGCCCCCTGGTGGCCTCCCCCTCTCTCTCCTCCTCTCTCTGCTGCCCCCTGGTGGCCCGCAGCTCCTTCAATCCGTCCTGGATTTGCTTCACAGCCTCTTCGTCTCTGCGAAGTTTGGCCAAAGCCAACGCCTCTTGGTAAAACTGCGCTGCCGCCTCCAGGTCTCCTACAAAACATATACAACAGGAGACACAATGAAACAAAAAAAACTATCGATGTGACACTTAGGTGGTTGATCTCGGAGTGGGTTATTTTGTGATGTTTTCAAAATAAAAGCCTTAAATGTTTGACATTTTCAAAAAGGTTAAGCACCTGTGTGGCTTAGGGGTTAGTGGTTAAGCACCTGTGTGGCTTAGGGGTTAGTGGTTAAGCACCTGTGTGGCTTAGGGGTTAGTGGTTAAGCACCTGTGTGACTTAGGGGTTAGTGGTTAAGCACCTGTGTGACTTAGGGGTTAGTGGTTAAGCACCTGTGTGACTTAGGGGTTAGTGGTTAAGCACCTGTGTGGCTTAGGGGTTAGTGGTTAAGCACCTGTGTGGCTTAGGAGTTAGTGGTTAAGCACCTGTGTGGCTTAGGGGTTAGTGGTTAAGCACCTGTGTGGCTTAGGAGTTAGTGGTTAAGCACCTGTGTGACTTAGGGGTTAGTGGTTAAGCACCTGTGTGGCTTAGGGGTTAGTGGTTAAGCACCTGTGTGACTTAGGGGTTAGTGGTTAAGCACCTGTGTGGCTTAGGGGTTAGTGGTTAAGCACCTGTGTGACTTAGGGGTTAGTGGTTAAGCACCTGTGTGGCTTAGGGGTTAGTGGTTAAGCACCTGTGTGGCTTAGGGGTTAGTGGTTAAGCACCTGTGTGACTTAGGGGTTAGTGGTTAAGCACCTGTGTGGCTTAGGGGTTAGTGGTTAAGCACCTGTGTGGCTTAGGGGTTAGTGGTTAAGCACCTGTGTGGCTTAGGGGTTAGTGGTTAAGCACCTGTGTGGCTTAGGGGTTAGTGGTTAAGCACCTGTGTGACTTAGGGGTTAGTGGTTAAGCACCTGTGTGGCTTAGGGGTTAGTGGTTAAGCACCTGTGTGGCTTAGGAGTTAGTGGTTAAGCACCTGTGTGGCTTAGGAGTTAGTGGTTAAGCACTTGTGTGGCTTAGGGGTTAGTGGTTAAGCACCTGTGTGGCTTAGGAGTTAGTGGTTAAGCACTTGTGTGGCTTAGGGGTTAGTGGTTAAGCACCTGTGTGGCTTAGGGGTTAGTGGTTAAGCACCTGTGTGGCTTAGGGGTTAGTGGTTAAGCACCTGTGTGGCTTAGGGGTTAGTGGTTAAGCACCTGTGTGGCTTAGGGGTTAGTGGTTAAGCACTTGTGTGACTTGGGGGTTAGGGGTTAGTGGTTAAGCACCTGTGTGACTTGGGGGTTAGTGGTTAAGCACTTGTGTGGCTTAGGGGTTAGTGGTTAAGCACCTGTGTGGCTTAGGGGTTAGTGGTTAAGCACTTGTGTGACTTAGGGGTTAGTGGTTAAGCACTTGTGTGGCTTAGGGGTTAGTGGTTAAGCACTTGTGTGACTTAGGGGTTAGTGGTTAAGTACCTGTGTGGCTTAGGGGTTAGTGGTTAAGCACTTGTGTGGCTTAGGGGTTAGTGGTTAAGCACCTGTGTGACTTAGGGGTTAGTGGTTAAGCACTTGTGTGGCTTAGGGGTTAGTGGTTAAGCACTTGTGTGACTTAGGGGTTAGTGGTTAAGCACTTGTGTGACTTAGGGGTTAGTGGTTAAGCACCTGTGTGGCTTAGGGGTTAGTGGTTAAGCACCTGTGTGACTTAGGGGTTAGTGGTTAAGCACCTGTGTGAAGGAGGATGGCGGCCATGTTGCACAGCAGCACGTGTTGTTCCGGATGGTCCTGAATCCGACCCAAATCCACCGCTCTTTGGACCAAAACCAGGGCCTCGGGCCGGTTTCCACGGAGATCCAAGAGCGAAGCCAAGTCCGAGAGGAGAACCACGGTCTGAGGGCGCGAGATAAGACAAAAAAAATAATTAAAATAAAAAAATATGTTACAAAAAATGTGTTAGAAGAATCTTAGAAAAAGAACCTCCGGCCGGGCATAAAATCAACAACAAACTGAGAAAACCTAAACACAAAAGTCATTGGCTGCCAGCTTTTAGATTTGTGAATCACATCTAATAAAGAGAGGCTGTAACTGTCACATTTATCTCATACTTTAGAGCAGAAGCTTTCACCTCTGTGGCTCTGCTGTCGGGCTGATTCTGGAGTTTGTTTGGGGGAGTTCAGGGTCAGCTCCGGTTTGAACCGTTCAAAAGTCGTTCCAAAGAGCCGCTCGCTCAGAACCTGGGGATGATCCTCTCCCTGCTCTTTACCTGAAGATGTACCTCTCCATGCTCCTCACCTGAGGATGATCCTCTCCCTGCTCCTCACCTGAGGATGATCCTCTCCCTGCTCATCACTGCAGATGCTCAGGCTCCTCCTGAGGTCGTCCTCCGCTCGGACCAGGTCTGACCTCTGAGTCCAGAACCGAGATCTGGAGTCCAGAACCAAACCCAACAGGAGCCGAGTGTCCTTCAGGACCATCTGCTGCTCCTCTGAGGAAACACCAGACAGTTACTTATAATCAAGACGAAACGTATTATTTTACACATGAGGATTATTAAAAATCCTCATGTGTAAAAACCTTCCAAATGTCGTCTCGCTGTTCGCCTGTAAAGTGTGAGTGTAAAGTGCGAGTCTGTAAAGTGAGTCTGTAAAGTGAGTCTGTAAAGTGAGTCTGTAAAGTGTGAGTCTGTAAAGTGCGAGTCTGTAAAGTGCGAGTCTGTAAAGTGCGAGTCTGTAAAGTGAGTCTGTAAAGTGTGAGTCTGTAAAGTGTGAGTCTGTAAAGTGTGAGTCTGTAAAGTGAGTCTGTAAAGTGTGAGTCTGTAAAGTGTGAGTGTAAAGTGCGAGTCTGTAAAGTGAGTCTGTAAAGTGAGTCTGTAAAGTGAGTCTGTAAAGTGCGAGTCTGTAAAGTGCGAGTCTGTAAAGTGCGAGTCTGTAACGTGTGAGTCTGTAAAGTGCGAGTGTAAAGTGCGAGTCTGTAAAGTGCGAGTCTGTAAAGTGCGAGTCTGTAAAGTGCGAGTCTGTAAAGTGCGAGTCTGTAAAATGTGAGTCTGTAAAGTGAGTCTGTAAAGTGAGTCTGTAAAGTGTGAGTCTGTAAAGTGTGAGTCTGTAAAGTGCGAGTCTGTAAAGGGCGAGTCTGTAAAGGGCGAGTCTGTAAAGTGTGAGTCTGTAAAGTGCGAGTCTGTAAAGTGCGAGTCTGTAAAGTGAGTCTGTAAAGTGAGTCTGTAAAGTGAGTCTGTAAAGTGCGAGTCTGTAAAGTGCGAGTCTGTAAAGTGAGTCTGTAAAGTGAGTCTGTAAAATGAGTCTGTAAAGTGTGAGTCTGTAAAATGTGAGTCTGTAAAGTGAGTCTGTAAAGTGTGAGTCTGTAAAGTGTGAGTCTGTAACGTGAGTCTGTAACGTGTGAGTCTGTAAAGTGAGTCTGTAAAGTGTGAGTCTGTAAAGTGCGAGTCTGTAAAGTGCGAGTCTGTAACGTGAGTCTGTAACGTGTGAGTCTGTAAAGTGTGAGTCTGTAAAGTGTGAGTCTGTAAAGTGCGAGTCTGTAAAATGTGAGTCTGTAAAGTGAGTCTGTAAAGTGCGAGTCTGTAAAGTGAGTCTGTAAAGTGAGTCTGTAAAGTGCGAGTCTGTAACGGGCGAGTCTGTAAAGTGCGAGTCTGTAAAGTGCGAGTCTGTAAAGTGCGAGTCTGTAACGTGAGTCTGTAACGTGTGAGTCTGTAAAGTGTGAGTCTGTAAAGTGTGAGTCTGTAAAGTGCGAGTCTGTAAAGTGAGTCTGTAACGTGTGAGTCTGTAAAGTGTGAGTCTGTAAAGTGTGAGTCTGTAAAGTGCGAGTCTGTAAAGTGTGAGTCTGTAAAGTGCGAGTCTGTAACGTGAGTCTGTAACGTGTGAGTCTGTAAAGTGAGTCTGTAAAGTGTGAGTCTGTAAAGTGCGAGTCTGTAACGTGAGTCTGTAACGTGTGAGTCTGTAAAGTGTGAGTCTGTAAAGTGTGAGTCTGTAAAGTGCGAGTCTGTAAAATGTGAGTCTGTAAAGTGAGTCTGTAAAGTGCGAGTCTGTAAAGTGAGTCTGTAAAGTGAGTCTGTAAAGTGCGAGTCTGTAACGGGCGAGTCTGTAAAGTGCGAGTCTGTAAAGTGCGAGTCTGTAAAGTGCGAGTCTGTAAAGTGCGAGTCTGTAAAGTGCGAGTCTGTAAAGTGCGAGTCTGTAAAGTGCGAGTCTGTAAAGTGCGAGTCTGTAAAGTGCGAGTCTGTAAAGTGCGAGTCTGTAAAGTGCGAGTCTGTAAAGTGCGAGTCTGTAAAGTGAGTCTGTAAAGTGCGAGTCTGTAAAGTGTGAGTCTGTAAAGTGCGAGTCCGTAAAGTGCGAGTCTGTAAAGTGAGTCTGTAAAGTGCGAGTCTGTAACGGGCGAGTCTGTAAAGGGCGAGTCTGTAAAGTGTGAGTCTGTAAAGTGAGTCTGTAAAGTGCGAGTCTGTAACGGGCGAGTCTGTAAAGGGCGAGTCCGTAAAGTGTGAGTCTGTAAAGTGCGAGTCTGTAAAGTGTGAGTCTGTAAAGTGTGAGTCTGTAAAGTGTGAGTCTGTAATGTGAGTCTGTAAAGTGAGTCTGTAAAGTGTGAGTCTGTAAAGTGCGAGTCTGTAAAGTGCGAGTCTGTAAAGTGCGAGTCTGTAAAGTGCGAGTCTGTAAAGTGCGAGTCTGTAAAGTGCGAGTCTGTAAAGTGCGAGTCTGTAAAGTGTGAGTCTGTAAAGTGCGAGTCTGTAAAGTGTGAGTCTGTAAAATGTGAGTCTGTAAAGTGCGAGTCTGTAAAGTGAGTCTGTAAAGTGCGAGTCTGTAACGGGCGAGTCTGTAAAGGGCGAGTCTGTAAAGTGTGAGTCTGTAAAGTGAGTCTGTAAAGTGAGTCTGTAAAGTGTGAGTCTGTAAAGTGCGAGTCTGTAAAGTGCGAGTCTGTAAAGTGTGAGTCTGTAAAGTGCGAGTCTGTAAAGTGCGAGTCTGTAAAGTGCGAGTCTGTAAAGTGCGAGTCTGTAAAGTGCGAGTCTGTAAAGTGCGAGTCTGTAAAGTGTGAATCTGTAAAGGGCGAGTCTGTAAAGTGTGAGTCTGTAAAGTGTGAGTCTGTAATGTGAGTCTGTAAAGTGAGTCTGTAAAGTGTGAGTCTGTAAAGTGCGAGTCTGTAAAGTGTGAGTCTGTAAAGTGCGAGTCTGTAAAGTGCGAGTCTGTAAAGTGCGAGTCTGTAAAGTGCGAGTCTGTAAAGTGCGAGTCTGTAAAGTGCGAGTCTGTAAAGTGTGAATCTGTAAAGTGTGAATCTGTAAAGGGCGAGTCTGTAAAGTGTGAGTCTGTAAAGTGTGAGTCTGTAATGTGAGTCTGTAAAGTGAGTCTGTAAAGGGCGAGTCTGTAAAGTGTGAGTCTGTAAAGTGCGAGTCTGTAAAGTGCGAGTCTGTAAAGTGCGAGTCTGTAAAGTGCGAGTCTGTAAAGTGCGAGTCTGTAAAGTGCGAGTCTGTAAAGTGCGAGTCTGTAAAGTGCGAGTCTGTAAAGTGTGAATCTGTAAAGGGCGAGTCTGTAAAGTGTGAGTCTGTAAAGTGTGAGTCTGTAAAGTGAGTCTGTAAAGTGCGAGTCTGTAAAGTGCGAGTCTGTAAAGTGCGAGTCTGTAAAGTGCGAGTCTGTAAAGTGCGAGTCTGTAAAGTGCGAGTCTGTAAAGTGCGAGTCTGTAAAGTGCGAGTCTGTAAAGTGCGAGTCTGTAAAGTGCGAGTCTGTAAAGTGCGAGTCTGTAAAGAGAGTCTGACCTGTGAGCTCCTCAGGCTCTTCCTTCAGTTTCTCCTCCAGAGACTCCACACAGAACCTGAAGCCGTGCTCCGCCAGCTCCAGCCTGAACAAACACAGGGTCAGTAAGGACAGTTAGGGTTAGGGGACAGCACCTGTCCGGGTTTAAGGGTTTAGGGTTTAGGCGTTAGGGGTCAGGCCTTCCTGGAGCCCCCACCTTAACGGGGTTTGAGCACTCGAATGATCCTGGAGCTCTGTTGTCGGGGGCTTCGTGCCCCTGGTAGGGTCTCCCAGGGCAAACAGGTCCTCGGTGACGGGTCAGACAAAGAGCGGTTCAGGAGCCCCTTATGAGAGACCAACAGGCCCGGTTAGAACCATGAGGCCGCCCTTCTGTGGACCCACCACCTGCAGGGGGCGCTATAGGGGCTGGAGCAGCTCCAACAGCTGCCCCCACGACCCGACAGCGGACAAGTGGAAGAAAATGGATGGATGGGTCAGGCTTCAGGGTTAGAGTTTAGGAGTTAGGGTTTAGGGATTGGGATTTAGGGTAGAGGAGTTAGGGGTCAGGGTTTAGGGGTTTGGGGGTCAGGGTTTAGGGTTAGGGGTTGGGTTTAGGGTTTGGGGGTCAGGTTTTAGGGTTTAGGGTTTGGGGGTCAGGGTTTGGGGTTTAGGGGTTAGGGTTAGGGTTTGGGGGTCAGGTTTTAGGATTTAGGGTTTGGGGGTTAAGGTTTGGGGTTTAGGGGTTAGGGTTTGGGGGTCAGGGTTTAGGGGTTAGGGTTTAGCACCTGTCCTGCTGGGCGTAGATCGAGGCCAGTTTGAGCGAGATCTCAATGACGCCGTTGTCGTTCTCTGGAGTTCCTCTCGACAGAATCACACTCAGCGCCGCTTTGAACAACTTCTCCGCCTGAAACACCAGGAAGAGTACTCAGGATACCCGGGGAAAGTACTCGAGTACACACTTGAATAAGAGTTAGTTTTGTAAAAGTTTGTGATTCTCACCTGCTCCAGCTGCCCGCGCACCAACGCCACGTTCGCCATCTGCAACAAACAAAGGGTCAGAGGTCAGAACTACAGTACTACAGTCCCATAAGTACTACAGTCACATAAAAGTACTACAGTTACACAAATACTAGTCACATGAAAGTACTACAGTCCCACAAATACTACAGTCCCACAGATACTACAGTCCCACAAATACTACAGTCACATAAAAGTACTACAGTTACACAAATACTAGTCACATGAAAGTACTACAGTCCCACAAATACTACAGTCCCACAAATACTACAGTCCCACAAATACTACAGTCCCACAAGTACTACAGTCACACAAGTACTACAGTCACACAAGTACTAAAGTCACACAAGTACTACAGTCACACAATTACTTCAGTTACACAAGTGCTACAGTTACACAAGTACTACAGTTACACAAGTACTAAAGTCATACAAGTACTACAATCACACAAATACTACAGTCACACAAATAATCTTAAACAATTACCGAAAGTCCCATTACCACAAAACCATTCAGTTACTCATCCTTCAGTCACCTTGAATATGGCACGAACGCCCATCAGCCTTTGACACCTCTCTAGACACTCCAGCAGCCCCTGCTCCCCCCATCATCACCTCTACCATCAACGACCCCAGCACTTCATCAAAGGTCTCCACAAACCCTCCCTCCCCCCTGCTCTCTCCATCAGTGAGGAGGAAGTGCGTCGGCAGTTCCTGAAGCTGAACCCGCGGAAGGCCCCTGGGCCGGATGGTGTCTCCCCCTCCACCCTGAGACACTGCGCGGATCAGCTGGCTCCCGTCTTCACAGACATTTTCAACACCTCCCTGGAGTCATGCCACGTGCCGTCCTGCTTCAAATCGTCCACCATCGTCCCTGTCCCTAAGAAACCACGGATCACAGGACTACAGGCTGGTGGCACTGACGTCTGTGGTCATGAAGTCTTTTGAGCGCTTGGTCCTGCCCCACCTCAAGGACATCACCGCCCCCCTCCTGGACCCGCTGCAGTTCGCCTACAGAGCCAACAGGTCTGTGGATGACGCAGTCAATCTGGCCCTCCACTTCACCCTGGAGCATCTGGACTCCCCAGGAACCTACGCCAGGATCCTGTTTGTGGACTTCAGCTCCACTTCACCCTGGAGCATCTGGACTCACCAGGAACCTACGCCAGGATCCTGTTTGTGGACTTCAGCTCCACTTCACCCTGGAGCATCTGGACTCCCCAGGAACCTACGCCAGGATCCTGTTTGTGGACTTCAGCTCTGCCTTCAACACCATCCTCCCTGAACTGCTACGAGACAAGCTCTACCAGCTCAGCGTGCCCGACTCCCTCTGCAGGTGGATCACTGACTTCCTGACGGACCGGAGACAGCACGTGTGGCTGGGGAAGATCGTCTCGGACACTCGGACTACAAACACTGGAACTCCTCAGGGCTGTGTACTTTCCCCCTGACTCTTCTCCCTGTATACAAACTGCTGCACCTCCAGTCACCAGTCCGTTAAACTGATCAAGTTTGCGGACGACACCGCCCTCATCGGGCTCATCTCGGACGGTGATGAGTCCGCCTACAGGAGAGAGGTGGAACGGCTGGCGTCCTGGTGCAGCCACAACAACCTGGAGCTGAACGCCCAGAAGACAGTGGAGATGATCGTGGACTTTAGGAAAGACGTAGCCCCCCTGTCCCCCCTCGCCCTGACAGACTCTTCCACCCCCATTTCCATCGTGGACTCCTTCCGTTTCCTGGGCACCACCATCACCCAGGACCTCAAATGGGAGCCGACCATCTGCTCCCTCATCAAGAAGGCCCAGCAGAGGATGTTCTTCCTGCGGCAGCTGAAGAAACTTAAGCTGCCAACCAAGATGCTGGTGCAGTTCTACACGGCCATCATCGAGTCCATCCTCACCTCCTCCATCACCGTGTGGTCCATCCTCACCTCCCCCATCACCTTTTCATCATTGTGTTACATGAAATGTATCAAGCGCTATATAAATAAAGATTGATTGACAAGTACTACAGTCACACAAGTACTACAGTCACACAAGTACTACAGTCACACAAGTACTACAGTCACACAAGTACTACAGTCACACAAGTACTACAGTCACAGTCACACAAGTACTACAGTTAGGGACCTAGGCTATATTATATATATATATATATATATATACACTCAACAAAAATATAAACGCAACACCTTTGTTTCTGCTCCATGTTTCATGAGATGGACTTAAAGATCTAAAACTCATTCCAGATTCACAATATTACCATTTCTCTCAAACATTGTTCACAAATCAGTCCAAATGTGTGATAGTGAGCACTTCTGCTCTGCTGAGATAATCCATCCCACCTCACAGGTGATGATTAGTGCACAGGTGTACCTTATACTGCCCACAATAAAAGGCCACCCTGAAATGTGCAGTTTTTTTGCTTTATTGGGGGTCTGGGGACTCAGAACCAGTCAGTATCTGGTGTGACCATTTGCCTCATGCAGTGCAACACAACTTCTTCCATAGAGTTGATCAGATGGTCCATGGTGGCCTGTGGAATGTTGGTCCACTCCTCTTCAATGGCTGTGAAGTTGCTGGATATTAGTGGGAACTGGTACACGCTGTCGTATTCGCCGGTCAAGCACATCCCAAACATGCTCAATGGGGGACATGTCCGGTGAGTGTGCTGGCCATGCAAGAACTGGGACATTTTCAGCTTCCAAGAATTGTGTACAGATCCTTGCAACATGGGGCCGTGCATGATCTTGCTAAAACATGAGGTGATGTTCATGGATGTATGGCACAACAATGGGCCTCAGGATCTCATCACGGTATCTCTGTGCATTCAAAATGCCATCAATAAAATGCACCTGTGTTCTTCGTCCATAACAGATGCCCATACCATAACCCCCCCACCACCATGGGCCACTCCACCCACAACATGGACCTCAGCAAAGCGCTCACCCACACGACGCCACACACGCTGTCCGCCATCTGCCCTGAACAATGGAAACCGAGATTCATCCGTGAAGAGAACACCTCTCCAACGTGCCAGACGCCATCGAATGTGAGCATTTGCTCAAGTCTGTTACGGCGACGAGCTGGAGTCAGGTCAAGACCCCGGTGAGGACGACGAGCTGGAGTCAGGTCAAGACCCCGATGAGGACGACGAGCTGGAGTCAGGTCAAGACCCCGATGAGGACGAGCTGGAGTCAGGTCAAGACCCCGATGAGGACGACGAGCTGGAGTCAGGTCAAGACCCCGATGAGGACGACGAGCAGTTGAGCTTCCCTGAGACGGTTTCTGACCGTTTGTGCAGAAATTGTTTGATTATGCGAACCAGATGTTTCAGCAGCTGTCTGAGTGGCTGGTCTCAGACGATCTTGGAGGTGAACCTGCTGGATGTGGAGTTCCTGGGCTGGTGTGGTTACACGTGGTCTGCGGTTGTGAGGCCGGTTGGATGTACTGCCATATTCCCTGAAACGCCTTTGGAGACGGCTTATGGAGAAATGAACATTCAATGCACGAGCAACAGATCTGGTTCCATTCCTGCTGTCAGCATGCCAAGTGCACGCTCCCTCAATGCTTGTGGCATCTGTGGCATTTTGCTGTGAGACAAAACTGCACATTTCAGGGTGGCCTTTTATTGTGGGCAGTATAAGGTACACCTGTGCACTAATCATGATGTCAGATCAGCATCTTGATGTGGCACACCTGTGAGGTGGGATGGATTATCTCAGCAAAGCAGAAGTGCTCATTATCACACATTTGGACTGATTTGTGAACAATGTTTGAGAGAAATGGTAATATTGTGAATCTGGAATTTTAGATCTTTAAGTCCATCTCATGAAACATGGAGCAGAAACAACGGTGTTGCGTTTATATTTTTGTTGAGTGTATATATATATATATATATATATATATATATATAACTATTGCCTTATAAGGAATATGGATGAATCCTTCACTACAGTAAAGTATATTCACCAGAGTGTAGCAGTACAGCAAAGCGTCCTGATGGTGGAGCTGTTGAGCCAGACCCAGAGCCTGATGCAGGAAACTGTGAGCAGCTCCGGGCTGATCCCTGAGGAGAGACAACTGCAAACACAGAGGTATATGTGCGTGACTAACCCCTGAACACAGAGGTATATGTGTGTGACTAACCCCTGAACACAGAGGTATATGTGCGTGACTAACCCCTGAACACAGAGGTATATGTGCGTGACTAACTCCTGAACACAGAGGTATATGTGCGTGACTAACCCCTGAACACAGAGGTATATGTGCGTGACTAACCCCTGAACACAGAGGTATATGTGCGTGACTAACTCCTGAACACAGAGGTATATGTGCGTGACTAACCCCTGAACACAGAGGTATATGTGCGTGACTAACCCCTGAACACAGAGGTATATGTGCGTGACTAACTCCTGAACACAGAGGTATATGTGCGTGACTAACCCCTGAACACAGAGGTATATGTGCGTGACTAACCCCTGAACACAGAGGTATATGTGCGTGACTAACCCCTGAACACAGAGGTATATGTGCGTGACTAACCCCTGAACACAGAGGTATATGTGCGTGACTAACCCCTGAACACAGAGGTATATGTGCGTGACTAACCCCTGAACACAGAGGTATATGTGCGTGACTAACCCCTGAACACAGAGGTATATGTGCGTGACTAACCCCTGAACACAGAGGTATATGTGCGTGACTAACCCCTGAACACAGAGGTATATGTGCGTGACTAACCCCTGAACACAGAGGTATATGTGCGTGACTAACCCTGAACACAGAGGTATATGTGCGTGACTAACCCCTGAACACAGAGGTATATGTGCGTGACTAACCCCTGAACACAGAGGTATATGTGCGTGACTAACCCCTAAACAGAGGTATATGTGCGTGACTAACCCCTGAACACAGAGGTATATGTGCGTGACTAACCCCTGAACACAGAGGTATATGTGCGTGACTAACTCCTGAACACAGAGGTATATGTGCGTGACTAACTCCTGAACACAGAGGTATATGTGCGTGACTAACTCCTGAACACAGAGGTATATGTGCGTGACTAACCCCTGAACACAGAGGTATATGTGCGTGACTAACCCCTGAACACAGAGGTATATGTGCGTGACTAACTCCTGAACACAGAGGTATATGTGCGTGACTAACCCCTGAACACAGAGGTATATGTGCGTGACTAACCCCTGAACACAGAGGTATATGTGCGTGACTAACCCCTGAACACAGAGATATATGTGCGTGACTAACCCCTGAACACAGAGGTATATGTGCGTGACTAACCCCTGAACACAGAGGTATATGTGCGTGACTAACCCCTGAACACAGAGGTATATGTGCGTGACTAACCCCTGAACACAGAGGTATATGTGCGTGACTAACCCCTGAACACAGAGGTATATGTGCGTGACTAACCCCTGAACACAGAGGTATATGTGCGTGACTAACCCCTGAACACAGAGGTATATGTGCGTGACTAACCCCTGAACACAGAGGTATATGTGCGTGACTAACCCCTGAACACAGAGGTATATGTGCGTGACTAACCCCTGAACACAGAGGTATATGTGCGTGACTAACTCCTGAACACAGAGGTATATGTGCGTGACTAACCCCTGAACACAGAGGTATATGTGCGTGACTAACCCCTGAACACAGAGGTATATGTGCGTGACTAACCCCTGAACACAGAGGTATATGTGCGTGACTAACCCCTAAACAGAGGTATATGTGCGTGACTAACCCCTGAACACAGAGGTATATGTGCGTGACTAACCCCTAAACAGAGGTATATGTGCGTGACTAACCCCTGAACACAGAGGTATATGTGCGTGACTAACCCCTGAACACAGAGGTATATGTGCGTGACTAACCCCTGAACACAGAGGTATATGTGCGTGACTAACCCCTGAACACAGAGGTATATGTGCGTGACTAACCCCTGAACACAGAGGTATATGTGCGTGACTAACCCCTGAACACAGAGGTATATGTGCGTGACTAACCCCTGAACACAGAGGTATATGTGCGTGACTAACCCCTGAACACAGAGGTATATGTGCGTGACTAACCCCTGAACACAGAGGTATATGTGCGTGACTAACCCCTGAACACAGAGGTATATGTGCGTGACTAACCCCTGAACACAGAGGTATATGTGCGTGACTAACCCCTGAACACAGAGGTATATGTGCGTGACTAACCCCTGAACACAGAGGTATATGTGCGTGACTAACCCCTGAACACAGAGGTATATGTGCGTGACTAACCCCTGAACACAGAGGTATATGTGCGTGACTAACCCCTGAACACAGAGGTATATGTGCGTGACTAACCCCTGAACACAGAGGTATATGTGCGTGACTAACCCCTGAACACAGAGGTATATGTGCGTGACTAACCCCTGAACACAGAGGTATATGTGCGTGACTAACCCCTAAACAGAGGTATATGTGCGTGACTAACCCCTGAACACAGAGGTATATGTGCATGACTAACCCCTGAACACAGAGGTATATGTGCGTGACTAACCCCTGAACACAGAGGTATATGTGCGTGACTAACCCCTTCATGAATAAAAAACACAACATGTACAACAGCTGCACCTGGCCTCTAGGGCATGAGTTATTTAGCTCTGCTTTAAAGAGGTTCAGTTAATTAGTCCCAGATCATTTATTGCGGTTCATGTCTCGGGTCTGACCTTGGCTTTCTTCAGCAGGAGGATCATCTCGTCCTGTTTCCTCTGAGCCTCGTCCTCCTCACGGCCTCCGAACAGAGAGAAGCCTGAGGTCAGAGGTCAGAGAACACCTCATTATCTGCAGACGGTGTTGTGCCCTGAAGTGCAGTGTCTGAGGTCTACACGTAGCAGAGTCTCACAAACAAAAAAGGTTTCTGAAAACTCCGTCCAAGTGAAGATTTAGGAATATAAATAACCGGAGTATTCGGCCACACGCCAGCGTGACCCGTGTTCACACCAGAAACAACATGGACGCCTCATGGACGCCTCATGGACGCCTCATGGACGCCTCATGGACGCCTCATGGACGCCTCATGGACGCCTCATGGACGCCTCAAACTGTGTCGGCTTCAGACGCTCTAGTCCTGCTTCACGGTGAAGACGAAGGAGCTTTTACGGTTAGTTATTTTACGGCAGATCCCCGTCTTCCGACATGTTCCTCACAGACGGGAACAGCGGGTTTGGTTCTGACCGGTGTTACGCCCAAAACTGCATGACTGCCGAGAAATGCCCCCCCTCTTACCCCACAGATGAAACCACTACACCAGACAGGAGGGTTTCTGATACAGGAGGGTTTCTGATACAAGAGGGTTTCTGATACAGGAGGGTTTCTGATACAAGAGGGTTTCTGATACAAGAGGGTTTCTGATACAAGAGGGTTTCTGATACAGGAGGGTTTCTGATACAAGAGGGTTTCTGATACAAGAGGGTTTCTGATACAAGAGGGTTTTCTGATACAGGAGGGTTTCTGATACAGGAGGGTTTCTGATACAGGAGGGTTTCTGATGCAAGAGGGTTTCTGATACAAGAGGGTTTCTGATACAAGAGGGTTTTCTGATACAGGAGGGTTTCTGATACAAGAGGGTTTCTGATACAAGAGGGTTTCTGATACAAGAGGGTTTTCTGATACAGGAGGGTTTCTGATACAGGAGGGTTTCTGATACAAGAGGGTTTCTGATACAAGAGGGTTTTCTGATACAGGAGGGTTTCTGATACAAGAGGGTTTCTGATACAGGAGGGTTTCTGATACAAGAGGGTTTCTGATACAAGAGGGTTTCTGATACAAGAGGGTTTCTGATACAAGAGGGTTTCTGATACAGGAGGGTTTCTGATACAGGAGGGTTTCTGATACAGGAGGGTTTCTGATACAAGAGGGTTTCTGATACAGGAGACTTTAGGATGAAGTCGTCCTCCCGGAGGTCCTCGCTGTTGCCGTTGTGTGAGTCATTACGTGCCAGGTCAGTCTATGGTCATGTGATCACTGGTCAGTCTATGGTCATGTGATCACTGGTCAGTCTATGGTCATGTGATCACTGGTCAGTCTATGGTCATGTGATCACTGGTTTAAACGGCTGCATAGAAAATAATGAATGTACTTTGTGCGCGGTTAAGTTTGTATAAACCGAGGCTGTGTGGATTTAAAAATGCCCTGCTCGTGTGGACTAGGCCTGAGCTTCACTTACCCAGAGCGGCCCACAGCACGGCGCCTCCGAGGCCCTGAGGTCCTTCATGTCCCTCATGTCCTCGCTCCTCGCCGTCCTCCTGCAGCCTCTGCCCAGCGCTCACAGACGGCCCCGACCTGCAGGAGGAACAAGTCGTGGGAATCGCTTAGCGTAGCTTTAATGAAACTTTCATCTGAACGTCTGAGGACGGACGTCTGAGGGACGTCTGAGGGACGTCCGTCTGAGGGACGTCCGTCTGAGGGACGTCCGTCTGAGGGACGTCCGTCTGAGGGACGTCTGCAACTCAGCTCAGACTCGACACTTTTCACCACGTTTAAAAAATGCCACAAAATAACCTCTAAAGTTTGTAAGGCTTGCTACGATATCCGACCTCCTGACTCAGGCTTTGCTCACCCTAACCCTCAGACGTCCCTCAGACGTCCCTCAGACGTCCCTCAGGCTACAGGACAAGAAGATCAGCTGATCAACACCAGAATCATCCTGAACATAACGTGAAGGACAGATAAAGGCACATAGACACTGACGGGCAGTTTCTCTCTCTCTGTAAAGACGAGGATAAAGGAAGACGGTGGACGGAGGTCTGGACTTCACTTCTTCTTCTCTCTCTGAAGTCTCCAGCTGGTTCTTCTGCTCTGTAACTTTGTAACTTCGTAACTGGAACAACAATAAAAGCCTTTTCTCTGAGACACTTCAGTGTCTACTTTGTCTGTATCCAAACATCTGTTCTCGCGTGATACAAAAGAACCGAGTCCTTACAGGGTTGGTAACCCCTCCCTCAGAGGAACCAGGGTTGGTAACCCCTCCCTCAGAGGAACCAGGGTTAGTAACCCCTCCCTCAGAGGAACCAGGGTTGGTAACCCCTCCCTCAGAGGAACCAGGGTTGGTAACCCCTCCCTCAGAGGAACCAGGGTTAGTAACCCCTCCCTCAGAGGAACCAGGGTTGGTAACCCCTCCCTCAGAGGAACCAGGGAAACAAATCAGACTCACGCACACATTTAAGCCTTCGTGTTTTTAAACTGGTCAGAAATAAAGGTAAAGAGAGAAGAGGAGGAATATTAAATAAAGGTAAAGAGAGAAGAGGAGGAATATTAAATAAAGGTGAAGAGAGAAGAGGAGGAATATTAAATAAAGGTAAAGAGAGAAGAGGAGGAATATTAAATAAAGGTGAAGAGAGAAGAGGAGGAATATTAAATAAAGGTGAAGAGAGGAGGAATATTAAATAAAGGTAAAGAGAGAAGAGGAGGAATATTAAAGATCAGAGGAACATAGACACGAAAGGGGAATGACGTAACGCACAAACAAAAACATGTACAAAGGGGAACAGTGACCTTCAGTTCAGACTGAACCGTGTGGCCGCGCACTCACCTGCACGTGCGAGTGACGGAGCGGTGCGCGTGCGTGCGGTCTGGTCCAAAGCGCGTGGCCCGGGGCGTGAGCGCGAGCGCCGTTCTCAGCGCGCGGCACATGCACGCGGCCATGTTTGTTGTTGACTCCGGAAGTGCCCGTGCGTCAATGCGCGGTCCTTCACAGTAACATCCGGAGTTTCACAATAAAAGCTTTTTCTCACAGTTTTTTATTTTATTGTATTTTTTATCATTTATCTTCAACAAATAGGGGAGAGTGAGTAAGATGAACACCGGCGGCGCCAGGGGGGTCTTGGGGTGTGTGTGTGTGTGTGTTGTGTGGGTGTGTTGTGTGTGTGTTGTGTGTGTGTGTTGTGTGTGTGTGTGTTGTGTGTGTGTCTGTATATATGGTTTATGGAGCCAATTGACCTGACTACTCACCAGCACTACGAGAACCTAAGGGGATTAGCAGGACTATGCTACGGTCCTCATAAACCAAGATTTTGTATTTTCATTTCTAGCATAAAGAGCATAATTTCATTGTTTTTCTGAAGTCCTTTTAATGCTCAATGATAATATATCATGCACATATCAAGTTTTTTTTAATTCTTAGCTTTTAAAGACCATAAATTCAAAGTTTATTTGACGTCCCTATAATACCCCAACCTGACTTCTTGTGTATGGAGTGTATGATGTGCTCCCCCTACCCTACTCTGGCGGTATTGAAGGCTCCATTGTGATTGGTTCTTTATGGGGACATGTGCGGGATATGTGTCCGGGCATGTTGAGTGATTTAGGAAGACATCTAATGGTAATGCGAAGAAGAAGGACCAAGAGAAAGTTCACTCCAAAGAAGACAAGAAAATATATTGGTAAGTATCTAGTCCTTGTTAAATATACTTTATCAAGTATTTTCTGAATGGAACTTAGCCCCGGCCTGGAGGAGCTATCCCCAGCCTGGGTGAGTTGGGGACCGGGCTGGTGGCTTTAGGAGCTGGCTGTGGAACTTAGCCCCGGCCTGGAGGATTTATCCCCGGCCTGGATGAGTTGGGGACCGGGCTGGTGGCTTTAGGAGCTGGCTGTGGAACTTAGCCCCGGCCTGGAGGAGTTATCCCCGGGCTGGATGAGATGGGGACCGGGCTGGTGGCTTTAGGAGCTGGCTGTGGAACTTAGCCCCGGCCTGGAGGAGTTATCCCCGGGCTGGATGAGTTGGAGACCGGGCTGGTGGCTTTAGGAGCTGGCTGTGGAACTTAGCCCCGGCCTGGAGGAGTTTTCCCCGGGCTGGATGAGTTGGAGACCGGGCTGGTGGCTTTAGGAGCTGGCTGTGGAACTTAGCCCCGGCCTGGATGAGTTATCCCCGGCCTGGATGAGTTGGGGACCGGGCTGCTGGCTTTAGGAGTGGGCTGGTGAACTTAGCCCCAGCCTGGAGGAGTTTTCCCCAGCCTGGATGGATGAGTTGGGGCCAGGGCTGGTGGCTTTAGGAGTGGACTGGGGAACTTAGCCCCAGCCTGGAGGAGTTTTCCCCAGCCTGGGTGAGTTTTCCCCAGCCTGGATGGATGAGTTGGGGCCAGGGCTGGTGGCTTTAGGAGTGGGCTGGGGAACTAAGCCCCAGCCTGGAGGAGTTATCCCCGGCCTGGATGAGTTGGGGCCAGGGCTGGTAGCTTTAGGAGTGGACTGGGGAACTAAGCCCCAGCCTGGAGGAGTTATCCCATGCCTGGATGAGTTGGGGCCAGGGCTGGTGGCTTTAGGAGTGGACTGGGGAACTTATCCCCAGCCTGGAGGAGTTATCCCCAGCCTGGAGGAGTTATCCCATGCCTGGATGAGTTGGGGCCAGGGCTGGTGGCTTTAGGAGTGGACTGGGGAACTTAGCCCCAGCCTGGAGGAGTTTTCCCCAGCCTGGGTGAGTTTTCCCCAGCCTGGATGGATGAGTTGGGGCCAGGGCTGGTGGCTTTAGGAGTGGGCTGGGGTACTAAGCCCCAGCCTGGAGGAGTTTTTCCCAGCCTGGATGGATGAGTTGGGGCCAGGGCTGGTGGCTTTAGGAGCGGGAGTTTTCCCCAGCCTGGATGGATGAGTTGGGGCCAGGGCTGGTGGCTTTAGGAGTGGGCTGGGGAACTTATCCCCGGCCTGGATGAGTTGGGGCCAGGGCTGGTAGCTTTAGGAGTGGACTGGGGAACTTATCCCCAGCCTGGAGGCGTTTTCCCCAGCCTGGGTGAGTTTTCCCCAGCCTGGATGGATGAGTTGGGGCCAGGGCTGGTGGCTTAAGGAGTGGGCTGGGGAACTAAGCCCCAGCCTGGAGGAGTTATCCCCGGCCTGGATGAGTTGGGGCCAGGGCTGGTGGCTTTAGGAGTGGACTGGGGAACTAAGCCCCAGCCTGGAGGAGTTATCCCATGCCTGGATGAGTTGGGGCCAGGGCTGGTGGCTTTAGGAGTGGACTGGGGAACTAAGCCCCAGCCTGGAGGAGTTATCCCATGCCTGGATGAGTTGGGGCCAGGGCTGGTGGCTTTAGGAGTGGACTGGGGAACTAAGCCCCAGCCTGGAGGAGTTTTCCCCAGCCCGGGTGAGTTTTCCCCAGCCTGGATGGATGAGTTGGGGCCAGGGCTGGTGGCTTTAGGAGTGGACTGGGGAACTTATCCCCAGCCTGGAGGAGTTTTCCCCAGCCTGGGTGAGTTATCCCCTGCCTGGATGGATGAGTTGGGGCCAGGGCTGGTGGCTTTAGGAGTGGGCTGGGGAACTAAGCCCCAGCCTGGAGGAGTTATCCCCGGCCTGGATGAGTTGGGGCCAGGGCTGGTAGCTTTAGGAGTGGACTGGGGAACTAAGCCCCAGCCTGGAGGAGTTATCCCATGCCTGGATGAGTTGGGGCCAGGGCTGGTGGCTTTAGGAGTGGACTGGGGAACTTATCCCCAGCCTGGAGGAGTTATCCCAGGCCTGGATGAGTTGGGGCCAGGGCTGGTGGCTTTAGGAGTGGACTGGGGAACTTAGCCCCAGCCTGGAGGAGTTTTCCCCAGCCTGGGTGAGTTTTCCCCAGCCTGGATGGATGAGTTGGGGCCAGGGCTGGTGGCTTTAGGAGTGGACTGGGGAACTTAGCCCCAGCCTGGAGGAGTTTTCCCAGGCCTGGATGAGTTGGGGCCAGGGCTGGTGGCTTTAGGAGTGGACTGGGGAACTTAGCCCCAGCCTGGAGGAGTTTTCCCCAGCCTGGATGGATGAGTTGGGGCCAGGGCTGGTGGCTTTAGGAGTGGGCTGGGGAACTTATCCCCGGCCTGGATGAGTTGGGGCCAGGGCTGGTAGCTTTAGGAGTGGACTGGGGAACTTATCCCCAGCCTGGAGGCGTTTTCCCCAGCCTGGGTGAGTTTTCCCCAGCCTGGATGGATGAGTTGGGGCCAGGGCTGGTGGCTTTAGGAGTGGGCTGGGGAACTAAGCCCCAGCCTGGAGGAGTTATCCCCGGCCTGGATGAGTTGGGGCCAGGGCTGGTGGCTTTAGGAGTGGACTGGGGAACTAAGCCCCAGCCTGGAGGAGTTATCCCATGCCTGGATGAGTTGGGGCCAGGGCTGGTGGCTTTAGGAGTGGACTGGGGAACTAAGCCCCAGCCTGGAGGAGTTATCCCATGCCTGGATGAGTTGGGGCCAGGGCTGGTGGCTTTAGGAGTGGACTGGGGAACTTAGCCCCAGCCTGGAGGAGTTTTCCCCAGCCCGGGTGAGTTTTCCCCAGCCTGGATGGATGAGTTGGGGCCAGGGCTGGTGGCTTTAGGAGTGGACTGGGGAACTTATCCCCAGCCTGGAGGAGTTTTCCCCAGCCTGGGTGAGTTTTCCCCTGCCTGGATGGATGAGTTGGGGCCAGGGCTGGTGGCTTTAGGAGTGGGCTGGGGAACTAAGCCCCAGCCTGGAGGAGTTATCCCCGGCCTGGATGAGTTGGGGCCAGGGCTGGTAGCTTTAGGAGTGGACTGGGGAACTAAGCCCCAGCCTGGAGGAGTTATCCCATGCCTGGATGAGTTGGGGCCAGGGCTGGTGGCTTTAGGAGTGGACTGGGGAACTTATCCCCAGCCTGGAGGAGTTATCCCAGGCCTGGATGAGTTGGGGCCAGGGCTGGTGGCTTTAGGAGTGGACTGGGGAACTTAGCCCCAGCCTGGAGGAGTTTTCCCCAGCCTGGGTGAGTTTTCCCCAGCCTGGATGGATGAGTTGGGGCCAGGGCTGGTGGCTTTAGGAGTGGACTGGGGAACTTAGCCCCAGCCTGGAGGAGTTTTCCCAGGCCTGGATGAGTTGGGGCCAGGGCTGGTGGCTTTAGGAGTGGACTGGGGAACTTAGCCCCAGCCTGGAGGAGTTTTCCCCAGCCTGGGTGAGTTTTCCCCAGCCTGGATGGATGAGTTGGGGCCAGGGCTGGTGGCTTTAGGAGCGAGCTGGGGATCTTATCCCCAGCCTGGAGGAGTTTTCCCAAGCCTGGGTGAGTTTTCCCCAGCCTGGATGGATGAGTTGGGGCCAGGGCTGGTGGCTTTAGGAGTGGACTGGGGAACTTATCCCCAGCCTGGAGGAGTTTTCCCCAGCCTGGGTGAGTTTTCCCCAGCCTGGATGGATGAGTTGGGACCAGGGCTGGTGTCTTTAGGAGTGGGCTGGGGAACTAAGCCCCAGCCTGGAGGAGTTATCCCCGGCCTGGATGAGTTGGGGCCAGGGCTGGTGGCTTTAGGAGTGGACTGGGGAACTAAGCCCCAGCCTGGAGGAGTTATCCCATGCCTGGATGAGTTGGGGCCAGGGCTGGTGGCTTTATGAGTGGACTGTCGAACTAAGCCCCAGCCTGGAGGAGTTATCCCATGCCTGGATGAGTTGGGGCCAGGGCTGGTGGCTTTAGGAGTGGACTGGGGAACTTAGCCCCAGCCTGGAGGAGTTTTCCCCAGCCTGGGTGAGTTTTCCCCAGCCTGGATGGATGAGTTGGGGCCAGGGCTGGTGGCTTTAGGAGTGGGCTGGGGAACTAAGCCCCAGCCTGGAGGAGTTTTCCCCAGCCTGGGTGAGTTTTCCCCAGCCTGGATGGATGAGTTGGGGCCAGGGCTGGTGGCTTTAGGAGTGGACTGGGGAACTTAGCCCCAGCCTGGAGGAGTTTTCCCCAGCCCGGGTGAGTTTTCCCCAGCCTTGATGGATGAGTTGGGGCCAGGGCTGGTGGCTTTAGGAGTGGACTGGGGAACTTATCCCCAGCCTGGAGGAGTTTTCCCCAGCCTGGGTGAGTTTTCCCCTGCCTGGATGGATGAGTTGGGGCCAGGGCTGGTGGCTTTAGGAGTGGGCTGGGGAACTAAGCCCCAGCCTGGAGGAGTTATCCCCGGCCTGGATGAGTTGGGGCCAGGGCTGGTAGCTTTAGGAGTGGACTGGGGAACTAAGCCCCAGCCTGGAGGAGTTTTCCCCAGCCCGGGTGAGTTTTCCCCAGCCTGGATGAGTTGGGGCCAGGGCTGGTAGCTTTAGGAGTGGACTGGGGAACTAAGCCCCAGCCTGGAGGAGTTTTCCCCAGCCTGGATGGATGAGTTGGTGCCAGGGCTGGTGGCTTTAGGAGTGGGCTGGGGAACTAAGCCCCAGCCTGGAGGAGTTATCCCCGGGCTGGATGAGTTGGAGACCGGGCTGGTGGCTTTAGGAGCTGGCTGTGGAACTTAGCCCCGGCCTGGAGGATTTATCCCCGGCCTGGATGAGTTGGGGACCGGGCTGGTGGCTTTAGGAGCTGGCTGTGGAACTTAGCCCCGGCCTGGAGGATTTATCCCCGGCCTGGATGAGTTGGGGACCGGGCTGGTGGCTTTAGGAGCTGGGTGTGGAACTTAGCCCCGGCCTGGAGGATTTATCCCCGGCCTCGATGAGTTGGGGACCGGGCTGGTGGCTTTAGGAGCTGGCTGTGGAACTTAGCCCCGGCCTGGAGGAGTTATCCCCGGGCTGGATGAGTTGGGGACCGGGCTGGTGGCTTTAGGAGCTGGCTGTGGTATTGTGTGTGTGTTGTGTGTGTGTTGTGTGTTGTGTGTGTGTTGTGTGTCTGTGTTGTGTGTGTGTGTGAGTTTTTTGTGGCTAACTCGGCCCATAGTTGCAGACCGTGCACTGTTAGCATTTATGCTAACAGTGCACTGTTAGCATAAATGCTACGGCAGAGACAGCGACGTTTGAGCCTCTGCATCTGGGAAATGTTTTTGGACTCAAAACGACCTGACCGATGGACTTTTCCTCTTCACTTCGGTCCACACCTGTCCACAGGCGGCTAAGCTAACAGTCACGTGTACTTTTTATTCGCTACGCCAAACTTTATGCGTAGCGTTTGCCATCCGTCAAAACGTTTATGCACACAAATCAAAAACCGCCTCATGTGAGCAGATAAACTTTTTATGCGAATTAAGAGTTTAAATGCGAAAGTTGGTGTTTCCATCATTTCTTACAAATGCAAAACTTTAAAATGCAAATTAAAATCCAGTGATGGAAACGCAGTTATAACTGCTAAAATAAACAACAGATTTTTACACCTAATTTGAACAATACAGCTCACCATTTATCTAAAACGAAGATGTGTTTATATTTAAAATAAGCCTTCATTGTGTATGGAACAAATATTTGATAATCAATCCCAGAAAAGCGTCACTAATGAAAATCCAAAGTAAATCTAATATTTCTTTGTGATCAGACGTTTAAAAAAGAATGTAGTCGGTTCTACAGCAGGTCAAAATCAGCTGAATCCCAGTGAAGTGGAGCGATGACATCATTACTGAAACGTATAGAACGTGATTGAACTGTTAGGATAATGGTGCGTTCCACTTGATCTCGGAAGTCGGAATTTCTGAGCTCCGAGGTTGAAATTTCAACTGGAACGCACCAACTCCGTAATTCCGACTCGGAAACTCGGGACAGATTCAGCTCCAGGAGGATCATTACAGAGGCTTCATTAAACCACGTTGTTTGGCAGATGTTTCCCAAATAAACGTGTTAGACGTCAACGAGAAACGGATGAGCTCCACTGCTCTCTTGCTAGTGTCTTATTAACGGTATAAAAAAAAGAAAAAAGAAAGAAACTACTAGTGCTAAATGATCACTGTATTTACAACAATTATAATAAATATTACAATGAAGTTTCTCTGTAAACTGATTATGACGCTCGAACATGAGAAACAAAGTTGTAACTTTTACGGACCTGGACGACTGAAACGCAACAACGCGGAGAAAACGTTTTATCCTGGTCGGATTTTCCGACATAAGTGGAACGCACCATAACTGGGTTATACCAACATAATGCACAGCAGTTAGCGTTAGCATCTCCCTGAGCTTATTTCACGTTTGAATGACTTAAGGCCTTAATGTTTGAATGACTTAAGGCCTTAATGTTTGAATGACTTTTAAGGCCTTAATGTTTGAATGACTTTTAAGGCCTTAATGTTTTAATGACTTAAGGCCTTAATGTTTTAATAACTTTTAAGGCCTTAATGTTTTAATGACTTAAGGCCTTAATGTTTTAATAACTTTTAAGGCCTTAATGTTTTAATGACTTTTAAGGCCTTAATGTTTTAATAACTTTTAAGGCCTTAATGTTTTAATAACTTTTAAGGCCTTAATGTTTTAATGACTTAAGGCCTTAATGTTTTAATGACTTAAGGCCTTAATGTTTTAATAACTTTTAAGGCCTTAATGTTTTAATAACTTTTAAGGCCTTAATGTTTGAATGACTTTTAAGGCCTTAATGTTTGAATGACTTTTTTTTTGAACAAAAGTGTTTATTGTTGTTCTTCACATTCTTATCTTCACATATTTTGTGTGATATCAAAAGTTTCAAATGTTTACAGTACAAGAAGAAAATACACTTTTTTAAACAAAATAAGCTGAAAAAAGAACAACAGCAAAAAACAAATTAAAAAATAAAAAATAAAAAATGGCTCGGCAGATTAGTACCTAACTAAATATTTTGTTGCAATTTTTTTCTCTCTTTGAACATGTTTATGTATCCAAATGTACATAAATGGCTTTAGCAAAATAAGAATCGTTACGTCAAATTCAAATATTTTACCAATGGGGCCCACCTTTTTTCAAATATATCTACGCTAAGATTTAGCTTCGAGGTTATTTTTTCCATTGTGTACACCTGTATGACTCTGTCCTTCCATTGATTTATTGTAGGGGGTAATGGTTTGTACCAGGATACAGTTATAGTTTTTTTCGCTACCAATACAAGGACCTTCAACAGATATCTTTTGTCTTTACTCAAAACATCACACGGGAGTATTCCAAAGATAAAGATCAGTGGGTCCCAATCAATATGGGTGTGCAGAATATTAGAGAGTTCCCCCCTGATTCCCTCCCAGAATGATTTTAGTCTTGGACAGTCCCAAAAAATGTGCGTGTGATCCCCAATTTGTCCGCACTGTCTCCAGCATAAATTTGTTTTTGTCTTATCAAATTTACAGATGATGAATGGAGTTTTGAAAAATCTAATATATACTTTCCAGAAAAACTCTTTCCATGTTGGGCTACTGGTTAGTTTGTGCCCGTCTTCACACATCTGCTCCCACACATGGTCTTCAATCACTTTATTCATTTCCAATTCCCACTTTTCCTTTATCTCAAGAGAACTCCTTGACATACTTAATTGTAAGTATTTGTACAGATATGACACAATTTTATCACATTTTGCTTTTTTTCTGACCTTTATGAAAAACTTCTCTAAATCACTTGGGTGCGACTTAAGAAGTAACCACTCTCTGTGCGACATCAGATACCTTCTCAGCTGCAAAAATCTATAGAAATCTGTTGAACTCAAATCAAATTCTTCCTTGATCTGAGTAAATGATTTTAGAATTTCCCCCTCAAACAAATCATCAATAAAATTTAAATCCTTATTTTCCCAGTCTCGAAACCTTGAATCCAGTTGTCCTGGAAGAAAATCTATTAAGTCTGATATTTTCATAGCTCTAGATATTGATTTAGGGGCGTTGATCCTTTTTCTAACAATGTTCAGAACTTTTTGAGTGCATTTCATCCAGGGATTTTCTATTTTGTATTTGTTCCACGTCTTATTCGAACAGAACGCTAAGACCTGTATTGGTATATCATAGCATGAACTTTGTTCCAGAGTTAGCCATGTTGTTTCTTTACTTTGCTTTAGCCACTCCACTGCCCCGCGTAGTTGTGCTGCCCAGTAGTATAGATTCAAATTTGGTAAATTTAGACCTCCATAAGCCTTACAACTGGTAAGCTGTGTAAATTTTATTCTAGGTTTCTTTTTTTGCCAAATAAAATTAGAAATAATTTTTTGAATCTTTTCGAAGTTGGTTGCAGGGATCCAGATAGGGAGGGACGAAAACAAATAAAGTAGTCTAGGAAGAATATTCATTCTGACAGTTTCAATTCTCCCAAAGAAGGAAAGGGGCAAAATTTCCCATCTTTCAAAGTCTTTCTGAATCTGATCGATTAGTTTCCCATAGTTTGCTTTATATAGTTGAGAAATTTCTGAAGTAATAGTAATGCCCAAATATCTGAACCCATTAGGCGACCAATTAAATTTGACTTTCTTTGATAGTTCTGTGGGCCAGATACCCTTTATCATCATAGCCTCTGATTTTAGTTCGTTAACCTTGTAGCCTGAAACATCGCTGAAGTCCCCCAAACATTTTAAAAGTTCCGGAATTGAAATGATTGGATCTCTAATGTACAATATAACATCATCCGCGTATAGTGATAATTTGTGGGTTTTAGTTTTATCTGATATACCTAAAATTAATGGATTATTCCTGATTAACTCTGCTAGAGGTTCTATGCTTATAGCAAATAAAATCGGTGACAAGCAACATCCTTGGCGTGTTCCTCTTTTTAAGGGGAAACTCTCTGACATATAACCATTAACGCGTACTTTGGAGGTGGGGCTTGTATATAATACCTCAAACCATTCAATAAAACTTTTGTCAAAACCCATTTCTATTAAAACACATTTCAAAAACATCCAATCCACCCTATCAAAAGCCTTCTCAGCATCGAGGCTGAGAAGCATTGATGGGTGGGAATCCTCTCGAGCCGTTGATAGTATGTTTAATGTACGTCTAATATTATTTATTCCCAACCTATCAGGTATGAATCCCGTTTGGTCAGGGTTAATAAGTTTGTTAATAATCTTTTGAAGTCTTCTAGCAAGGATTGCACTCAATATTTTAACATCATTACACAGTAGACTTATAGGTCTGTAAGAGGCACATAGTGTGGGGTCTTTCCCCTCTTTGTGTATAACCGAGATTATAGCTTCAGCCCATGTTTTAGGTGGTTCTTTAGTATTTAACGCATAATTAAACACTCTTTGTAAAAGAGGAATAAGTTCTACTTGGAAACACTTATAAAATTCCCCAGGGTACCCGTCCGCACCGGGAGACTTATTATTTTTGAGTTTTCCTATAATTAGTTTAATTTCTTCTTCAGTGATAGTTCCCACTAAAGCTTTGGCCTCTTTTGTATCAAGTTTTGGAAGCTTTATTTTCTTAAGTAAATGATCAATTTTTTCTCTTTTGTTGGGAGTGGATTCCGAGTTGTATAAATGTTTATAATATTTAGAGAAAGCATTGGCTATTTCTCTGGGGTGGAACACCAACTTTTTGGATATGGAACATGAAACTTTTTGGACTATTCGGTTTGCCTGAGCTTTTCTTAATTGAAATGCAAGTAATCTACTTGCTTTATTTCCTTGCTCATAGTATTTTTGATTAGTGAAGCGCAACGCTCCTTCTGCCTTATACGTCAGTAGGTTCTTTAAGTCTTGTCTACATTTTTTCAATTCCTGTAGAATAGCGTCATCATTTGTTCTTTTATGGTCAGTTTCTAAATTCCTCAAACGTTCTTCCAACTTTGTTTGATTTCTCTCACGTTCTTTTTTAAATCTGGAGGAAAGTGATATAATTTTCCCTCTCAGAAAAGCCTTCGCTGTGTCCCATAAAATAGAAGGGGAAACTGCATCGTTATCATTAGTTTCTAGGAAATATTTTAACTCATCCTTTATGTACTGGATAGCTTCAGGACTGTTCAAAAGTGAAACATTTAATCTCCATAGTTTTGACGGCTTGTCATGATCCACATTTAAAGACATTGTTACTGGCCCATGGTCAGATATGGTCTGTGGTTCAATATGACAGTCTTCAACCCTATGAGTCTCTTGTCTTGACACACAGAAGAAGTCAATTCTAGAGTGACTCTTATGGACTCTTGAAAAATGTGTATAGTCTCGAACCCTTGGATTTCTAACCCGCCATACATCTACAAGCCCTAATTCCTCTAGCATACCCTTCAGTGTTTTTGCTTTGGATAATTTATTTTTTTGCTCAAATGGAAATTTATCCATGTAATTGTTTAAAACGCAATTAAAGTCTCCTCCTATTATTATTATACCCTTCGAATTACCAGCTAAAATATTAGCTACTTCTTTAAAAAAAAACGGATCGTCCTCATTTGGGGCGTAAACATTCATGATTGTCAGGCAGGTTAGTCCGATGAAACCTCTAACCAGTATCCAGCGGCCGCTTTTGTCTTGGAGAACTTTTTCTGACACAAAATTTAAAGATTTATGACAGAGTATAGCCACTCCCCTTTTTTTGTAATTTTCGTATGATGCACTGAAGACCTGTCCCACCCATTCTCTTTTTAACTTGTCATGCTCCTTCTCATTTAAATGAGTTTCCTGTAAAAGGCCAATTGAACAATTCAACCTTTTTAGTTGGGCCAAAATCTTTTTCCTTTTTATGACGTGATTTAAACCATTTATATTGTAACTAACTAATTTCAAGGTAGTCATGGTCAGTTGACATTAAAATTAACAACATCTCTTATCCTTTCACCGTTACAGACAAAATTATTATTTATAGTCACCAAGCCGAGAAACAATGAACAATCGAACCAACAAAATGAACTTAGAAAAAAGATAAACTTCCAATTACCCAGTGTGTTGGAGGAGAAAACACAACACACTCCCGATGTAAAATGGGTGGGAAGCTGCGGCTTCCTGGGTAAAGTGCACAAAGTGTGCGCGCAGCAGTCTATGGTCTCTGAGTCTTTGCTGCCTTAAAAGCCCGAATACAATGGATGGTCCTTCCACTCAGACCAGTGATTTTAAAATATCAAAATAAAACCTGTATATAATTACCTTTATAGTATTTGTTCCACCAATGTTGCAACTTCTTTAGTTAGTTGCGACATTAATTCACCTGTTCGTTTAGTCCTCCTCAGGTTGATCCTCCAGGTTTATAATGGCTCTGATTTCCCTGGGGTTCAGCATCCGCTCATTCCTCTTCTGTCTGCCCCGGGTATGCCATCCATCTTGTAATAGCACCTCTCTCTCCAAAATGTCCCGCTCCTCCATCGCAACATGTATCCCCATCTCGCTCAGTGTTGACTGTGCCTCCACGAGAGAGGGGAAGAGCTTGGTCTCCGTGTCAAGAAATATCTTAAGTTGGGCTGGGTATGGTGATTGGGCTTTGATATTTCGCTCCTTGAGTTTTTTAATCACCTCACGGACTTGCTTCCTTTTCCTCTGCACTTCGGGGGAGTAGTCCTGATCAAAATAAACTTTCTTTCCCCGAAATTCCACGTCTCTCTGCTTCCACGCCTGCTGCAGCACCTCTTGCTTCACTCTAAAGTCCAGGAAACGAACTATTATGGATCTCGGAGGCGCAGTAGGCTTCGGTTTCGGTATCGTAGCCCTGTGGGCTCTCTCAATGCGAATATCCAAGCCTTCAGGTAGTTTCAGAGACGATTCGAAAAAGTTTATGAGAAACATTATCATGTCTTTTCCTTCCGCCCCCTCTTCTACACCACACAGCCTGATGTTCCTTCTGCGCATTCTGTTTTCCAGATCATCTTGTTTCGTAGATAGCAAGATGTCTTTTTTCAGCAGATACGCTAGGGCTCTATCCTGTCGTATCCCCCGGTCTTCGGCGTTACTCACTCTGGTCTCAGCACTGGTCACTCTCTCCTCCAGTGTGTCGATTCTTCTCTTAATTTCTCCAATCGAAGTCTCCATGCGTGTTTGAGATTCAATTATGTCTCTTTGTGCAGTTCCCGATTCCTCTCGAAACTTGCGGAGCTCCGTTAGCATTAGCATTTCTCCCCCGGGGTCATTCTGAGCTAAGCTAGCATCTAGCGTTAGCTGCTTTTGGGAGCTCTTTGCTTCATCGCCTTTACCCGCTTTAGGGTCTTTTCTGGACGACTTTTGCATTGCCTCAATGTCTTTTCGTTGAGCTTTACGTCTGTATAGTGGAGTTATATCTTCTTTCCAGGTGTTTTAAGAATTAAGTTGGTCAGAGCGCTCGGATCAGCGTCACTACACGGGCATAGCGGAAGCGGAAGTCCATGTTTGAATGACTTTTAAGGCCTTAATGCTGCTGAGGCATTGTGTGATAAACTGGAGTCGTTTTGACAAAAGTGCATTTATTTCAGCTGTGCATTTTTCTGTAACCAACGGCAACAACTGACGACAACTTAACTGTACAAACCCCGCCCACCTGTCAATCAAAAACAGAACCCATAAAAACAACGATAAAACTGTCCAATCAGAGCCCGGGGGAGGGGCCAGGCTGTCAGTCAGACTCTGATTGATCGGAGTCGTCGCTCGACGACGGCTCCTCGTCGTCTTCGTCATCATCATCCTCCTCGTTCTAGAAAAATAATAAAATATGAAGATGCTCCTCGTCATAAACGGAGACGCTGCAGGTGAAGCTCCTGCTGTCGAGGTCCTAACCCTAATCCATTTTATGTTTTCATATTAATCCTCGTTTTTCCGTTGGGAAATGTTACGATATTTTTTACTGTTAATTTAACCATAACTTTTTCCATATTTAAGACGTGTTTTAACAAAGATGTTCTAAATATAATTTTAAAATGCTGTATTGGTCACTGATGCAGCGTGTTCAAATGTACTGACCCTAATGTCACGTTAGTGGCTTTTTGTGCCACTTTTCTGACGGCTGTACAAATATTGTAGATGAAAAAAAAAGTGTAACTTTTTCCACATAATCAAGTTTCATGCCGATATAAAAAATGAAAAAAATAAATAAAAATAACCTGCCCACAAAATGTCTCAGTTTCACCCTTGGGTCAAAGATCAGTCAAACAACTTAGGGTGAGGGATTTTTTATAGTTTTTAGTTTTTATGTAAAAGTTGAGTTTTCATGTTTTCTGTCCAAGTGACACCCATTATAAATTCACTTTTTCACATTATTAAATCATACGTTCTACATTATTTGTGGTTTCTTCTGTTGAAATGTTTCGTTTCTAAAGGAAGTCAATGGGGAGTGACTTTGGGGAGGGTTTCTTGTGTTTCTTAGCGGAACACAAGGACTAAGATGTTTCAGGAGGAAATATCAGAGCTTCACTGCAGCGTCTCGGGTTCATGATGATAATAATAATAATAATATTAATAATAATAATGATATTAGTATAACATTCTCCTCTGACCTCGTCGTCGCTGTCGCTGCTCGTCTCGTCGTCTTCGTCAGAGTCAGACGAGTCGCTGTGGTCAGAGTCAGAGTCCGACACGTCCTGCTGCAGAGACACACAATAAGAAACATTTATTTATACAGCACACAGACAAAAAGCCACAAAGTGCTTCACTACACAGTTCAAACATCAGAAATTACACACAAAATAAAGACAACACAATGTTATAGCAGCCCAAGAGAAGCTGAACACATAAATGAGTCTTAAGTTTGACAAAGTCAATGCTTTGGGAGATCCTTCCAAAGCCTGGATGGATCGGTCACCTCTAGTCCTTCAGCAGATTCTGATCCACAGACCTCAGAGCCCAAGGTGTGAGGCTGGATCAGGAGCCTGACCAAGACCATGGACGCTCTGAAAGCTACAACCATAGCTCCTATAGGACACAGGCAGCCAGTGAAGTTCTATGGGGATATGTGAGTCGGGTCAGGATCTAAGTCTAAACGTAAAGACACAAAAGCATCAATAATGAGCTCTAAATCATTCTGTGAAACCATATTCCTAAGTTTAGAGATGTTCCTCAGTTGAAGCAGTTCCTCGTCACCTGCTCACAGTGCTGCACTAATGACAGGTCTTTGTCAAAGAAAACTCCCACGTTTCTAAGACTTCACAGACCGGCCTAAGTCACCCACGTACTGTTTAACCCCTGGAATCATCTGGGGAAATAGTGTTTTTCTGTTTGTCTGCACTGAGCTGCAGAGAGTTATCACTGAGCCATTGTTTAATGTCCACGAGACAATGGAGCAAGAGTTTAACTTCCGGATCTCAGACGCCTTAAAGGAGCAGAAAAACTGGGTATTATCAGCGAATAGGTGGAAAGAAACATCACTGAACCTTTGGATGATCTTTCCAAAAGGAATCAAATACAACTAAAATAAGACAGGACCCAAAACTGAACCTTGAGGCTCTCCACACAAAAAAATCAGAGAATACTGATATAAACCTGTCAGACAAGTCGTACAATAAACAACAGCGCCTCCTCCAGGACAGGTGCTGCCTCGTGTTTAGTCCTTACCTTGGCTCTGTAGGCCATACTGAAGGGTGTTTAGTCCTTACCTTGGCTCTGTAGACCATGCTGAAGGGTGTTTAGTCCTTACCTTGGCTCTGTAGGCCATACTGCGCTTGTCAGGAGCCGCGGTTTTTCCCGGGGCCTTGGTTTTCGCGGTGACGCGGACTTTAGCGGCCGGAGTGCGGACTTTAGTGGAGCTGCGGCGCTTCTGCAAAAACAACAATATATTTAGGTATTTAGGTGCAGCCTCACGGTCCGTCCTCGTGTGACGCCGGCCGGGAGTTTAGCTTTTTATTTATTTTTTTATTGTGAAGGAGACTCACTGTGGAGGAGAGGTACACGGCCCGGTCCTGAGGAGACAGCGACTGCAACAAAAACACATTCAAACTAAAACATCTGCTCCTTGTTGAGTGTCAGCACGTGGCTTCTACAAATGACCCAGCCGATTTTCCCAAATGTTTGGCCTATAATGTTTATGTTATTACTGTCCCAGCTTTGATTATCTGCTGTTAGCTTTAGCATGCTACCGTTAGCATTAGCACACTGTTGCTAGCTGCAGCATTTTGGGCTATGATCTAAAATACAATTGTGGAGGTTAAACTAACTTAGCGATCGAATCCTCCGGGTTCTGAGCTTAATGACAGCAAACAGCAGGTTCATATTCACTGAGGTTGAGTCAAACTTGTAACAGTTTTCATCGCAGTGTTTCTCTGTTTCCCTGAGGCCGAGGGAGTTGTGGGAGGACTCGTTTCAGGCCTCCAGCAGGTGGCGGTAGAGTGTAATAATCACCTTGACCCAGGCCTCCAGCAGGTGGCGGTAGAGTGTAATAATCACCTTGACCCAGGCCTCCAGCAGGTGGCGGTAGAGTGTAATAATCACCTTGACCCAGGCCTCCAGCAGGTGGCAGTAGAGTGTAATAATCACCTTGACCCAGGCCTCCAGCAGGTGGCGGTAGAGTGTAATAATCACCTTGACCCAGGCCTCCAGCAGGTGGCGGTAGAGTGTAATAATCACCTTGACCCAGGCCTCCAGCAGGTGGCAGTAGAGTGTAATAATCACCTTGACCCAGGCCTCCAGCAGGTGGCAGTAGAGTGTAATAATCACCTTGACCCAGGCCTCCAGCAGGTGGCGGTAGTCGCTCTGCTGCGTCTCCACTTGTCTCTTGTACTGGTCTTTCTGGCTCTGACTCAGACGTTGCCAGCGTTTGCCGATCTCCACCATCCGCTCCTTCAGACTGAAGTGGTTCAGCTCTCCGTTCGTCAGCAGCTCCTGGGAGAACATCTGGTACCCGCTCCTACGGGGGAGAGGGGGATTAGGGGAGCTAGAAACGAGTTTACACCACGGCTAACAGGTTAGTAAAGCTACAAACGTGAAACATTCGTAGTGAGCCCCTCGCCTCATCTCAGTTTCGCCTCATCTCAGTTTCGCCTCATTTTAGTTAGATTAGAACTATTTTCTGATCGTTTTTCAGTAAAACCTTTTGATCAAATTCAACTACAGACATTGCGTGTTTTCACGTAAATCAGCTCCATAAACCTGCTGTAGGGCAGATCCATAAACCTGCTGTAGGGCAGATCCATAAACCTGCTGTAGGGCAGATCCATAAACCTGCTGTAGGGCAGATCCATAACCCTGCTGTAGGGCAGATCCATAAACCTGCTGTAGGGCAGATCCATAAACCTGCTGTAGGGTTAGGGTTAGGGGCTGCACCCCGAGAATGTGAATTTTTCCGACTGTCCTCTCTCCAGCATAACAATATCAGTGTAAAGCTTGAGTGAAAGATCTCCCCATGAGAAGACCTACGCCCCTCACATGTCCCCTACGCCCCTCACATGTCCCCTACGCCCCTCACATGTCCCCTACGCGCCCCTCACATGTCCCCTACGCGCCCCTCACATGTCCCCTACGCCCCTCACATGTCCCCTACGCCCCCCACATGTCCCCTACGCCCCTCACATGTCCCCTACGCGCCCTTCACGTCCCCTACGCCCCTCACATGTCCCCTACGCCCCTCCCTACGCCCCTCACATGTCCCCTACGACCCTCACTACGCCCCTCACATGTCCCCTACGCCCCTCACATGTCCCCTACGCCCCTCCCTACGCCCCTCACATGTCCCCTACGCCCCTCACATGTCCCCTACGCCCCTCACATGTCCCCTACACCCCTCACATGTCCCATACGACCCTCACATGTCCCCTACGCCCCTCCCTACGCCCCTCACATGTCCCCTACGCCCCTCACATGTCCCCTACGCCCCCACATGTCCACTACGCGCCCCTCACATGTCCCCTACGCCCCTCACATGTCCCATACGACCCTCACATGTCCCCTACGCCCCCCACATGTCCACTACGTGCCCCTCACATGTCCCCTACGCCCCCACATGTCCACTACGCCCCTCACATGTCCCATACGACCCTCACATGTCCCCTACGCCACTCCCTACGCCCCTCACATGTCCCCTACGCCCCCACATGTCCACTACGCGCCCCTCACATGTCCCCTACGCCCCTCACATGTCCCCTACGCCCCCCACATGTCCCCTACACGCCCCTCACGTCCCCTACGCCCCTCCCTACGCCCCTCACATGTCCCCTACGCCCCTCCCTACGCCCCTCACATGTCTCCTACGCGCCCCTCACATGTCCCCTACGTCCCTCCCTACGCCCCTCACATGTCCCCTACGCCCCTCACACCACAGTGGGAGCAGCAGCTCGAAGACGCTCTGAACTCAAGCTACTGTTCACACATGAACAAACCCTCAGGAGGGAAACGTGAAATATTAGGGGGGACTGTCCCGGCCAGGCCAAAGATGGTGGGGACATGTCCACACCAGACCTTAAGGAAGTTACGCCCATGGGTCAGCCAACGCGTCCTCTGATTCTGACCTTGTTCTCTGAAGCCAGGAGAGCAGAGTCAGGTGTTCATTGTATTTTAACTGAGCAGCGATGGCCGCTCCGCTCGTTTGTGTGGACGAGCATCACGTTGTTTACAGCGGATACAGCGACGCTTTTCACTTATACAACTCAAGGGTTTATGGGTAATGTAGTCTCTGCTCACGGTGGGATGAAGTGGGGTTTATGGGTAATGTAGTCTCTGCTCACGGTGGGATGAAGTGGGGTTTATGGGTAATATAGTCTCTGCTCACGGTGGGATGAAGTGGGGTTTATGGGTAATGTAGTCTCTGCTCACGGTGGGATGAAGTGGGGTTTATGGGTAATGTAGTCTCTGCTCACGGTGGGATGAAGTGGGGTTTATGGGTAATGTAGTCACTGCTCACGGTGGGATGAAGTGGGGTTTATGGGTACAAAGGGGATGTTTGTTGGCAAGCGGCTCATCAGCGTGACTGAGGTGTATTTAAGTGACGCCTTTATTATTTGGCTTTTAGACACAGTAACACACCCGCTCACACCCCCTGACATCGCCCCACAATCTGAGAAGGACTGGGCTAAACTGTGTGGATGTGGCTGGTTTCGCTTAAGCGCCCCCTAAAGGACACACGTTGCACTCACACGGGCGGTTTCTTGGGTTCTCCGTTGAACTTTTGCTTCCTCTGGTTCGGCACCAACGGCACCACTGCCCCCGGGCCTCGCATCTCCAACAGCTCCCTCTGCAGGACACAGGCAGCACTGCAATAACCCACCTCAGACACTCAGAGACGCGGCGCCCTCTGCTGGACTCACCTCGTATCTCTTCTGGTCCTCCGCCGCCTTCTTGATCCACGGGATCTTCTCCTTCTTCTCCATCGACTTCCAGGACGTCTCCATGGCGACCTGCGCCTTCCTGCGGTCGCTCTGCAGACGAGAGGGACGTCCGGTCAGACACGTGTCACGAACACTTCCGTTGTCCCGCCAGAGGGCAAGGGTTAGGGTTAGGGGCAAGTATGGTTAAGACTAACTCTCTGAACTGTTCCCATTCATTCTCACAGGTGCAGTACGGGTGTGAACGGGTGTGAAGGGCACACTGCTGTTACGTACAGACGTCACAGGTGCGAGATGAGACACTTTCAAAATGATCTAATATGGCATTTCCCTCCACCTCCCCCCGTCTCCCTTCGCCTCCCTCCATCTCCCTCCGCCTCCCCCCGTCTCCCTCCGCCTCCCCCGGCCTCAGCCCGCCTCCCTCCGCCTCCCCCCGTCTCAGCCCGCCTCCCTCCGCCTCCCCCCGTCTCCCCCGGCCTCCCCCCGTCTCCCTTCGCCTCCCTCCATCTCCCTCCGTCTCAGCCCGCCTCCCTTCGCCTCCCTCCATCTCCCTCCGTCTCAGCCCGCCTCCCTCCGTCTCCCTCCGCCTCCCTCCATCTCCCTCCGTCTCCCCCGGCCTCAGCCCGCCTCCCTCCGCCTCCCCCCG
Source organism: Proterorhinus semilunaris (assembly GCA_021464625.1). Lineage (NCBI taxonomy): Eukaryota > Metazoa > Chordata > Actinopteri > Gobiiformes > Gobiidae > Proterorhinus > Proterorhinus semilunaris. The sequence goes on along the minus strand of CM038358.1, from coordinate 34,504,090 downwards.
TCTCCCCCGGCCTCCCTCCGTCTGCCTCCGCCTCCCCCCGTCTCCCCCGGCCTCCCTCCGTCTCCCCCGGCCTCAGCCCGCCTCCCCCCGTCTCCCCCGGCCTCCCTCCATCTGCCTCCGCCTCCCCCCGTCTCCCCCGGCCTCCCTCCGTCTCCCCCGGCCTCAGCCCGCCTCCCTCCATCTCCCTCCGCCTCACTCCGTCTCCCCCGGCCTCCCTCCGCCTCCCCCCTGGCCTCCCTCTGTCTCCCCCGGCCTCAGTCCGTCTACCCCGGCCTCCCCCCGTCTCCCTCCGTCTCCCCCGGCCTCCCCCCATCTCCCCCGGCCTCCCCCCGTCTCCCCCGGTCCCCCCCCCCCGCCTCCCCCTGTCTCTCCCGGCCTCCCTCCGCCTCCCCCCGTCTCCCCCGGCCTCCCTCCGCCTCCCCCCGTCCCCCCTGGCCTCCCTCCATCTCCCCCGGCCTCCCCCCATCTCCCCCGGCCTCCCCCCGTCTCCCTCCGTCTCCCCCGGCCTCCCCCTGTCCCCCCCCCCGCCTCCCCCTGTCTCTCCCGGCCTCCCTCCGCCTCCCCCCGTCTCCCCCGGCCTCCCTCCGCCTCCCCCGGCCTCAGCCCGCCTCCCTCCATCGCCCCCCCGCCTCCCCCCGTCTCCCCCGGCCTCAGCCCGCCTCCCTCCGTCTCCCCCGGCCTCCCTCCGTCTCCCCCGGCCTTCCCCCGTCTCTCCCGGCCTCCCTCCGCCTCCCCCGGCCTCAGCCCGTCTCCCCCGGCCTCCCTCCGTCTCCCCCGGCCTCAGCCCGCCTCCCTCCGCCTCCCCCCGTCTCCTCCGGCACTGACCCGATACTTGGCGAGGTAATCTCCCACCACGCTGCTCTGCCACATCTCCTCGGCCGTTTTTGGCGTCTCCGGGAGTTTGTCCGCCTTCTTGTTCGGCCGCCGCTCTTTGCCGGGCGCCACCCACTCGGCGTCCACCTCCCGGCCGCGCTCCTGGGAACGGAAATACGAGAGTTTATCACTTTAGACCGAGGCATTTGTGGAAATACGAGAGTTTATCACTTTAAACCGAGGCATTTGTGGAAATACGAGAGTTTATCACTTTAAACCGAGGCATTTGTGGAAATACGCTCAGAGTTTTATTACTTTAAAAATCTTTATATGAGAAGGACCTTTAAAGGTCCTTCTCATGAGCTTCAGAGGGTTAAAGGTCCTTCTCATATCTTCAGAAGGTTAAAGGTCACTCTCATATCTTCAGAAGGTTAAAGGTCCTTCTCATGAGCTTCAGAAGGTTAAAGGTCCTTCTCATATCTTCAGAAGGTTAAAGGTCCTTCTCATGAGCTTCAGAAGGTTAAAGGTCCTTCTCATGAGCTTCAGAAGGTTAAAGGTCCTTCTCATATCTTCAGAAGGTTAAAGGTCCTTCTCATATCTTCAGAGGGTTAAAGGTCCTTCTCATGAGCTTCAGAGGGTTAAAGGTCCTTCTCATGAGCTTCAGAGGGTTAAAGGTCCGTCTCATGAGCTTCAGAGGGTTAAAGGTCCTTCTCATATCTTCAGAGGGTTAAAGGTCCTTCTCATGAGCTTCAGAGGGTTAAAGGTCCTTCTCATGAGCTTCAGAGGGTTAAAGGTCCTTCTCATGAGCTTCAGAGGGTTAAAGGTCCGTCTCATGAGCTTCAGAGGGTTAAAGGTCCTTCTCATATCTTCAGAGGGTTAAAGGTCCTTCTCATATCTTCAGAAGGTTAAAGGTCCTTCTCATATCTTCAGAGGGTTAAAGGTCCTTCTCATGAGCTTCAGAGGGTTAAAGGTCCTTCTCATGAGCTTCAGAGGGTTAAAGGTCCTTCTCATGAGCTTCAGAGGGTTAAAGGTCCTTCTCATGAGCTTCAGAAGGTTAAAGGTCCTTCTCATGAGCTTCAGAGCGTTAAAGGTCCTTCTCATGAGCTTAAATGTGTAGAACCCAGATTTCAACATTGGTCTCGACTGCACAGGAGCTCGTTACAGATGTTGAAACGAGGGGAGTGGATTTGCTCTCTGTAGAAATGATTGTGAGTCTTTCTGATCTAAATAAACTAATAGTGAGAAAACAAAAGTGAAGTGGTTTAATTTCAGGGCTACGGATCCGTGGCACTGAAAGCAGATATTTAATAAAACTGGAAATGCAGGTGATAAACGGCAGTTTATTTCCTCAGACTCGCACCTTGGCGGCGGGCGAGGCACGGTGAGGACTCGCGGCGACGCCCACTGACAGCTTAGCTCCGCCCAGTTTCTCCTCAGACATGACGCGGTCCCTCTCCTCCTCTGGCAGGCTCTGGACACACAGGTATTACGGTAATGACTCATGTAATACGGACATTACGGTAATGACTCGTGTAATACGGACATTACGGTAATGACCCGTGTAATACGGACATTACAGTAATGACTCGTGTAATGACTCGTGTAATACGGACATTACGGTAATGACTCGTGTAATGACTCGTGTAATACGGACATTACGGTAATGACTCGTGTAATGACTCGTGTAATACGGACATTACGGTAATGACTCGTGTAATGACTCGTGTAATACGGACATTACGGTAATGGCTCGTGTAATGACTCGTGTAATACGGACATTACGGTAATGACTCGTGTAATGACTCGTGTAATACGGACATTACGGTAATGACTCGTGTAATACGGACATTACGGTAATGACTCGTGTAATGACTCGTGTAATACGGACATTACGGTAATGACTCGTGTAATACGGACATTACGGTAATGACTCGTGTAATGACTCGTGTAATGCGGACATTACGGTAATGACTCGTGTAATGACTCGTGTAATACGGACATTACGGTAATGACTCGTGTAATGACTCGTGTAATACGGACATTACGGTAATGACTCGTGTAATGACTCGTGTAATACGGACATTACGGTAATGACCCGTGTAATACGGACATTACGGTAATGACCCGTGTAATACGGACATTACGGTAATGACTCGTGTAATACGGACATTACGGTAATGACTCGTGTAATGCGGACATTGGGGTAATGACCCGTGTAATACGGACATTACGGTAATGACCCGTGTAATACGGACATTACGGTAATGACCCGTGTAATACGGACATTACGGTAATGACTCGTGTAATGCGGACATTGGGGTAATGACTCGTGTAATACGGACATTACGGTAATGACTCGTGTAATGCGGTCATTGCGGTAATGACTCGTGTAATGACTCGTGTAATACGGACATTACGGTAATGACTCGTGTAATGACTCGTGTAATACGGACATTACAGTAATGACTCGTGTAATGACTCGTGTAATGACTCGTGTAATACGGACATTACGGTAATGACTCGTGTAATACGGACATTACGGTAATGACTCGTGTAATGCGGACATTACGGTAATGACTCGTGTAATACGGACATTGCGGTAATGACTCGTGTAATACGGACATTGCGGTAATGACTCGTGTAATACGGACATTGCGGTAATGACTCGTGTAATGCGGTCATTGCGGTAATGACTCGTGTAATGCGGACATTACGGTAATGACTCGTGTAATGACTCGTGTAATACGGACATTGCGGTAATGACTCGTGTAATGCGGTCATTGCGGTAATGACTCGTGTAATGCGGACATTGCGGTAATGACTCGTGTAATGACTCGTGTAATGCGGACATTACGGTAATGACTCGTGTAATGCGGACATTGCGGTAATGACTCGTGTAATGACTCGTGTAATACGGACATTACGGTAATGACTCGTGTAATGCGGTCATTGCGGTAATGACTCGTGTAATGACTCGTGTAATACGGACATTGCGGTAATGACTCGTGTAATGCGGTCATTGCGGTAATGACTCGTGTAATGCGGTCATTACGGTAATGACTCGTGTAATACGGACATTGCGGTAATGACTCGTGTAATGCGGTCATTGCGGTAATGACTCGTGTAATGCGGACATTGCGGTAATGACTCGTGTAATGCGGTCATTGCGGTAATGACTCGTGTAATGACTCGTGTAATGCGGACATTGCGGTAATGACTCGTGTAATGACTCGTGTAATACGGACATTACGGTAATGACTCGTGTAATGCGGTCATTGCGGTAATGACTCGTGTAATGACTCGTGTAATACGGACATTACGGTAATGACTCGTGTAATGACTCGTGTAATACGGACATTACGGTAATGACTCGTGTAATGCGGACATTACGGTAATGACTCGTGTAATGACTCGTGTAATGCGGACATTACGGTAATGACTCGTGTAATGCGGACATTACGGTAATGACTCGTGTAATGCGGACATTACGGTAATGACTCGTGTAATGCGGACATTGCGGTAATGACTCGTGTAATGCGGACATTGCGGTAATGACTCGTGTAATGCGGACATTACGGTAATGACTCGTGTAATGACTCGTGTAATGACTCGTGTAATGACTCGTGTAATACGGACATTGCGGTAATGACTCGTGTAATACGGACATTGCGGTAATGACTCGTGTAATGCGGACATTGCGGTAATGACTCGTGTAATGCGGACATTGCGGTAATGACTCGTGTAATGCGGACATTACGGTAATGACTCGTGTAATGACTCGTGTAATGACTCGTGTAATGCGGACATTGCGGTAATGACTCGTGTAATGCGGACATTGCGGTAATGACTCGTGTAATGCGGACATTACGGTAATGATTCGTGTAATGACTCGTGTAATACGGACATTACGGTAATGACTCGTGTAATACGGACATTACGGTAATGACTCGTGTAATACGGACATTACGGTAATGACTCGTGTAATGACTCGTGTAATGACTCGTGTAATACGGACATTACGGTAATGACTCGTGTAATGCGGACATTGCGGTAATGACTCGTGTAATGCGGACATTGCGGTAATGACTCGTGTAATGACTCGTGTAATGCGGACATTGCGGTAATGACTCGTGTAATACGGACATTGCGGTAATGACTCGTGTAATACGGACATTGCGGTAATGACTCGTGTAATACGGACATTACGGTAATGACTCGTGTAATACGGACATTGCGGTAATGACTCGTGTAATGACTCGTGTAATGCGGACATTGCGGTAATGACTCGTGTAATACGGACATTACGGTAATGACTCGTGTAATACGGACATTGCGGTAATGACTCGTGTAATACGGACATTACGGTAATGACTCGTGTAATACGGACATTACGGTAATGACTCGTGTAATACGGACATTACGGTAATGACTCGTGTAATACGGACATTGCGGTAATGACTCGTGTAATACGGACATTACGGTAATGACTCGTGTAATACGGACATTACGGTAATGACTCGTGTAATACGGACATTGCGGTAATGACTCGTGTAATACGGACATTACGGTAATGACTCGTGTAATACGGACATTGCGGTAATGACTCGTGTAATGACTCGTGTAATGACTCGTGTAATGCGGACATTACGGTAATGACTCGTGTAATACGGACATTGCGGTAATGACTCGTGTAATACGGACATTACGGTAATGACTCGTGTAATGCGGACATTGCGGTAATGACTCGTGTAATGCGGACATTACGGTAATGACTCGTGTAATACGGACATTACGGTAATGACTCGTGTAATACGGACATTACGGTAATGACTCGTTTAATGCGGACATTACGGTAATGACCCGTGTAATACGGACATTACGGTAATGACTCATGTAATGCGGTCATTGCGGTAATGACTCGTGTAATACGGACATTACGGTAATGACTCGTGTAATACGGACATTACGGTAATGACTCGTTTAATGCGGACATTACGGTAATGACCCGTGTAATACGGACATTACGGTAATGACTCATGTAATGCGGTCATTGCGGTAATGACTCGTGTAATACGGACATTACGGTAATGACTCGTGTAATGCGGACATTGCGGTAATGACTCGTGTAATACGGACATTACGGTAATGACTCGTGTAATGACTCGTGTAATACGGACATTACGGTAATGACTCGGGTAATGACTCGTGTAATGACTCGTGTAATGACTCGTGTAATACGGACATTACGGTAATGACTCGTGTAATACGGACATTACGGTAATGACTCGTGTAATGACTCATGTAATACGGACATTGCGGTAATGACTCGTGTAATGACTCATGTAATACGGACATTGCGGTAATGACTCGTGTAATGACTCATGTAATACGGACATTGCGGTAATGACTCGTGTAATGACTCATGTAATACGGACATTGCGGTAATGACTCGTGTAATACAGGTATTACGGTAATGACTCGTGTAATGACTCATGTAATACGGACATTACGGTAATGACTCGTGTAATACGGACATTACGGTAATGACTCGTGTAATGACTCGTGTAATACGGACATTACGGTAATGACTCGTGTAATACGGACATTACGGTAATGACTCGTGTAATGACTCGTGTAATACGGACATTACGGTAATGACTCGTGTAATGACTCGTGTAATGACTCGTGTAATACGGACATTACGATAATGACTCGTGTAATACGGACATTACGGTAATGACTCGTGTAATGACTCGTGTAATACGGACATTACGGTAATGACTCGTGTAATGCGGACATTGCGGTAATGACTCGTGTAATGACTCATGTAATACGGACATTACGGTAATGACTTGTGTAATACGGACATTACGGTAATGACTCGTGTAATGACTCGTGTAATACGGACATTACGGTAATGACTCGTGTAATACGGACATTACGGTAATGACTCGTGTAATGACTCGTGTAATACGGACATTACGATAATGACTCGTGTAATGCGGACATTACGGTAATGACTCGTGTAATACGGACATTACGGTAATGACTCGTGTAATGACTCGTGTAATACGGACATTACGGTAATGACTTGTGTAATGACTCGTGTAATACGGACATTACGGTAATGACTCGTGTAATGACTCGTGTAATACGGACATTACGGTAATGACTCGTGTAATACGGACATTACGGTAATGACTCGTGTAATGACTCGTGTAATGACTCGTGTAATACGGACATTACGGTAATGACTCGTGTAATGCGGACATTGCGGTAATGACTCGTGTAATGCGGACATTGCGGTAATGACTCGTGTAATGACTCGTGTAATGCGGACATTGCGGTAATGACTCGTGTAATACGGACATTGCGGTAATGACTCGTGTAATACGGACATTACGGTAATGACTCGTGTAATACGGACATTGCGGTAATGACTCGTGTAATGACTCGTGTAATGCGGACATTACGGTAATGACTCGTGTAATACGGACATTGCGGTAATGACTCGTGTAATGACTCGTGTAATGCGGACATTACGGTAATGACTCGTGTAATGACTCGTGTAATGACTCGTGTAATGACTCGTGTAATGCGGACATTGCGGTAATGACTCGTGTAATGACTCGTGTAATGCGGACATTACGGTAATGACTCGTGTAATGACTCGTGTAATGACTCGTGTAATGCGGACATTGCGGTAATGACTCGTGTAATGCGGACATTGCGGTAATGACTCGTGTAATGCGGACATTACGGTAATGACTCGTGTAATACGGACATTACGGTAATGACTCGTGTAATGCGGACATTGCGGTAATGACTCGTGTAATGCGGACATTACGGTAATGACTCGTGTAATACGGACATTACGGTAATGACTCGTGTAATACGGACATTACGGTAATGACTCATGTAATGCGGTCATTGCGGTAATGACTCGTGTAATACGGACATTACGGTAATGACTCGTGTAATGCGGACATTGCGGTAATGACTCGTGTAATACGGACATTACGGTAATGACTCGTGTAATGACTCGTGTAATACGGACATTACGGTAATGACTCGGGTAATGACTCGTGTAATGACTCGTGTAATGACTCGTGTAATACGGACATTACGGTAATGACTCGTGTAATGACTCGTGTAATACGGACATTACGGTAATGACTCGTGTAATGACTCATGTAATACGGACATTGCGGTAATGACTCGTGTAATGACTCATGTAATACGGACATTGCGGTAATGACTCGTGTAATGACTCGTGTAATGACTCATGTAATACGGACATTGCGGTAATGACTCGTGTAATGACTCATGTAATACGGACATTGCGGTAATGACTCGTGTAATACAGGTATTACGGTAATGACTCGTGTAATGACTCATGTAATACGGACATTACGGTAATGACTCGTGTAATACGGACATTACGGTAATGACTCGTGTAATGACTCGTGTAATACGGACATTACGGTAATGACTCGTGTAATACGGACATTACGGTAATGACTCGTGTAATGACTCGTGTAATACGGACATTACGGTAATGACTCGTGTAATGACTCGTGTAATGACTCGTGTAATACGGACATTACGATAATGACTCGTGTAATACGGACATTACGGTAATGACTCGTGTAATGACTCGTGTAATACGGACATTACGGTAATGACTCGTGTAATGCGGACATTGCGGTAATGACTCGTGTAATGACTCATGTAATACGGACATTACGGTAATGACTCGTGTAATGACTCGTGTAATACGGACATTACGGTAATGACTCGTGTAATGACTCGTGTAATACGGACATTACGATAATGACTCGTGTAATGACTCGTGTAATGCGGACATTACGATAATGACTCATGTAATACGGACATTACGGTAATGACTTGTGTAATACGGACATTACGGTAATGACTTGTGTAATGACTCGTGTAATACGGACATTACGGTAATGACTCGTGTAATGACTCGTGTAATACGGACATTACGGTAATGACTCGTGTAATACGGACATTACGATAATGACTCATGTAATACGGACATTACGGTAATGACTTGTGTAATACGGACATTACGGTAATGACTTGTGTAATGACTCGTGTAATACGGACATTACGGTAATGACTCGTGTAATGACTCGTGTAATACGGACATTACGGTAATGACTCGTGTAATACGGACATTACGGTAATGACTCGTGTAATGACTCGTGTAATACGGACATTACGGTAATGACTCGTGTAATGCGGACATTACGGTAATGACTCGTGTAATACGGACATTACGGTAATGACTCGTGTAATGCGGACATTACGGTAATGACTCGTGTAATGACTCGTGTAATGCGGACATTACGGTAATGACTCGTGTAATGCGGACATTGCGGTAATGACTCGTGTAATGCGGACATTACGGTAATGACTCGTGTAATGACTCGTGTAATGACTCGTGTAATGACTCGTGTAATACGGACATTGCGGTAATGACTCGTGTAATACGGACATTACGGTAATGACTCGTGTAATACGGACATTGCGGTAATGACTCGTGTAATACGGACATTGCGGTAATGACTCGTGTAATGCGGACATTGCGGTAATGACTCGTGTAATGACTCGTGTAATGCGGACATTACGGTAATGACTCGTGTAATGACTCGTGTAATGCGGACATTGCGGTAATGACTCGTGTAATGCGGACATTGCGGTAATGACTCGTGTAATGCGGACATTACGGTAATGACTCGTGTAATACGGACATTACGGTAATGACTCGTGTAATACGGACATTACGGTAATGACTCATGTAATGCGGTCATTGCGGTAATGACTCGTGTAATACGGACATTACGGTAATGACTCGTGTAATGCGGACATTGCGGTAATGACTCGTGTAATACGGACATTACGGTAATGACTCGTGTAATGACTCGTGTAATACGGACATTACGGTAATGACTCGGGTAATGACTCGTGTAATGACTCGTGTAATGACTCGTGTAATACGGACATTACGGTAATGACTCGTGTAATGACTCGTGTAATACGGACATTACGGTAATGACTCGTGTAATGACTCATGTAATACGGACATTGCGGTAATGACTCGTGTAATGACTCATGTAATACGGACATTGCGGTAATGACTCGTGTAATGACTCGTGTAATGACTCATGTAATACGGACATTGCGGTAATGACTCGTGTAATGACTCATGTAATACGGACATTGCGGTAATGACTCGTGTAATACAGGTATTACGGTAATGACTCGTGTAATGACTCATGTAATACGGACATTACGGTAATGACTCGTGTAATACGGACATTACGGTAATGACTCGTGTAATGACTCGTGTAATACGGACATTACGGTAATGACTCGTGTAATACGGACATTACGGTAATGACTCGTGTAATGACTCGTGTAATACGGACATTACGGTAATGACTCGTGTAATGACTCGTGTAATGACTCGTGTAATACGGACATTACGATAATGACTCGTGTAATACGGACATTACGGTAATGACTCGTGTAATGACTCGTGTAATACGGACATTACGGTAATGACTCGTGTAATGCGGACATTGCGGTAATGACTCGTGTAATGACTCATGTAATACGGACATTACGGTAATGACTTGTGTAATACGGACATTACGGTAATGACTCGTGTAATGACTCGTGTAATACGGACATTACGGTAATGACTCGTGTAATGACTCGTGTAATACGGACATTACGATAATGACTCGTGTAATGACTCGTGTAATGCGGACATTACGATAATGACTCATGTAATACGGACATTACGGTAATGACTTGTGTAATACGGACATTACGGTAATGACTTGTGTAATGACTCGTGTAATACGGACATTACGGTAATGACTCGTGTAATACGGACATTACGATAATGACTCATGTAATACGGACATTACGGTAATGACTTGTGTAATACGGACATTACGGTAATGACTTGTGTAATGACTCGTGTAATACGGACATTACGGTAATGACTCGTGTAATGACTCATGTAATACGGACATTACGGTAATGACTCGTGTAATACGGACATTACGGTAATGACTCGTGTAATGACTCGTGTAATACGGACATTACGGTAATGACTCGTGTAATGCGGACATTACGGTAATGACTCGTGTAATACGGACATTACGGTAATGACTCGTGTAATGCGGACATTACGGTAATGACTCGTGTAATGACTCGTGTAATGCGGACATTACGGTAATGACTCGTGTAATGCGGACATTGCGGTAATGACTCGTGTAATGCGGACATTACGGTAATGACTCGTGTAATGACTCGTGTAATGACTCGTGTAATGACTCGTGTAATACGGACATTGCGGTAATGACTCGTGTAATACGGACATTGCGGTAATGACTCGTGTAATACGGACATTGCGGTAATGACTCGTGTAATACGGACATTGCGGTAATGACTCGTGTAATGCGGACATTGCGGTAATGACTCGTGTAATGACTCGTGTAATGCGGACATTACGGTAATGACTCGTGTAATGACTCGTGTAATGCGGACATTGCGGTAATGACTCGTGTAATGCGGACATTGCGGTAATGACTCGTGTAATGCGGACATTACGGTAATGACTCGTGTAATGACTCGTGTAATACGGACATTACGGTAATGACTCGTGTAATACGGACATTACGGTAATGACTCGTGTAATGACTCGTGTAATGCGGACATTGCGGTAATGACTCGTGTAATGCGGACATTGCGGTAATGACTCGTGTAATGACTCGTGTAATGCGGACATTACAGTAATGACCCGTGTAATACGGACATTGCGGTAATGACTCGTGTAATACGGACATTACGGTAATGACTCGTGTAATGCGGACATTACAGTAATGACCCGTGTAATACGGACATTGCGGTAATGACTCGTGTAATACGGACATTACGGTAATGACTCGTGTAATGCGGACATTACAGTAATGACTCGTGTAATACGGACATTGCGGTAATGACTCGTGTAATACGGACATTACGGTAATGACTCGTGTAATGACTCGTGTAATGCGGACATTGCGGTAATGACTCGTGTAATGCGGACATTACGGTAATGACTCGTGTAATACGGACATTACGGTAATGACTCGTGTAATACGGACATTACGGTAATGACTCGTTTAATGCGGACATTGCGGTAATGACTCGTGTAATACGGACATTACGGTAATGACTCGTGTAATGCGGACATTACAGTAATGACTCGTGTAATGCGGACATTGCGGTAATGACTCGTGTAATGCGGTCATTGCGGTAATGACTCGTGTAATACGGACATTACGGTAATGACTCGTGTAATGCGGACATTGCGGTAATGACCCGTGTAATACGGACATTACGGTAATGACTCGTGTAATGACTCGTGTAATACGGACATTACGGTAATGACTCGGGTAATGACTCGTGTAATGACTCGTGTAATGACTCGTGTAATACGGACATTACGGTAATGACTCGTGTAATGACTCGTGTAATACGGACATTGCGGTAATGACTCGTGTAATACAGGTATTACGGTAATGACTCGTGTAATGCGGACATTGCGGTAATGACTCGTGTAATGACTCATGTAATACGGACATTGCGGTAATGACTCGTGTAATGACTCATGTAATACGGACATTGCGGTAATGACTCGTGTAATACAGGTATTACGGTAATGACTCGTGTAATGACTCATGTAATACGGACATTACGGTAATGACTCGTGTAATGACTCGTGTAATACGGACATTACGGTAATGACTCGTGTAATGCGGACATTGCGGTAATGACTCGTGTAATACGGACATTACGGTAATGACTCGTGTAATGCGGACATTACGGTAATGACTCGTGTAATACGGACATTACGGTAATGACTCGTGTAATGCGGACATTACGGTAATGACTCGTGTAATGACTCGTGTAATGACTCGTGTAATGCGGACATTGCGGTAATGACTCGTGTAATGCGGACATTGCGGTAATGACTCGTGTAATACGGACATTACGGTAATGACTCGTGTAATGCGGACATTGCGGTAATGACTCGTGTAATGCGGACATTACGGTAATGACTCGTGTAATACGGACATTACGGTAATGACTCATGTAATGCGGTCATTGCGGTAATGACTCGTGTAATACGGACATTACGGTAATGACTCGTGTAATGCGGACATTGCGGTAATGACTCGTGTAATACGGACATTACGGTAATGACTCGTGTAATGACTCGTGTAATACGGACATTACGGTAATGACTCGGGTAATGACTCGTGTAATGACTCGTGTAATGACTCGTGTAATACGGACATTACGGTAATGACTCGTGTAATGACTCGTGTAATACGGACATTACGGTAATGACTCGTGTAATGACTCATGTAATACGGACATTGCGGTAATGACTCGTGTAATGACTCATGTAATACGGACATTGCGGTAATGACTCGTGTAATGACTCGTGTAATGACTCATGTAATACGGACATTGCGGTAATGACTCGTGTAATGACTCATGTAATACGGACATTGCGGTAATGACTCGTGTAATACAGGTATTACGGTAATGACTCGTGTAATGACTCATGTAATACGGACATTACGGTAATGACTCGTGTAATACGGACATTACGGTAATGACTCGTGTAATGACTCGTGTAATACGGACATTACGGTAATGACTCGTGTAATGACTCGTGTAATACGGACATTACGGTAATGACTCGTGTAATACGGACATTACGGTAATGACTCGTGTAATGACTCGTGTAATACGGACATTACGGTAATGACTCGTGTAATGACTCGTGTAATGACTCGTGTAATACGGACATTACGATAATGACTCGTGTAATACGGACATTACGGTAATGACTCGTGTAATGACTCGTGTAATACGGACATTACGGTAATGACTCGTGTAATGCGGACATTGCGGTAATGACTCGTGTAATGACTCATGTAATACGGACATTACGGTAATGACTTGTGTAATACGGACATTACGGTAATGACTCGTGTAATGACTCGTGTAATACGGACATTACGGTAATGACTCGTGTAATGACTCGTGTAATACGGACATTACGATAATGACTCGTGTAATGACTCGTGTAATGCGGACATTACGATAATGACTCATGTAATACGGACATTACGGTAATGACTTGTGTAATACGGACATTACGGTAATGACTTGTGTAATGACTCGTGTAATACGGACATTACGGTAATGACTCGTGTAATGACTCGTGTAATACGGACATTACGGTAATGACTCGTGTAATACGGACATTACGATAATGACTCATGTAATACGGACATTACGGTAATGACTTGTGTAATACGGACATTACGGTAATGACTTGTGTAATGACTCGTGTAATACGGACATTACGGTAATGACTCGTGTAATGACTCATGTAATACGGACATTGCGGTAATGACTCGTGTAATACAGGTATTACGGTAATGACTCGTGTAATGACTCGTGTAATACGGACATTACGATAATGACTCGTGTAATGCGGACATTACGGTAATGACTCGTGTAATACGGACATTACGGTAATGACTCGTGTAATGACTCGTGTAATACGGACATTACGGTAATGACTTGTGTAATGACTCGTGTAATACGGACATTACGGTAATGACTCGTGTAATGACTCGTGTAATACGGACATTACGGTAATGACTCGTGTAATACGGACATTACGGTAATGACTCGTGTAATGACTCGTGTAATACGGACATTACGGTAATGACTCGTGTAATGCGGACATTACGGTAATGACTCGTGTAATACGGACATTACGGTAATGACTCGTGTAATGCGGACATTACGGTAATGACTCGTGTAATGACTCGTGTAATGCGGACATTACGGTAATGACTCGTGTAATGCGGACATTGCGGTAATGACTCGTGTAATGCGGACATTACGGTAATGACTCGTGTAATGACTCGTGTAATGACTCGTGTAATGACTCGTGTAATACGGACATTGCGGTAATGACTCGTGTAATACGGACATTGCGGTAATGACTCGTGTAATACGGACATTGCGGTAATGACTCGTGTAATACGGACATTGCGGTAATGACTCGTGTAATACGGACATTGCGGTAATGACTCGTGTAATACGGACATTGCGGTAATGACTCGTGTAATGCGGACATTGCGGTAATGACTCGTGTAATGACTCGTGTAATGCGGACATTACGGTAATGACTCGTGTAATGACTCGTGTAATGCGGACATTGCGGTAATGACTCGTGTAATGCGGACATTGCGGTAATGACTCGTGTAATGCGGACATTACGGTAATGACTCGTGTAATGACTCGTGTAATACGGACATTACGGTAATGACTCGTGTAATACGGACATTACGGTAATGACTCGTGTAATGACTCGTGTAATGCGGACATTGCGGTAATGACTCGTGTAATGCGGACATTGCGGTAATGACTCGTGTAATGACTCGTGTAATGCGGACATTGCGGTAATGACTCGTGTAATGCGGACATTACAGTAATGACCCGTGTAATACGGACATTGCGGTAATGACTCGTGTAATACGGACATTACGGTAATGACTCGTGTAATGCGGACATTACAGTAATGACCCGTGTAATACGGACATTGCGGTAATGACTCGTGTAATACGGACATTACGGTAATGACTCGTGTAATGCGGACATTACAGTAATGACTCGTGTAATACGGACATTGCGGTAATGACTCGTGTAATACGGACATTACGGTAATGACTCGTGTAATGACTCGTGTAATGCGGACATTGCGGTAATGACTCGTGTAATGCGGACATTACGGTAATGACTCGTGTAATACGGACATTACGGTAATGACTCGTGTAATACGGACATTACGGTAATGACTCGTTTAATGCGGACATTGCGGTAATGACTCGTGTAATACGGACATTACGGTAATGACTCGTGTAATGCGGACATTACGGTAATGACTCGTGTAATACGGACATTACGGTAATGACTCGTGTAATGCGGTCATTGCGGTAATGACTCGTGTAATACGGACATTACGGTAATGACTCGTGTAATGCGGACATTGCGGTAATGACCCGTGTAATACGGACATTACGGTAATGACTCGTGTAATGACTCGTGTAATACGGACATTACGGTAATGACTCGGGTAATGACTCGTGTAATGACTCGTGTAATGACTCGTGTAATACGGACATTACGGTAATGACTCGTGTAATGACTCGTGTAATACGGACATTGCGGTAATGACTCGTGTAATACGGACATTACGGTAATGACTCGTGTAATGACTCGTGTAATGACTCGTGTAATACGGACATTACGGTAATGACTCGTGTAATGCGGACATTGCGGTAATGACTCGTGTAATGCGGACATTGCGGTAATGACTCGTGTAATGACTCGTGTAATGCGGACATTGCGGTAATGACTCGTGTAATACGGACATTGCGGTAATGACTCGTGTAATACGGACATTGCGGTAATGACTCGTGTAATACGGACATTACGGTAATGACTCGTGTAATACGGACATTGCGGTAATGACTCGTGTAATGACTCGTGTAATGCGGACATTGCGGTAATGACTCGTGTAATACGGACATTACGGTAATGACTCGTGTAATACGGACATTGCGGTAATGACTCGTGTAATACGGACATTACGGTAATGACTCGTGTAATACGGACATTACGGTAATGACTCGTGTAATACGGACATTACGGTAATGACTCGTGTAATACGGACATTGCGGTAATGACTCGTGTAATACGGACATTACGGTAATGACTCGTGTAATACGGACATTACGGTAATGACTCGTGTAATACGGACATTGCGGTAATGACTCGTGTAATACGGACATTACGGTAATGACTCGTGTAATACGGACATTGCGGTAATGACTCGTGTAATGACTCGTGTAATGACTCGTGTAATGCGGACATTACGGTAATGACTCGTGTAATACGGACATTGCGGTAATGACTCGTGTAATACGGACATTACGGTAATGACTCGTGTAATGCGGACATTGCGGTAATGACTCGTGTAATGCGGACATTACGGTAATGACTCGTGTAATACGGACATTACGGTAATGACTCGTGTAATACGGACATTACGGTAATGACTCGTTTAATGCGGACATTACGGTAATGACCCGTGTAATACGGACATTACGGTAATGACTCATGTAATGCGGTCATTGCGGTAATGACTCGTGTAATACGGACATTACGGTAATGACTCGTGTAATACGGACATTACGGTAATGACTCGTTTAATGCGGACATTACGGTAATGACCCGTGTAATACGGACATTACGGTAATGACTCATGTAATGCGGTCATTGCGGTAATGACTCGTGTAATACGGACATTACGGTAATGACTCGTGTAATGCGGACATTGCGGTAATGACTCGTGTAATACGGACATTACGGTAATGACTCGTGTAATGACTCGTGTAATACGGACATTACGGTAATGACTCGGGTAATGACTCGTGTAATGACTCGTGTAATGACTCGTGTAATACGGACATTACGGTAATGACTCGTGTAATACGGACATTACGGTAATGACTCGTGTAATGACTCATGTAATACGGACATTGCGGTAATGACTCGTGTAATGACTCATGTAATACGGACATTGCGGTAATGACTCGTGTAATGACTCATGTAATACGGACATTGCGGTAATGACTCGTGTAATGACTCATGTAATACGGACATTGCGGTAATGACTCGTGTAATACAGGTATTACGGTAATGACTCGTGTAATGACTCATGTAATACGGACATTACGGTAATGACTCGTGTAATACGGACATTACGGTAATGACTCGTGTAATGACTCGTGTAATACGGACATTACGGTAATGACTCGTGTAATACGGACATTACGGTAATGACTCGTGTAATGACTCGTGTAATACGGACATTACGGTAATGACTCGTGTAATGACTCGTGTAATGACTCGTGTAATACGGACATTACGATAATGACTCGTGTAATACGGACATTACGGTAATGACTCGTGTAATGACTCGTGTAATACGGACATTACGGTAATGACTCGTGTAATGCGGACATTGCGGTAATGACTCGTGTAATGACTCATGTAATACGGACATTACGGTAATGACTTGTGTAATACGGACATTACGGTAATGACTCGTGTAATGACTCGTGTAATACGGACATTACGGTAATGACTCGTGTAATACGGACATTACGGTAATGACTCGTGTAATGACTCGTGTAATACGGACATTACGATAATGACTCGTGTAATGCGGACATTACGGTAATGACTCGTGTAATACGGACATTACGGTAATGACTCGTGTAATGACTCGTGTAATACGGACATTACGGTAATGACTTGTGTAATGACTCGTGTAATACGGACATTACGGTAATGACTCGTGTAATGACTCGTGTAATACGGACATTACGGTAATGACTCGTGTAATACGGACATTACGGTAATGACTCGTGTAATGACTCGTGTAATGACTCGTGTAATACGGACATTACGGTAATGACTCGTGTAATGCGGACATTGCGGTAATGACTCGTGTAATGCGGACATTGCGGTAATGACTCGTGTAATGACTCGTGTAATGCGGACATTGCGGTAATGACTCGTGTAATACGGACATTGCGGTAATGACTCGTGTAATACGGACATTACGGTAATGACTCGTGTAATACGGACATTGCGGTAATGACTCGTGTAATGACTCGTGTAATGCGGACATTACGGTAATGACTCGTGTAATACGGACATTGCGGTAATGACTCGTGTAATGACTCGTGTAATGCGGACATTACGGTAATGACTCGTGTAATGACTCGTGTAATGACTCGTGTAATGACTCGTGTAATGCGGACATTGCGGTAATGACTCGTGTAATGACTCGTGTAATGCGGACATTACGGTAATGACTCGTGTAATGACTCGTGTAATGACTCGTGTAATGCGGACATTGCGGTAATGACTCGTGTAATGCGGACATTGCGGTAATGACTCGTGTAATGCGGACATTACGGTAATGACTCGTGTAATACGGACATTACGGTAATGACTCGTGTAATGCGGACATTGCGGTAATGACTCGTGTAATGCGGACATTACGGTAATGACTCGTGTAATACGGACATTACGGTAATGACTCGTGTAATACGGACATTACGGTAATGACTCATGTAATGCGGTCATTGCGGTAATGACTCGTGTAATACGGACATTACGGTAATGACTCGTGTAATGCGGACATTGCGGTAATGACTCGTGTAATACGGACATTACGGTAATGACTCGTGTAATGACTCGTGTAATACGGACATTACGGTAATGACTCGGGTAATGACTCGTGTAATGACTCGTGTAATGACTCGTGTAATACGGACATTACGGTAATGACTCGTGTAATGACTCGTGTAATACGGACATTACGGTAATGACTCGTGTAATGACTCATGTAATACGGACATTGCGGTAATGACTCGTGTAATGACTCATGTAATACGGACATTGCGGTAATGACTCGTGTAATGACTCGTGTAATGACTCATGTAATACGGACATTGCGGTAATGACTCGTGTAATGACTCATGTAATACGGACATTGCGGTAATGACTCGTGTAATACAGGTATTACGGTAATGACTCGTGTAATGACTCATGTAATACGGACATTACGGTAATGACTCGTGTAATACGGACATTACGGTAATGACTCGTGTAATGACTCGTGTAATACGGACATTACGGTAATGACTCGTGTAATACGGACATTACGGTAATGACTCGTGTAATGACTCGTGTAATACGGACATTACGGTAATGACTCGTGTAATGACTCGTGTAATACGGACATTACGATAATGACTCGTGTAATACGGACATTACGGTAATGACTCGTGTAATGACTCGTGTAATACGGACATTACGGTAATGACTCGTGTAATGCGGACATTGCGGTAATGACTCGTGTAATGACTCATGTAATACGGACATTACGGTAATGACTCGTGTAATGACTCGTGTAATACGGACATTACGGTAATGACTCGTGTAATGACTCGTGTAATACGGACATTACGATAATGACTCGTGTAATGACTCGTGTAATGCGGACATTACGATAATGACTCATGTAATACGGACATTACGGTAATGACTTGTGTAATACGGACATTACGGTAATGACTTGTGTAATGACTCGTGTAATACGGACATTACGGTAATGACTCGTGTAATGACTCGTGTAATACGGACATTACGGTAATGACTCGTGTAATACGGACATTACGATAATGACTCATGTAATACGGACATTACGGTAATGACTTGTGTAATACGGACATTACGGTAATGACTTGTGTAATGACTCGTGTAATACGGACATTACGGTAATGACTCGTGTAATGACTCGTGTAATACGGACATTACGGTAATGACTCGTGTAATACGGACATTACGGTAATGACTCGTGTAATGACTCGTGTAATACGGACATTACGGTAATGACTCGTGTAATGCGGACATTACGGTAATGACTCGTGTAATACGGACATTACGGTAATGACTCGTGTAATGCGGACATTACGGTAATGACTCGTGTAATGACTCGTGTAATGCGGACATTACGGTAATGACTCGTGTAATGCGGACATTGCGGTAATGACTCGTGTAATGCGGACATTACGGTAATGACTCGTGTAATGACTCGTGTAATGACTCGTGTAATGACTCGTGTAATACGGACATTGCGGTAATGACTCGTGTAATACGGACATTGCGGTAATGACTCGTGTAATACGGACATTGCGGTAATGACTCGTGTAATACGGACATTGCGGTAATGACTCGTGTAATGCGGACATTGCGGTAATGACTCGTGTAATGACTCGTGTAATGCGGACATTACGGTAATGACTCGTGTAATGACTCGTGTAATGCGGACATTGCGGTAATGACTCGTGTAATGCGGACATTGCGGTAATGACTCGTGTAATGCGGACATTACGGTAATGACTCGTGTAATACGGACATTACGGTAATGACTCGTGTAATACGGACATTACGGTAATGACTCATGTAATGCGGTCATTGCGGTAATGACTCGTGTAATACGGACATTACGGTAATGACTCGTGTAATGCGGACATTGCGGTAATGACTCGTGTAATACGGACATTACGGTAATGACTCGTGTAATGACTCGTGTAATACGGACATTACGGTAATGACTCGGGTAATGACTCGTGTAATGACTCGTGTAATGACTCGTGTAATACGGACATTACGGTAATGACTCGTGTAATGACTCGTGTAATACGGACATTACGGTAATGACTCGTGTAATGACTCATGTAATACGGACATTGCGGTAATGACTCGTGTAATGACTCATGTAATACGGACATTGCGGTAATGACTCGTGTAATGACTCGTGTAATGACTCATGTAATACGGACATTGCGGTAATGACTCGTGTAATGACTCATGTAATACGGACATTGCGGTAATGACTCGTGTAATACAGGTATTACGGTAATGACTCGTGTAATGACTCATGTAATACGGACATTACGGTAATGACTCGTGTAATACGGACATTACGGTAATGACTCGTGTAATGACTCGTGTAATACGGACATTACGGTAATGACTCGTGTAATACGGACATTACGGTAATGACTCGTGTAATGACTCGTGTAATACGGACATTACGGTAATGACTCGTGTAATGACTCGTGTAATGACTCGTGTAATACGGACATTACGATAATGACTCGTGTAATACGGACATTACGGTAATGACTCGTGTAATGACTCGTGTAATACGGACATTACGGTAATGACTCGTGTAATGCGGACATTGCGGTAATGACTCGTGTAATGACTCATGTAATACGGACATTACGGTAATGACTTGTGTAATACGGACATTACGGTAATGACTCGTGTAATGACTCGTGTAATACGGACATTACGGTAATGACTCGTGTAATGACTCGTGTAATACGGACATTACGATAATGACTCGTGTAATGACTCGTGTAATGCGGACATTACGATAATGACTCATGTAATACGGACATTACGGTAATGACTTGTGTAATACGGACATTACGGTAATGACTTGTGTAATGACTCGTGTAATACGGACATTACGGTAATGACTCGTGTAATACGGACATTACGATAATGACTCATGTAATACGGACATTACGGTAATGACTTGTGTAATACGGACATTACGGTAATGACTTGTGTAATGACTCGTGTAATACGGACATTACGGTAATGACTCGTGTAATGACTCGTGTAATACGGACATTACGGTAATGACTCGTGTAATACGGACATTACGGTAATGACTCGTGTAATGACTCGTGTAATACGGACATTACGGTAATGACTCGTGTAATGCGGACATTACGGTAATGACTCGTGTAATACGGACATTACGGTAATGACTCGTGTAATGCGGACATTACGGTAATGACTCGTGTAATGACTCGTGTAATGCGGACATTACGGTAATGACTCGTGTAATGCGGACATTGCGGTAATGACTCGTGTAATGCGGACATTACGGTAATGACTCGTGTAATGACTCGTGTAATGACTCGTGTAATGACTCGTGTAATACGGACATTGCGGTAATGACTCGTGTAATACGGACATTGCGGTAATGACTCGTGTAATACGGACATTGCGGTAATGACTCGTGTAATACGGACATTGCGGTAATGACTCGTGTAATGCGGACATTGCGGTAATGACTCGTGTAATGACTCGTGTAATGCGGACATTACGGTAATGACTCGTGTAATGACTCGTGTAATGCGGACATTGCGGTAATGACTCGTGTAATGCGGACATTGCGGTAATGACTCGTGTAATGCGGACATTACGGTAATGACTCGTGTAATGACTCGTGTAATACGGACATTACGGTAATGACTCGTGTAATACGGACATTACGGTAATGACTCGTGTAATGACTCGTGTAATGCGGACATTGCGGTAATGACTCGTGTAATGCGGACATTGCGGTAATGACTCGTGTAATGACTCGTGTAATGCGGACATTACAGTAATGACCCGTGTAATACGGACATTGCGGTAATGACTCGTGTAATACGGACATTACGGTAATGACTCGTGTAATGCGGACATTACAGTAATGACCCGTGTAATACGGACATTGCGGTAATGACTCGTGTAATACGGACATTACGGTAATGACTCGTGTAATGCGGACATTACAGTAATGACTCGTGTAATACGGACATTGCGGTAATGACTCGTGTAATACGGACATTACGGTAATGACTCGTGTAATGACTCGTGTAATGCGGACATTGCGGTAATGACTCGTGTAATGCGGACATTACGGTAATGACTCGTGTAATACGGACATTACGGTAATGACTCGTGTAATACGGACATTACGGTAATGACTCGTTTAATGCGGACATTGCGGTAATGACTCGTGTAATACGGACATTACGGTAATGACTCGTGTAATGCGGACATTACAGTAATGACTCGTGTAATGCGGACATTGCGGTAATGACTCGTGTAATGCGGTCATTGCGGTAATGACTCGTGTAATACGGACATTACGGTAATGACTCGTGTAATGCGGACATTGCGGTAATGACCCGTGTAATACGGACATTACGGTAATGACTCGTGTAATGACTCGTGTAATACGGACATTACGGTAATGACTCGGGTAATGACTCGTGTAATGACTCGTGTAATGACTCGTGTAATACGGACATTACGGTAATGACTCGTGTAATGACTCGTGTAATGCGGACATTGCGGTAATGACTCGTGTAATGACTCATGTAATACGGACATTGCGGTAATGACTCGTGTAATGACTCATGTAATACGGACATTGCGGTAATGACTCGTGTAATACAGGTATTACGGTAATGACTCGTGTAATGACTCATGTAATACGGACATTACGGTAATGACTCGTGTAATGACTCGTGTAATACGGACATTACGGTAATGACTCGTGTAATGCGGACATTGCGGTAATGACTCGTGTAATACGGACATTACGGTAATGACTCGTGTAATGCGGACATTACGGTAATGACTCGTGTAATACGGACATTACGGTAATGACTCGTGTAATGCGGACATTACGGTAATGACTCGTGTAATGACTCGTGTAATGACTCGTGTAATGCGGACATTGCGGTAATGACTCGTGTAATGCGGACATTGCGGTAATGACTCGTGTAATACGGACATTACGGTAATGACTCGTGTAATGCGGACATTGCGGTAATGACTCGTGTAATGCGGACATTACGGTAATGACTCGTGTAATACGGACATTACGGTAATGACTCATGTAATGCGGTCATTGCGGTAATGACTCGTGTAATACGGACATTACGGTAATGACTCGTGTAATGCGGACATTGCGGTAATGACTCGTGTAATACGGACATTACGGTAATGACTCGTGTAATGACTCGTGTAATACGGACATTACGGTAATGACTCGGGTAATGACTCGTGTAATGACTCGTGTAATGACTCGTGTAATACGGACATTACGGTAATGACTCGTGTAATGACTCGTGTAATACGGACATTACGGTAATGACTCGTGTAATGACTCATGTAATACGGACATTGCGGTAATGACTCGTGTAATGACTCATGTAATACGGACATTGCGGTAATGACTCGTGTAATGACTCGTGTAATGACTCATGTAATACGGACATTGCGGTAATGACTCGTGTAATGACTCATGTAATACGGACATTGCGGTAATGACTCGTGTAATACAGGTATTACGGTAATGACTCGTGTAATGACTCATGTAATACGGACATTACGGTAATGACTCGTGTAATACGGACATTACGGTAATGACTCGTGTAATGACTCGTGTAATACGGACATTACGGTAATGACTCGTGTAATACGGACATTACGGTAATGACTCGTGTAATGACTCGTGTAATACGGACATTACGGTAATGACTCGTGTAATGACTCGTGTAATGACTCGTGTAATACGGACATTACGATAATGACTCGTGTAATACGGACATTACGGTAATGACTCGTGTAATGACTCGTGTAATACGGACATTACGGTAATGACTCGTGTAATGCGGACATTGCGGTAATGACTCGTGTAATGACTCATGTAATACGGACATTACGGTAATGACTTGTGTAATACGGACATTACGGTAATGACTCGTGTAATGACTCGTGTAATACGGACATTACGGTAATGACTCGTGTAATGACTCGTGTAATACGGAGACATTACGATAATGACTCGTGTAATGACTCGTGTAATGCGGACATTACGATAATGACTCATGTAATACGGACATTACGGTAATGACTTGTGTAATACGGACATTACGGTAATGACTTGTGTAATGACTCGTGTAATACGGACATTACGGTAATGACTCGTGTAATGACTCGTGTAATACGGACATTACGGTAATGACTCGTGTAATACGGACATTACGATAATGACTCATGTAATACGGACATTACGGTAATGACTTGTGTAATACGGACATTACGGTAATGACTTGTGTAATGACTCGTGTAATACGGACATTACGGTAATGACTCGTGTAATGACTCATGTAATACGGACATTGCGGTAATGACTCGTGTAATACAGGTATTACGGTAATGACTCGTGTAATGACTCGTGTAATACGGACATTACGATAATGACTCGTGTAATGCGGACATTACGGTAATGACTCGTGTAATACGGACATTACGGTAATGACTCGTGTAATGACTCGTGTAATACGGACATTACGGTAATGACTTGTGTAATGACTCGTGTAATACGGACATTACGGTAATGACTCGTGTAATGACTCGTGTAATACGGACATTACGGTAATGACTCGTGTAATACGGACATTACGGTAATGACTCGTGTAATGACTCGTGTAATACGGACATTACGGTAATGACTCGTGTAATGCGGACATTACGGTAATGACTCGTGTAATACGGACATTACGGTAATGACTCGTGTAATGCGGACATTACGGTAATGACTCGTGTAATGACTCGTGTAATGCGGACATTACGGTAATGACTCGTGTAATGCGGACATTGCGGTAATGACTCGTGTAATGCGGACATTACGGTAATGACTCGTGTAATGACTCGTGTAATGACTCGTGTAATGACTCGTGTAATACGGACATTGCGGTAATGACTCGTGTAATACGGACATTGCGGTAATGACTCGTGTAATACGGACATTGCGGTAATGACTCGTGTAATACGGACATTGCGGTAATGACTCGTGTAATGCGGACATTGCGGTAATGACTCGTGTAATGACTCGTGTAATGCGGACATTACGGTAATGACTCGTGTAATGACTCGTGTAATGCGGACATTGCGGTAATGACTCGTGTAATGCGGACATTGCGGTAATGACTCGTGTAATGCGGACATTACGGTAATGACTCGTGTAATGACTCGTGTAATACGGACATTACGGTAATGACTCGTGTAATACGGACATTACGGTAATGACTCGTGTAATGACTCGTGTAATGCGGACATTGCGGTAATGACTCGTGTAATGCGGACATTGCGGTAATGACTCGTGTAATGACTCGTGTAATGCGGACATTGCGGTAATGACTCGTGTAATGCGGACATTACAGTAATGACCCGTGTAATACGGACATTGCGGTAATGACTCGTGTAATACGGACATTACGGTAATGACTCGTGTAATGCGGACATTACAGTAATGACCCGTGTAATACGGACATTGCGGTAATGACTCGTGTAATACGGACATTACGGTAATGACTCGTGTAATGCGGACATTACAGTAATGACTCGTGTAATACGGACATTGCGGTAATGACTCGTGTAATACGGACATTACGGTAATGACTCGTGTAATGACTCGTGTAATGCGGACATTGCGGTAATGACTCGTGTAATGCGGACATTACGGTAATGACTCGTGTAATACGGACATTACGGTAATGACTCGTGTAATACGGACATTACGGTAATGACTCGTTTAATGCGGACATTGCGGTAATGACTCGTGTAATACGGACATTACGGTAATGACTCGTGTAATGCGGACATTACGGTAATGACTCGTGTAATACGGACATTACGGTAATGACTCGTGTAATGCGGTCATTGCGGTAATGACTCGTGTAATACGGACATTACGGTAATGACTCGTGTAATGCGGACATTGCGGTAATGACCCGTGTAATACGGACATTACGGTAATGACTCGTGTAATGACTCGTGTAATACGGACATTACGGTAATGACTCGGGTAATGACTCGTGTAATGACTCGTGTAATGACTCGTGTAATACGGACATTACGGTAATGACTCGTGTAATGACTCGTGTAATACGGACATTGCGGTAATGACTCGTGTAATACAGGTATTACGGTAATGACTCGTGTAATGCGGACATTGCGGTAATGACTCGTGTAATGACTCATGTAATACGGACATTGCGGTAATGACTCGTGTAATGACTCATGTAATACGGACATTGCGGTAATGACTCGTGTAATACAGGTATTACGGTAATGACTCGTGTAATGACTCATGTAATACGGACATTACGGTAATGACTCGTGTAATGACTCGTGTAATACGGACATTACGGTAATGACTCGTGTAATGCGGACATTGCGGTAATGACTCGTGTAATGCGGACATTACGGTAATGACTCGTGTAATGCGGACATTACGGTAATGACTCGTGTAATACGGACATTACGGTAATGACTCGTGTAATGCGGACATTACGGTAATGACTCGTGTAATGACTCGTGTAATACGGACATTACGATAATGACTCGTGTAATACGGACATTACGGTAATGACTCGTGTAATGACTTGTGTAATACGGACATTACGGTAATGACTCGTGTAATGACTCGTGTAATACGGACATTACGGTAATGACTCGTGTAATGCGGACATTACGGTAATGACTCGTGTAATACGGACATTACGGTAATGACTCGTGTAATGACTCGTGTAATACGGACATTACGGTAATGACTCGTGTAATACGGACATTACGGTAATGACTCGTGTAATGCGGACATTACGGTAATGACTCGTGTAATACGGACATTACGGTAATGACTTGTGTAATGACTCGTGTAATACGGACATTACGGTAATGACTCGTGTAATACGGACATTGCGGTAATGACTCGTGTAATGCGGACATTGCGGTAATGACTCGTGTAATGCGGACATTACGGTAATGACTCGTGTAATGCGGACATTACGGTAATGACTCGTGTAATGCGGACATTACGGTAATGACTCGTGTAATGCGGACATTACGGTAATGACTCGTGTAATGACTCGTGTAATGCGGACATTACGGTAATGACCCGTGTAATGACTCGTGTAATGCGGACATTACGGTAATGACTCGTGTAATGACTCGTGTAATGCGGACATTACGGTAATGACTCGTGTAATGCGGACATTACGGTAATGACTCGTGTAATGACTCGTGTAATGCGGACATTACGGTAATGACCCGTGTAATGACTCGTGTAATGCGGACATTACGGTAATGACTCGTGTAATGACTCGTGTAATGCGGACATTACGGTAATGACTCGTGTAATGCGGACATTACGGTAATGACTCGTGTAATGACTCGTGTAATGCGGACATTACGGTAATGACTCGTGTAATGCGGACATTACGGTAATGACTCGTGTAATGCGGACATTACGGTAATGACTCGTGTAATGCGGACATTACGGTAATGAGAGTTTTACCTCGATGAATCGATGCAGGTCGACGTCGTACTGTTTCTTTTTCTGCACAAACACAAAGAAGAGTTTAGCCTTGATGCTCCACACAGACCAACGACTGGATCGTGGCCGGTTTCTGGAATTCAGATGAATGAATCTGAATTTATTCATATCTGATACAAGTGTAATCTCGGATATACGCTTTTTTACAGCGTTTTTTGTGTGTGATGTTACTGTGACCAAAACAAAAAGGATGAAACTGTGACAACCATAACAAGGAAGAAGCTTCGCTCTGTTTTGTCAATCTTAGCTTTCAAATAGCCTAGCTCAGTCAAAAGATGCTAAAAGAAAGCAGTACCTGCTCGCAGCGCTTCTGGAACATGTCCTTCTCCTTCTGGTTCATGAGTTTCCACTGTTTGCTGCAGAGAACCATCCGCTCGGTGCTCGGGACGTCCTTCATGTTCACCATCAGCTCCGCACAGTACAGGGAGTAGCCGTTACTGCAACACAGAGCACCCGTAACTGCAGAGTTCTGCGCCCCCTGCAGGTGGTGGGCAGAACACTGGGCCGTAATAAAGTGTGTTCCAGTTGTCTAATCTCTGTCTGTTCCTCGTTCAGAGAAGGGTTTCTGTGCTTTGCTCATATGAAGCTGGAAAAGCTCGACTGCACCACGGCTGTAATTTGCTTTTCAAATTTAAAATGGGAATCTATAAAAAAATCCGAGGTTTTTGGAGGCAGGCTGAGCAAAGGCACTGAAGATAACGCTGTCAAAACCCTTTCAAACATTTGGGTCGCCAAAGACAACAACTTTTGTTTTTGTTTAGATTTAGAAAGTTCGATTCCGGCCAAGCGTGGAACGATTTGAAACCGGACACTTCTCAGTGATTTCGTGATTTTCTAGAATCTTTCAAAGGAGAGTTTAGAAATTGGCCTGAAGTTCGAGAACACTGGGTTTAGATTGTTCTTTGTAAGAATGGGTCACAGTTTAAGAGCAGCTGGGATCAACGACAGGCCCAAGAGGATTAAAGCATCCCGGGACAGTGATATTAAAGGAGAGACACGCGGCCCAAGAGGATTAAACACATGTGAAAGCATCCCGGGACAGTGATATTAAAGGAGAGACACGTGGCCCAAGAGGATTAAAGCATCCCGGGACAGTGATATGAAAGGAGAGACACACGGCCCAAGAGGATTAAACACATGTGAAAGCATCCCGGGACAGTGATATGAAAGAATATTGAAGCAACAGCAGATTCACTCTTGGGACAGGGCGTAACTAAAAGTGAACCTGGCCAGACGAGTCACAGGGTTAGTCTAAGGATTTAGACAACGGTCATGTGACTTACGGCGGTGGTTTGGTGGGTCGTCCGTCGAACTTGTCCTTGAGTTGTCGTTCTGCTTTGGTGAGGACCGAGCGGACGTGGTCATCGGCGCTGAGGTCCGGGTGGGCCGCGTGGTACGCCCTCATGCTGCCCTGAAACAGGTTG
Organism: Proterorhinus semilunaris; assembly: GCA_021464625.1. Taxonomy (NCBI): domain Eukaryota; kingdom Metazoa; phylum Chordata; class Actinopteri; order Gobiiformes; family Gobiidae; genus Proterorhinus; species Proterorhinus semilunaris. The sequence continues at coordinate 34,473,829 of CM038358.1, read as the reverse complement.
ATTACTGGGTCAGTTCTTTGTTTTCTCCGTTCATTCCCAGGGTTTATCGCTGGCCCAGATTACATTCATACTGGTCATGTGTTGAATAGTCCAGGGTTTATCGCTGGCCCAGATTACATTCATACTGGTCATGTGTTGAATAGTCCAGGGTTTATCGCTGGCCCAGATTACATTCATACTGGTCATGTGTTGAATAGTCCAGGGTTTATCGCTGGCCCAGATTACATTCATACTGGTCATGTGTTGAATAGTCCAAGGTTTATCGCTGGCCCAGATTACATTCATACTGGTCATGTGTTGAATAGTCCAAGGTTTATCGCTGGCCCAGATTACATTCATACTGGTCATGTGTTGAATAGTCCAGGGTTTATCGCTGGCCCAGATTACATTCATACTGGTCATGTGTTGAATAGTCCAGGGTTTATCGCTGGCCCAGATTACATTCATACTGGTCATGTGTTGGATAGTCCAGGGTTTATCGCTGGCCCAGATTACATTCATACTGGTCATGTGTTGAATAGTCCAAGGTTTATCGCTGGCCCAGATTACATTCATACTGGTCATGTGTTGAATAGTCCAAGGTTTATCGCTGGCCCAGATTACATTCATACTGGTCATGTGTTGAATAGTCCAGATGGACCGTTTAAAGTAGAAAACAAATGTTGATATAGAAGTCGGGGCAGAAACGACATGATGATAATGATCTCACGATACGTCGATACTGCGATAATCGATACGTCGATACTGCGATAATCGATACTGCGATAATCGATATATTAAACAGAATAACCTACGGTACAAAGCCTTTTTAAACAAGCTGGATTTTTTTACTTTTTTTTTTACATATTACATATTATTCAGGATTTGTTTTCATGCCCTCTGTTCCCCTTTAAATAAAATAACGCTGGAAATGGGTCATTGATTCGTCAGTGACTTCATTTACTTAAATAAACATCAGACCCTCGTCCTGGTTCCAAACGTGTGAAGATAAAAACTATATTGAAAGTCAGATATTTCTGTGACAGGCCTGAATAGAAGTGAATGAAAAACAAACACTTTATTAGAGATCCAGATGTTTTCAGCTGTTTCTGTCAGAGCCTCATTAGAAATCCTTCATTTATCAACCTTGTACCCAGGTGAGCAGAGTAGTATTTGCAGTAGTATTTGCAGTAGTATTTGCAGTAGTATTTGCAGTGGTAGGAGTATTTGTACCTCGTAGTCCTTCTGCAGCTCCAGGGCTTTGCTGATCCACTTCAGTCTCCGTTTGTCTGAGAGCTGAGACCACTGTCTGCGCAGAGCCTCCTTCAGCTCCTTCGGACTCACCTGGACACAGTACAAATACACAAATACTGCAATACAGGTACACTTCAAATACTTGTCTGTTCCATTTAAAGCAGACCTAGAGGCCGGTGTCGTGAGAGTGAATCCTGACAGAAAAGACGAAGGGACAGACGGATGTTGGTCATTTGTTTCATTCAAACTTACTGTAAATACTGTTTAAGCGGCGCTAGCCCGCAGTTAGCTTAGCCCGCAGTTAGCTTAGCCCGCAGTTAGCTTAGCCCGCAGTTAGCTTAGCCCGCGGTTAGCTTTGCCCATTAGCTTCTTCTTTGTGATTCCATTAGTGTGTATTGGTGACTCCGACCCGGAGGCAGAAAAGCTGCAATTGTGTTTTTCTGTCCAGCGACACCAGGGGGCGATGAAAGACCCCCCGATCACCCCATTAACACTTGTGTCCCCCCCAGAGGGACGACGGGGAGGAACTGCTTTAAACCAGCTCCAAACTGAACTGGACCTAAAGGGACATTTGTGTTGAACCTGGAGCTTGTGTAGACGGTCCCAGTGTGTGTTTTGTTTGAGGTACTTTTACAAAAGTACATTTAAATGTAGTTTGCAGTTTTTTGGATAATATCAAAGAACTGCCTTTCATTTCCGGAGCGATGATGGTGCTTCAGCTGCACTTTGTGAAACATCCTCAAGGCGCAGATGGAAATATGAACCCTTTTTAATATTTTAGGTCTTTGTTCTTCCAGTCACTGACTGTTGTTTCTCCAGTGCTTTTCTTTGATGGACTTTAGCCCACGGCTCACGGATACTCTGGTCATAGTTAAAGTACTTCATAGTAACAGTATTCGTAGTATTCGTACTTGAGGGTGCAGTTTGCAGTAGTTCTTCTTCTCGTGGTTGTGCCAAAGCTGTTGTGGAGTCTTAGGTTTCTCCGGGAGCTCAGACTTTTTCCGCTCCTCCATCAGCTCCGGGTGTTCCTCCCTGAAACAGTACCACAGTATTTATACTTATACTTCTATAACTTCATATAGCAGCAGGTCTGAACCCTTTTCCTGAGATCCACAAACATCAAACAGACGGAGGAGTTCAGACACTGTAGATTTAAGGCCAGTGTGAACCTGATTTAATGCTTTTTCCCCAGTTTGGCTTTACCCAAATCTAAAAGCTTCTTGAAAAAAAAGTGTCAAAAAAGCCATCAGCGCAAAAAGATCTGTTAAGATCAGTTTTGTGGGTCTTAGCTTTCAAATGAGGCGTTACTCTGGCCTATAGGTGGTAACCTTTTAGATTTGGGTAAAGCCAATTTGAAGATCAGAGAGAGATGCACTTGGTTAAGGTGGGAGTTCAAAGGTTAATTGACAATTAGCACTAGCTATAAAACATCAGTTACAAGCTTGTTTGCACTATGTTGAATTACAAATAAAACAAAATAACAATAAAAATGTTGATTTGAGACTCACTTGAAGCGCGTCATGTTCTTCTCGAACACCTCTTTCTCTCTCTGGAACTCGGTGATGTACTTTTGCTGAAACGACACCAGACTTTGACCCAAACCTATTTCAGTTTAGAATAGTTTAAAAATCAGTATTTAGTGTTTGTGTCAGGCAGAAATCGTTCTGTGAGTTCTTAAAGTCGGAAAGAGTTAAAACCTGTGACCCTCAGCTTGGTCTGTGTGGAGAACATCAAGCCCTAGTCCAGTCGTGGGCTCACACTAACCTTCTTAAGCCCTAGTCCAGTCGTAGGCTCACACTAACCTTCTTAAGCCCTAGTCCAGTCGTGGGCTCACACTAACCTTCTTAAGCCCTAGTCCAGTCGTGGGCTCACACTAACCTTCTTAAGCCCTAGTCCAGTCGTAGGCTCACACTAACCTTCTTAAGCCCTAGTCCAGTCGTAGGCTCACACTAACCTTCTTAAGCCCTAGTCCAGTCGTGGGCTCACACTAACCTTCTTAAGCCCTAGTCCAGTCGTGGGCTCACACTAACCTTCTTAAGCCCTAGTCCAGTCGTAGGCTCACACTAACCTTCTTAAGCCCTAGTCCAGTCGTAGGCTCACACTAACCTTCTTCTTCTCCGGCAGCTCCTTGTATTTCTTGGACAGGATCTTGGTCAGGTCTAGGTTGCTCATCTCCGGATGGATCTTTGCGTATTTGGCTCGTTTCTCCATAAAGAAGCGGAAATACGGCGTCAGAGGCTTCTTCGGGAAATCTGGGTGAGTCTGGACAGAGACGGGTAAGGGTTAGAGCTGGGGCCTCTGGGACCTCGAGGACCTCTGGGACCTCAGAGACCTCTGGTGGGACCTTTGAGACCTCAAGGACCTCTGAGTCAGGGGCCTCTGGGACCTCTGAGTCAGGGGCCTGTGGGACCTCTGAGTCAGGGGCCTCTGGGACCTCTGAGTCAGGGGCCTCTGAGTCAGGGGCCTCTGAGTCAGGGGCCTCTGGGGCCTCTGAGTCAGGGGCCTGTGGGACCTCTGAGTCAGGGGCCTCTGGGACCTCTGGGGCCTCTGAGTCAGGGACCTCTGGGGCCTCTGAGTCAGGGGCCTCTGGGACCTCTGAGTCAGGGACCTCTGGGGCCTCTGAGTCAGGGGCCTCTGGGGCCTCTGAGTCAGGGGCCTCTGGGACCTCTGAGTCAGGGACCTCTGGGACCTCTGAGTCAGGGGCCTGTGGGACCTCTTGAGTCAGGGGCCTCTGGGGCCTCTGAGTCAGGGACCTCTGGGACCTCTGAGTCAGGGACCTCTGGGACCTCTGAGTCAGGGGCCTGTGGGACCTCTGAGTCAGGGGCCTCTGAGTCAGGGACCTCTGGGACCTCTGAGTCAGGGACCTCTGGGACCTCTGAGTCAGGGGCCTCTGGGGCCTCTGAGTCAGGGACCTCTGGGGCCTCTGGGACCTCTGGGGCCTCTGAGTCAGGGGCCTGTGGGACCTCTGAGTCAGGGACCTCTGGGGCCTCTGAGTCAGGGGCCTGTGGGACCTCTGAGTCAGGGGCCTCTGAGTCAGGGACCTCTGGGACCTCTGAGTCAGGGGCCTCTGAGTCAGGGACCTCTGGGACCTCTTGAGTCAGGGGCCTCTGGGGCCTCTGAGTCAGGGACCTCTGGGGCCTCTGGGACCTCTGGGGCCTCTGAGTCAGGGGCCTCTGGGGCCTCTGAGTCAGGGGCCTCTGAGTCAGGGACCTCTGGGGCCTCTGAGTCAGGGGCCTCTGAGTCAGGGGCCTCTGGGACCGGTTAATATCGGATATCGGCAGTAACTCCGTAACTACCTTGAGCTTCTTTCCTTTATACGGGTTTTTGACGAACTCGATGGCGTCGATGATGAGCTCGGTCATCGTCCGGTACTTACGAACCTGCGGAGACAGAGACATTTATAACCTTTCCCCCACGTGCAGATCTTCTTCTTCCGTTTTCTGGTTCTAGACAAATATCTTGACCTACGTACAAGTGATTTGAGCAAAACATCTGGAATTTAATCCAAATATTTCCTGCTGATCTCGGACACTAACCCCAGAGCCACGGCTTCAGCCAATCAGACGAGCTCCTGTGAACCGTCCAATCAGGAGGGAGGTTGGCGATCTTACAGACTGACCCTTTAAGTAACTGACCTCGCCCCGACACCTTGCTCCACTTCAGACACATGTCCCTTTAAGTAACTGACCTCGCCCGACACCTTGCTCCACTTCAGACACATGTCCCTTTAAGTAACTGACCTCGCCCGAGACCTTGCTCCACTTCAGACACATGTCCCTTTAAGTAACTGACCTCGCCCGACACCTTGCTCCACTTCAGGCACATGTCCCTTTAAGTAACTGACCTCGCCCGACACCTTGCTCCACTTCAGACACATGTCCCTTTAAGTAACTGACCTCGCCCGAGACCTTGCTCCACTTCAGACACATGTCCCTTTAAGTAACTGACCTCGCCTGAGACCTTGCTCCACTTCAGGCACATGTCCCTTTAAGTAACTGACCTCGCCCAACACCTTGCTCCACTTCAGACACATGTCCCTTTAAGTAACTGACCTCGCCCGAGACCTTGCTCCACTTCAGGCACATGTCCCTTTAAGTAACTGACCTCGCCCGAGACCTTGCTCCACTTCAGACACATGTCCCTTTAAGTAACTGACCTCGCCCGAGACCTTGCTCCACTTCAGACACATGTCCCTTTAAGTAACTGACCTCGCCCGACACCTTGCTCCACTTCAGGCACATGTCCCTTTAAGTAACTGACCTCGCCCGAGACCTTGCTCCACTTCAGACACATGTCCCTTTAAGTAACTGACCTCGCCTGAGACCTTGCTCCACTTCAGGCACATGTCCCTTTAAGTAACTGACCTCGCCCGAGACCTTGCTCCACTTCAGACACATGTCCCTTTAAGTAACTGACCTCGCCTGAGACCTTGCTCCACTTCAGGCACATGTCCCTTTAAGTAACTGACCTCGCCCAACACCTTGCTCCACTTCAGACACATGTCCCTTTAAGTAACTGACCTCGCCTGAGACCTTGCTCCACTTCAGGCACATGTCCCTTTAAGTAACTGACCTCGCCCGACACCTTGCTCCACTTCAGACACATGTCCCTTTAAGTAACTGACCTCGCCCGACACCTTGCTCCACTTCAGACACATGTCCCTTTAAGTAACTGACCTCGCCCGACACCTTGCTCCACTTCAGGCACATGTCCCTTTAAGTAACTGACCTCGCCCGAGACCTTGCTCCACTTCAGACACATGTCCCTTTAAGTAACTGACCTCGCCTGAGACCTTGCTCCACTTCAGGCACATGTCCCTTTAAGTAACTGACCTCGCCCGACACCTTGCTCCACTTCAGACACATGTCCCTTTAAGTAACTGACCTCGCCCGACACCTTGCTCCACTTCAGACACATGTCCCTTTAAGTAACTGACCTCGCCCGACACCTTGCTCCACTTCAGACACATGCCCCTTTAAGTAACTGACCTCGCCCGACACCTTGCTCCACTTCAGACACATGTCCCTTTAAGTAACTGACCTCGCCCGAGACCTTGCTCCACTTCAGGCACATGTCCCTTTAAGTAACTGACCTCGCCCGAGACCTTGCTCCACTTCAGGCACATGTCCCTTTAAGTAACTGACCTCGCCCGACACCTTGCTCCACTTCAGACACATGTCCCTTTAAGTAACTGACCTCGCCCGACACCTTGCTCCACTTCAGACACATGTCCCTTTAAGTAACTGACCTCGCCCGACACCTTGCTCCACTTCAGACACATGTCCCTTTAAGTAACTGACCTCGCCCGAGACCTTGCTCCACTTCAGGCACATGTCCCTTTAAGTAACTGACCTCGCCCGACACCTTGCTCCACTTCAGACACATGTCCCTTTAAGTAACTGACCTCGCCCGACACCTTGCTCCACTTCAGACACATGTCCCTTTAAGTAACTGACCTCGCCCGACACCTTGTTCCACTTCAGGCACATGTCCCTTTAAGTAACTGACCTCGCCCGAGACCTTGCTCCACTTCAGGCACATGTCCCTTTAAGTAACTGACCTCGCCCGACACCTTGCTCCACTTCAGACACATGTCCCTTTAAGTAACTGACCTCGCCCGACACCTTGCTCCACTTCAGACACATGTCCCTTTAAGTAACTGACCTCGCCCGACACCTTGCTCCACTTCAGGCACATGTCCCTTTAAGTAACTGACCTCGCCCGAGACCTTGCTCCACTTCAGACACATGTCCCTTTAAGTAACTGACCTCGCCCGAGACCTTGCTCCACTTCAGACACATGCCCCTTTAAGTAACTGACCTCGCCCGAGACCTTGCTCCACTTCAGACACATGTCCCTTTAAGTAACTGACCTCGCCCGACACCTTGCTCCACTTCAGACACATGTCCCTTTAAGTAACTGACCTCGCCCGAGACCTTGCTCCACTTCAGGCACATGTCCCTTTAAGTAACTGACCTCGCCCGACACCTTGCTCCACTTCAGACACATGTCCCTTTAAGTAACTGACCTCGCCCGACACCTTGCTCCACTTCAGGCACATGTCCCTTTAAGTAACTGACCTCGCCCGACACCTTGCTCCACTTCAGGCACATGTCCCTTTAAGTAACTGACCTCGCCCGACACCTTGCTCCACTTCAGACACATGTCCCTTTAAGTAACTGACCTCGCCCGACACCTTGTTCCACTTCAGACACATGTCCCTTTAAGTAACTGACCTCGCCCGACACCTTTCTCCACTTCAGGCACATGTCCCTTTAAGTAACTGACCTCGCCCGACACCTTGTTCCACTTCAGGCACATGTCCCTTTAAGTAACTGACCTCGCCCGACACCTTGCTCCACTTCAGGCACATGTCCCTTTAAGTAACTGACCTCGCCCGACACCTTGCTCCACTTCAGGCACATGTCCCTTTAAGTAACTGACCTCGCCCGACACCTTGCTCCACTTCAGGCACATGTCCCTTTAAGTAACTGACCTCGCCCGAGACCTTGCTCCACTTCAGGCACATGTCCCTTTAAGTAACTGACCTCGCCCGAGACCTTGCTCCACTTCAGACACATGTCCCTTTAAGTAACTGACCTCGCCCGAGACCTTGCTCCACTTCAGGCACATGTCCCTTTAAGTAACTGACCTCGCCCGAGACCTTGCTCCACTTCAGACACATGTCCCTTTAAGTAACTGACCTCGCCCGACACCTTGCTCCACTTCAGACACATGTCCCTTTAAGTAACTGACCTCGCCCGAGACCTTGCTCCACTTCAGGCACATGTCCCTTTAAGTAACTGACCTCGCCCGAGACCTTGCTCCACTTCAGACACATGTCCCTTTAAGTAACTGACCTCGCCCGACACCTTGCTCCACTTCAGACACATGTCCCTTTAAGTAACTGACCTCGCCCGACACCTGGCTCCACTTCAGACACATGTCCCTTTAAGTAACTGACCTCGCCCGACACCTTGCTCCACTTCAGGCACATGTCCCTTTAAGTAACTGACCTCGCCCGAGACCTTGCTCCACTTCAGGCACATGTCCCTTTAAGTAACTGACCTCGCCCGAGACCTTGCTCCACTTCAGACACATGTCCCTTTAAGTAACTGACCTCGCCCGACACCTTGCTCCACTTCAGACACATGCCCCTTTAAGTAACTGACCTCGCCCGACACCTTGCTCCACTTCAGACACATGTCCCTTTAAGTAACTGACCTCGCCCCGACACCTTGCTCCACTTCAGGCACATGTCCCTTTAAGTAACTGACCTCGCCCGACACCTTGCTCCACTTCAGACACATGTCCCTTTAAGTAACTGACCTCGCCCGACACCTTGCTCCACTTCAGACACATGTCCCTTTAAGTAACTGACCTCGCCCGAGACCTTGCTCCACTTCAGGCACATGTCCCTTTAAGTAACTGACCTCGCCCGACACCTTGCTCCACTTCAGACACATGTCCCTTTAAGTAACTGACCTCGCCCGACACCTTGCTCCACTTCAGGCACATGTCCCTTTAAGTAACTGACCTCGCCCGACACCTTTCTCCACTTCAGACACATGTCCCTTTAAGTAACTGACCTCGCCCGACACCTTGTTCCACTTCAGACACATGTCCCTTTAAGTAACTGACCTCGCCCGACACCTTTCTCCACTTCAGGCACATGTCCCTTTAAGTAACTGACCTCGCCCGACACCTTGTTCCACTTCAGACACATGTCCCTTTAAGTAACTGACCTCGCCCGACACCTTTCTCCACTTCAGGCACATGTCCCTTTAAGTAACTGACCTCGCCCGACACCTTGTTCCACTTCAGGCACATGTCCCTTTAAGTAACTGACCTCGCCCGACACCTTGCTCCACTTCAGGCACATGTCCCTTTAAGTAACTGACCTCGCCCGACACCTTGCTCCACTTCAGACACATGTCCCTTTAAGTAACTGACCTCGCCCGACACCTTGCTCCACTTCAGGCACATGTCCCTTTAAGTAACTGACCTCGCCCGAGACCTTGCTCCACTTCAGACACATGTCCCTTTAAGTAACTGACCTCGCCCGACACCTTGCTCCACTTCAGGCACATGTCCCTTTAAGTAACTGACCTCGCCCGACACCTTGCTCCACTTCAGACACATGTCCCTTTAAGTAACTGACCTCGCCCGACACCTTGCTCCACTTCAGGCACATGTCCCTTTAAGTAACTGACCTCGCCCGAGACCTTGCTCCACTTCAGGCACATGTCCCTTTAAGTAACTGACCTCGCCCGAGACCTTGCTCCACTTCAGACACATGTCCCTTTAAGTAACTGACCTCGCCCGAGACCTTGCTCCACTTCAGACACATGTCCCTTTAAGTAACTGACCTCGCCCGACACCTTGCTCCACTTCAGGCGACACATGTCGGGGCTGAAGCGTCCGAAGCTCACGCGTCTCCAGTCGAAATGCGACTCTGTGGTTTTGTACTTCATGGAGTCGGCGTCCGGGAGCTGCCCTCGAATCCTCTCCAGCAGCGCCAGGCAGTCGTCTCTGCTCCACTCGTCTGCAACACGGGAGAAGAAACTCAAATCATAACGGAAACACGAGAGAAGAAACTCAAATCATAACGGAAACACGAGAGAAGAAACTCAAATCATAACGGAAACACGAGAGAAGACACTCAGAAAGACGCGGGGAGGTGGACTCTGTGACTGTGTCCGCATGTCTGATGAAGGGCTAGACCCGAAACGTCAACCACCACCTTCGGTGTACAATAAATCGGTGAGCGAACCTCAGTTGTGCGGATCTTTTCCTTTTCTTATCATGTGTCCGAATGTCCACACTATTCCCGATAGAGTCACTATATAGTGACTCTATAGTAGGGCTGAACGATTAATTGCATTTGCAATTTTATCGCGATATTACACAACGCGATTTCGTAATCGCAGGGCACGCGATTTGGGAAGTAAATGGAGCAACGAGATATGGCAGCAAAGTCCGCTCCGTCGCGTGCTTTTGTTTACGTCTCAGTCTAGTTAAGGTGCGCGGTAGATTGTGGATGTACAGTGAAAATATCAGCGTTTATCATGCAGCCACCGCGAAGGAATATTGCTTTTCTCCGTTAGCATTGCGTTAGCCGCAGCGCTAATCACGCCATTCCGTCGCCGCTACTACGCGCTCTGGTGTTCACAGAAACTCCCTCACCTCCGGATTCACACGCCTCTGCCTCCACAGACATATATAGGTGAGTCTGTGCTGATTGTAAAAAGTAAAGAGTCGTTTGTGGCTCAGTTTAGGAGGCTTATGTTTGGGAATGTTGTGGATAAAGAACTTATCTCAAAAGCATAATGACGTTTCATGACCATAAAGTATCCGCGGAGGCGATGTGACTTTATTTACCTTTGCGTCTACCGCATATCCGCTCCGTAGGTCGTACAGACGCAAGATATAAACACTAAACTGCAGTATGAAAAGAGTTGGTAACTAGGATCCGAGGCAGGAGTCCGTGTCATGTCTTATTTTGCTTATTTTAAGCTGAAATGTCACTAAATGGCTGCGAGTCAAAGATACGTGTCTGTGTCTGGCACCTCATGTCCCGTCTCCTTGTGTCAGTGTTCTTTTCTTTCTTCATATTGTCCAAAGTTACATCCCAAAACCAAAATGCTGCTCTTAATTCCACTGTGTTGTGGCGTGTGCTCCATCTGGCCTCTCCGTGTCCTTCAATAACGCGCATCTGAAGCAACTCAGACAGGGATTTGATTGGCCGAAATAATAAAGTACTATTTAATAAATTAAATAGCTTATTTTGTATTAATTGGGAGTTTGATTTCCTAAAACTTTTCCAACTAGTTAAAGCAGACGTTTGTTCTTACTTTCCTGCACTTTAGTATGGGTGATGTTACTGACTGGATCAGTGAGGATTTTTTTTTTTATATCTATATAATCAAGCATTTATTTATAGACTGTACTGTTAAGTTCAGACAGTTTAAGAAGGTCAGTCCACACAAATTTTGAATAGGTCACTTCAAATATTGTTTATTATGAAACAGGCTGATTTATTGCTTGTGTTAGGTGAAAAATACATGAGAAGAGGACCTTGCAACAATAATCGCATATTTAATCGCAATCGCAATATTGAAGAAAAAAATCGCAATTAGATTATTTCTCAAAATCGTTCAGCCCTACTCTATAGTGACTATATAGTGACTATATCGTGATCACGCCATGTTGTAGGGGTGTCCGAATGTCCAGAGAGAAAAAAGTAGTGCACTCAAAATTTCCCACAATGCATTCTGAAAAGTAGTGAGCATCAGCGGTCACTAAACGGGTCAATATAGCCCACAATGCATTGCGAGTGTCGGAGAAGAACGCCTGACAGCCACAGGTCTTTAGAGCCGCAATGAGAACAAATGTGGACCAATGCTGCCCTCTGGTGGAGTTATGGAATCATTCAGGAGGTGCCAACCTGTATTAAAACAGAAAATAAACCACTAAATACTATGAAGGTAAGCTACATGCAAATGTTATGCTAACACCAGCTAAAGCTGCGCTAACAGCGGCTAAATGTTAATATCGGCAAAATCCCCTTTTAGCTCAGCGGCCAGAGTCTGTTCACGTCACATCGGACACGGGTCAGCGCTTTGGCCACAGCCAGAGGTCGGGCCCAAAACCTATACCTGGTCAGACCGGTTTGGCCCTGGCCTTTGTTATGGAAAAGCTCAACAAAGCGAGTGAAACAGCCATTCGGGCTGACACGCGCCTGCATGTGGAAAGTGTCAACCTTTCTACCTGCCCAGGGAGTTTACTGTTGTACTGCTTGTGGCTGTCTACATACCGCCAACATCAACAACAGGAAAGAGGCACTGAATGAACTGTTCCAGAGTGTCAGTGACCACAGACGCCTTTCTCATCTTAGCTGGGGATTTTAACCACGCAGACCCAAAGAGCGTTTTCCCCAAAGTCTATCAACACATTGATTTTCCAACAAGGGGAACAACATCCTGGATCTGGTTTACAACACCATAAAAGGAGCGTACAAGGCACACCCCCTCCCCCATCCTGGTGCCTCGGACCACATAACTATTCTGTTACTGCCAGCATACAGGCCACTGGTTAGAGTCACTGAACCGGCTCGGAAACAGATTCAAGTGTGGAGTAAAGACTCTTTCACACAACGGATTGGAATATGTTCAAGCAGGCTGCCATTCAGAACAGTATGACTGATCTCCAGGAGTATACAGAGACCATCCCTGATCTCCAGGAGTATACAGAGACTGTCACTGCCTACATCACCAAGTGCACTGAGGAGGTTACAGACTCTAAGACCATCATTATCAGGTCCAACCAGAAACCTTGGATTACAAGTGAAGTCCTCAGGCTCATGAGGGTTCGGAATGCTGCCTTCAAATCTGGTGACAGCTAGGGCCAACCTGTCCCGCGGCATCAAAAAAGCCAAGAAGCAGAACTCCAAAAAGATAACGGATCACTTCAGAGACACTCGGAGTCTGTGGGATAAAGACCATCACAGACTATGAACCCACTCCACAAACTTTTCTCTGTTGAACACTCTAAAGGAATTCTTTGCTCGCTACGAGGCCCTCAATAGAACCCCGGCACAAAAGTCAACACCACCTCCTGAAGACCAAGTGCTGAAGCTATCTCCAGAGAGTGTGAGAAGATCTCTGAGCTCCGTGCGTTAGGGGTGTAGGCAGCATTAAACAGAAACACTCACCTGTGCTGCCGGCCGCAGAGACGCCGCTGCTGCTGCCGTTCATCTTCACCAGGCTCCGCCCCCCCTCACCTGGACACAGAGCAGGCTCCGCCCCCTTCACCTGGACACAGAGCAGGCTCCGCCCCCTTCACCTGGACACAGAGCAGGCTCCGCCCCCTTCACCTGGACACAGAACAGGCTCCGCCCCCTTCACCTGGACACAGGTACATCATCAGGAAAAAAAACCAAGATAAATTCAGCGCCAATGAAATGTGGAAATGTAGCCAGCCGTGAAACGTGCGATGTTTAGCTTTGGCTAATTGTCACGAACAGGTTCACAAACAATGCAATTTTCTTTGGTTCAATCGTACAACAAAAAACGACTTAGATAAATAATAAACTATAAAACTATAGACAATGATAAGCAGCAGATATGAGTGTGAGTGAGATCGATCCCCAAAATCACCAGACCAACGACTCGAGAGCCTTTAAAGTAAAATATAAAGTATTCTAAATAGGTGCACAACATTTAAAATCTGCTTTGGTGGTATGTTTTGATATCTGCTTTCCATAAAAAATACATCAAAAGAATTGTTATGAATAATTAAAAAGAAAATCTTGAAAACATCTTGCGACCTCTACTTTGGGACCCCCGCTATAGCGCAGGTCATCACGTTCATGAGTCCGACACTCGATACTGAGGAACGGACCAGGAGAGTGAAGGACGTTCTCCTTTGGCTCAGAATGTCAGATGAGAAGAGACAGAATTTCCTACTGTTGTTTTCAATCTGGCTTTTAACCTCTTAACCCTCACCTGGACCGACCGCGTTGTCTACAGTTTGGCTTTACCCAAATCTAAAAACTTCTTGAAAAAATGCGTCAAAATGAATTGATGAAAGCGCGAAGGTAGCACAGCGGTTAGCGCTCGTGCTTCACAGCTAGAAGGTCCCGGGTTCGATTCCCACCTGGACGGGGCCTTTCTGTGGAGTTTGCATGTTCTCCCCGTGTCTGCGCAGGTTTCCTCCGGGTACTCCGGTTGCCTCTGCCACTAAAAACATGTACAATAGGCCCAGGGACTGCAGGTGGAAATTAGCACAAGTGCTATAGCCTGGTACAAAGCATCTCTCCTTTCTGAGGCTAAAGTATACTGTACACTGTCCCAGTTCAAATACATAAATTAAGACTAGGATGAGTTTTTCAATTGTTTGAATCTTTCAGTGAAGCACTTTGGTCTTCTTGATGTTGTTGTAAAGTGCTACAGAAATAAACTATGATTTGATACTGTACCAATGTTATTTTTGATGTTATATTTATTGGTTATATATATATATAATTTATCCATATGCATATCTACATCCTTTTAAAGCTTTCTATTCATTACTATGACTTGTTGGCACATTTCCCTGTGTGTTTGCGCCCCCTGCTGATGGAACAAGTGAATTCCTCCATTGTGAGCAGTGTTGTAATGTTATGTTATGACATAACTGAGGAATATAATGTTACTTACACAAAGTAATATATTAGTCATTACAATTCAAGTAACTCGAGTTACAAGTGCATTTAAGTGACTGAACGAAAAAACTCCAATTAAAAAAGAACCAAATGAAGTCTGCCTCTGGTGCCTCTGGTGAATAAGATCTGCCATTTGTAGCGAACGTCAACACAAAACATGAAAGAAGAAAGTGAAGGAAGAGGAAATCTGTACTGCACTTCTGCTCCATGGCATTATTACTATTTGTATTTATTCATTTGCTCATGTCATTACACAATACTTTTCTCTCCCATACATGAACAAAAAGGAACAGAGGGAAGATTAATGTTTGTATTATCTGTTCCTAATAATTTATTAGATTCTCCACCATTCCACCCCAACTTCTCACCAGGTCACAAAACTGAACAAAAACAGTCTTACAGTTCTCTAGTTACATTCAGGGGTTTTCAATGTTTCTCTCAGAATTTTTTCTTTGTACATGTTTTTTCTTTGTAAACATGTGTACAACATTTCAACTCCACAGTTTAACGCCATAAACAGATTTTTACTTTATATTTGGCCAAAAGTAACTCAAAGTGTAACTCGGCTACATTTTTGAAACAGTAAAGTATTACATTTTTAAAGCTGAAACTAATATAGAATATATTATAATTGTAAAGTAACTTACACTGATTGTGAGATCAATCAATAGATCAATAAAGTCCCATCTTATCACTCTCTCAAATAATATAGAAATAAATAAGGGCTGGATAAACTTACTCTATCAGTTACTGGCCACTTAATGTTTTGTTTTTAAATAATTGTCAATTAATGCTTATATTACTGTTCTATAAGCTTAAAAGGAGCATGAAATAAAATACAACTAGGCATAGATTTACCTTCTTTTTCTGGTATTATCTTCATAAAAATCAGATCTAGGAATTAAATAAACTGTGGCTAAAGAAGTTACTGCCTCAATGTTTGGCTAGGTGGCTAATGCTAATGTCAAGCCCGGGAGCTAACGGAGCTAACGGCTAACTCCATCATTTAGACTCGCTGATTTTCCAACACATTTAACACAAAAGCGCGTCCACAGTTATTATTTCAGTCCTGAATGACATCCTTTATTTGCACGGCGGGTCTTGTGTCGGTGATGAATTCGTTTTTTCGGTGTATTTGTGGCGTTTTGGGGTCTTTAGCGGAGTGACGAACAGCAGCTGCCCAGAAAGCCTTCACCGCGGAGCCGCCATGAAGGCTTCGAGGCCTCGGTGACGAGCCTCCGAAAATCCCCCAAAAATGTCCTCAAAATCACAACCAAATACTCACGTTTGAGCCCGGGCAGAGAAGCCAACTGTCTCTGCACAGCACCGTGTTCGCGGGCAGACTTTTGGGGCTTTCAAAGTGGGTTTTTTTCCTCCGTAAACCCCCGGGAGTCAGTTCGAAATGGATCCCACAAAAGGAGCGTCTTCTTCGGTATGAAACTCCGCCCAGCGCCGCAGGGGGAGGAACAACGGGGGAAAACATGAGCTCAAGCCCAGGATGAAACCAGAGACAGCGGCCAAGATTCCAGCCAAACCCCGCTGGAGACGCACCTCCCCGGGTCCAGCTTCGCTCGCGGAACTAAAGAGTTTTAACGGGAAAAACATGACCCTCTGACCGAGAAGGAGAGCGGAGACAGCGGCCAAAACTCCAGCCACACGCCGCTCCAACACTTGCTCCCGGTGCGCATTTACAAATAGTTTGAAGCCGAAAACATGAGGCGGAGGACGGGACCAGGAACAGCGGCTAAAAGTCCACCTGCAGCACACGGAGAGTTAGTTTACAGTCTGTTGTTCCAGGGGCCTCTCTTCTGGGAGCGTGTCCGGCTAAAGCGCACCTGGTCCGGGGACAGATGCTCCAGAGAAGAGCGCGGCTCTGGCGAACCTGAGGCCGACTGAGGTGACGCGAGAGGCGGCGTGCGTTCAGCAACATCTCCCCGTGGTGTCATCTCCAGACTCCGAACCGCCGGGAACAGACACACCGGTTTAAAATGTGCCTAAGATGATCGGTTCTGTGCCCGGGCAGAGGAGCTCCCTGTGTCCGCGCCGCTCTCCACAGCTGCCCGCATCCCCGTGGCATCCTGCCCGCTGTCAGCGCTCTCCGCTCCGGCTGACTCCCCGTGGCCCCGGGCCCCTCTTTTCCGCTCACAAGCTCCTGAGGGCGGGCACAGCCACCCACCTGCCCCCGCTCCGCTGCACAGGCGGGCTGCTCAGGTGCAGAGGGCTCACCTGGGGCCGCACGGAGGAGCTGCGGGAGGAGGAGGTGCAGGAGGGGAAGACCAGCCCGGATCAGAGCCAGAGCCCGGGGGAGTGCGCACAGACAGGTCCCGGCTCTGACCTGAGGTTCGAAGAGGTGAGACCGGTCCGGACGGGTCTGGTTGGTGGAGAGCGCCTCCTGCTGCCAAGGAGGAGTGAAACATCTGACATACAAAGTACGGTCCATGGGCCAAATGCGGCCGCCTGGTTCTTGTTGAAACACGTGTCCAGAAAGGGCACTTTCTCAGAAGTGGTTTTATTGCTATTGTTTGTGAACAGATTCACAAGCTTCACAAACTAGGAATGTTCTTCGGTTCAATCATTTACAATATAACTATAAACTATTAAAACTATAATATCGTGCATAAAGTACATTAAAATATGATATGAAAAACTGATAAACCCAATACAAAAGAACAAACCACTGATGTGTGCTGCATGCATGCTGGATGAGTCGGGCATAGGATTATATTCTGTGTAAACTCTCAGTCGTACAGGAGTGTCTATCTTCAATGAAGGTACTCGAGTCATTCTCTGTAGTTGAAGTCTCGAGACATACAGTAAATAGTTGTTTCATCTGATCAATTCAAACATAATAAACCAACATGTTAACTTTAGTCCTCGATGTGATGTGTCTGATGTTAACCTTCTGTAGAGTCGACTCTTTATCTGATCTCAGAAATATCTCATTTACTCTGGAGTTTCTTTAGTCTTTTCTGAATAACACAATGAGGCTTATTTTAAATATTCAATTATCTGATGAGATATATTATTCTAATTAGGAGTAAAACTGTTTTATCTGCTGCTATTTCAGCAGGAGATTAAAGCTCATTATTATTGTGTGACGTCACATTTAACAAAGGTATAGAATGTGACTTTACTGTTATACCAGAATAATGACCTTTAAATCCTCTGCCAAAGGAACAGCTCTGAGCTTTGTTGATGAAGCAGGACATTCATACAATGTGATTATAATAAATATTATAAATGCAAAAGTTAAATATGTCTTAATTTTATTCGACTAAAACTAGACATTTTCGTCAAAAGGCTAAACTAGATTAAATTAAAACACACTGACCACAGCTGTGGTTCTGTGTGCAAGAGAGTCGGCATAAGTAAACACGTGTTTACATGTATGTTCATTAACATGTCCCGACCAAATAAACCAATACATATCTTCCACCTCCGCTCGGAATGTCGTTATGCAGTTATTTAATCATTTCTATCTGTGACGTCGCCCAAATGAACCTGTTTAACCTCTTAACCCCCACCTGAACCGAGCTAATTGTGTCCAGTTTGGCTTTACCCAAATCTAAAAGCCAGTGTAACGTCTCATTTGAAAGCTAAGACCAACAAAACTGACCTAAACAGATCTTTTTCCTCGCGTTGTTGCCGCTCTTTTTGTTGTGCTTTCATCCTCGTTTTCGTCTCGTATTGTTGCTTTTTTTATGCTTTTCTCCAAGAAGCTTCTAGATTTGGGTAAAGCGAAACTGGAGAAAACGCTCTTGGTTGAGGTGGTGGTTAAGAGGTTAATAAATAAAAATCAGTCTGTCCCAAAGTCCTGCCAGATTCCGGAGCGTCTCTTTTGTTAGAGGTCAGATTCGCTGAAGATGTGAATAAATCAAACTCGGGGCCACGTGTGTCCGCGTAGCTGCAGCTGTAGTCCCGCCCCTGGCCCTGTCCTGGCGGAGATTGTCCTGCAGGGGCGCTGTCCTCCTCACCGCGGTGTCCGCAGCAGAAGAAGCAGTGCTGTGTTTGTGTTAGCCTCGTTAGCTCCGTTAGCCCCGCGGAACAGCTGCAGCTCCAGGGGCTTCTCATGTAGCCTGTCCCCGCCGAACAGTGAGTATCCCCCGGTCAGAGCCTCAGTCCGGCCCCGCCGGTCCCGCCGGTCCTGGTCTGAGTCGGGCTTTCAGATTCAAACGAGTCCTAAATGTGAAAACCGTTCCGCCGTTTAGCATTAGCTGTTAGCCACTTCCGGTCAGAAGAGTTGGTGAAGTTTTGTTTGTTCCGCTCAGTTTAGATTAAACGCAGTTGTTTTTGGACCGTGATCTGTGAGGTGCCGGAGAAGGTTTAGTTTACGCTTTTATAAAGTTATTAACGTAATGTTAGTCTGTTTTTAACCGGTTAATGTGTTTGATCAGACCGATTGTTTACAGGTAAACAACGTCATTTATACAGAGCGTGGGTCTGAGTAGTTTTTCTAAAGCCCATAAAGTCTTCGTTTCATCTGTTTGTGGTTGAGTTAAAGTCATCAGTGTAAACAAAGTCTTTGAAGGTAATCGGGCATTTTCACTGATGTTCACCAGATCGACTTTACCCGAATCTAACAGCTCAAATGCCTTATCTACTAAAGTGATTGCAACTTGTGTGTCACTTTTTTGTTGTGTTTTTTGTCTCGTTTTTGATGCTTTTAGGTTTGGTTAAAACCAAACTGGAGAAATGTGCTCGGTGAAGGCAGGGGTTCAGAGGTTAAAGGTCATTGAAAGCTTTAAATTGGCTTGAAACTGGCATTAAATCTAAATTTATTGGAAATTGAGGACGTTGCTCAATAATTGTTACTGTTTAAGTTCAAAGGAAAAACCTACAAGATCTAAAACTGTGGTTCCCAAATGTTTTTGTCCCATGTTCCCTTTGAGGCATTAACTTAAACTCCGAGATCCCCTAAACTCTCGGATTCTGCCAACACTTTAACAACGTGACTAAACATAGATTACCCGTGTTTAGTCGAGGTTTATGTTCAAAAACATTATAACTAACTTCTTATATATAACTACTTTCTCCTTTTTTACTCTGAGGTCATTCTCGGTACCCCTGTTTGGGAAACACTGGTCTTATACATGTTCAGCTGAAGTTAACCAATACTATTTCCAATTAATCTCAATTTGGCTTTACCCAAATCTGAAAGTTTCTTGTAAAAAGCGTCAAAAAAGCAACAAAAACAAGGATGAAAAACGCAGTGACAAGAACTCAGAACAGACAAGTCCGTTTTGTAGGTCTTAGCTTTCAAATGTAGCATTAGATTTGGGTAAAACTGCAGAAAATGTGCTCTGTTAAGGCAGGGGTGGAGAAAAAAGGGACACAATTTAAAAGTTAAAAAAGAAAACTTGCAAAAATTGAAAATAAGAATAATTGGTTAAGAATATGAAAAAACTGCTTTTCTTTTGTCGTTGAAGGAAGTTACTTGTTTCACCTCAAATAAATGATACAAATGCTAATACATTTAAATGGCTGGAAGAGGAATAAATTAACATTATTCATCTGTTTTCTGGTTCTAGATGAGAAATATTTGAGTATTAGTATCTAAAACCAAGTATTGTTAAAGTACTGGTATCGAAAACAAATGTAACGGCCCCCAGCCCTGGTCTTACGGTTTAGTCTCCCTCGGGGTGTTTCTATAGTGTGTTTATGTGTGTGTTTATGTGTGTGTTTCTATAGTGTGTTTATGTGTGTGTTTCTATAGTGTGTTTATGTGTGTGTTTCTATAGTGTGTTTATGTGTGTGTTTCTATAGTGTGTTTATGTGTGTGTTTCTATAGTGTGTTTATGTGTGTGTTTCTATAGTGTGTTTATGTGTGTGTTTCTATAGTGTGTTTATGTGTGTGTTTCTATAGTGTGTTTATGTGTGTGTTTCTATAGTGTGTTTATGTGTGTGTTTCTATAGTGTGTTTATGTGTGTGTTTCTATAGTGTGTTTATGTGTGTGTTTCTATAGTGTGTTTATGTGTGTGTTTCTATAGTGTGTTTATGTGTGTGTTTCTATAGTGTGTTTATGTGTGTTTCTATAGTGTGTTTCTATAGTGTTTTTTCTATGTGTGTTTCTATAGTGTGTTTATGTGTGTGTTTCTATAGTGTGTTTATATAGTGTGTTTATATGTGTGTTTCTATAGTGTGTTTATGTGTGTGTTTCTATAGTGTGTTTATGTGTGTGTTTATATGTGTGTTTCTATAGTGTGTTTATGTGTGTGTTTCTATAGTGTGTATGTGTGTGTTTCTATAGTGTGTTTATGTGTGTGTTTCTATAGTGTGTTTATATGTGTGTTTCTTAGTGTGTTTACATGTGTGTTTATATAGTGTGTTTCTATAGTGTGTTTATGTGTGTGTTTCTATAGTGTGTTTATGTGTGTGTTTCTATAGTGTGTTTATATGTGTGTTTATGTGTGTGTTTCTATAGTGTGTTTATGTGTGTGTTTCTATAGTGTGTTTCTATAGTGTGTTTCTATGTGTGTTTCTTAGTGTGTTTACATGTGTGTTTATATAGTGTGTTTATATGTGTGTTTCTATAGTGTGTTTCTATAGTGTGTTTCTATAGTGTGTTTCTATTGTGTGTGTTTCTATAGTGTGTTTCTATTGTGTGTTTCTATAGTGTGTTTATGTGTGTTTCTATAGTGTGTTTCTATAGTGTGTTTATATGTGTGTTTCTATAGTGTGTTTCTATAGTGTGTTTATATAGTGTGTTTCTATAGTGTGTTTATATAGTGTGTTTATATAGTGTGTTTATATAGTGGGTTTCTATAGTGGGTTTCTATAGTGGGTTTCTATAGTGGGTTTATTTGTGTGTTTGTGTGTGTGTGTTTATATATGTGTGTCATGTGTGTGTCTCTATAGTATGTTTATATGTGTGTGTTTATGTGTGTGTTTCTATAGTGTGTTTATATGTGTGTTTATATAGTGTGTTTCTATTGTGTGTTTATATAGTGTGTTTCTATAGTGGGTTTCTATAGTGTGTTTATATAGTGTGTTTCTATAGTGTGTTTATATGTGTGTTTCTATAGTGTGTTTCTATAGTGGGTTTCTATAGTGTGTTTCTATAGTGTGTTTCTATAGTGTGTTTACATGTGTGTTTCTATAGTGTGTTTCTATGTGTGTTTCTATAGTGTGTTTATATAGTGTGTTTATATGTGTGTTTCTATAGTGTGTTTATGTGTGTGTTTCTATAGTGTGTTTATGTGTGTGTTTCTATAGTGTGTTTCTATAGTGTGTTTCTATGTGTGTTTCTTAGTGTGTTTACATGTGTGTTTATATAGTGTGTTTATATAGTGTGTTTATATGTGTGTTTCTATAGTGTTTCTATAGTGTGTTTTTATATGTGTGTTTCTATAGTGTGTTTTTATATGTGTGTTTCTATAGTGTGTTTCTATTGTGTGTGTTTCTATAGTGTGTTTCTATAGTGTGTTTATATGTGTGTTTCTATAGTGTGTTTCTATAGTGGGTTTCTATAGTGTGTTTATATAGTGTGTTTATATGTGTGTTTCTATAGTGTGTTTCTATAGTGGGTTTCTATAGGGTGTTTCTATAGTGTGTTTATATGTGTGTTTCTATAGTGGGTTTCTATAGGGTGTTTATATAGTGTGTTTATATGTGTGTTTCTATAGTGTGTTTATATAGTGTGTTTCTATAGTGTGTTTACATGTGTGTTTCTATAGTGGGTTTCTATAGTGTGTTTCTATAGTGTGTTTCTATAGTGGGTTTATTTGTGTGTTTGTGTGTGTGTGTTTATATATGTGTGTCATGTGTGTGTCTCTATAGTATGTTTATATGTGTGTGTTTATATGTGTGTTTATATAGTGTGTTTATATAGTGTGTTTCTATTGTGTGTTTATATAGTGTGTTTCTATAGTGGGTTTCTATAGTGTGTTTATATAGTGTGTTTATATAGTGTGTTTATATAGTGTGTTTCTATAGTGTGTTTATATGTGTGTTTCTATAGTGTGTTTCTATAGTGGGTTTCTATAGTGTGTTTATATGTGTGTTTCTATAGTGGGTTTCTATAGTGGGTTTCTATAGTGTGTTTCTATAGTGTGTTTCTATAGTGTGTTTCTATAGTGTGTTTACATGTGTGTTTACATGTGTGTTTCTATAGTGTGTTTGTGTGTGTTTATTTGTGTGTTTGTGTGTGTGTTTCTATAGTGTGTCATGTGTGTGTGTTTATGTGTGTGTTTCTATAGTGTGTCATGTGTGAGTTTCTATAGTGTGGTCAGCCGTGTGGGGGTTTGTTGATGGGGAGTTACTGCCCTCTTCATCTGGCCCGCTCTACACTCTGGCTTTTTAATGCACCACACTATGCAGGGCTGCAGCATACTTCACATATAACTCAATTAAATAAATATATAATAATAATGATTATGGAATTTACACCCAAATTAAAATTATACTGAGAATGGTAATGACAACTGGGAAGTATCAAGATCTCGGAGTATAATACCTATTAATGTACCTTCATAACATAAAAGTAACTCTCGGTTATCAAGGGTAAAAATCTGAAAGAAATATATTAAGGATCACATTTTTATTTTATTTTGACTGCTTTGTTCTGGATATCGTGCATGAAAAAAGATTGTTGTTGTAGTTGTGCGTTGTTTCAATTAATTGTATAAACAGTTCATATATTTTTTTTGTAACTTTGTAAGTTGGTCTGTACGAATGTAGCTGCTTGAAATGTTTTGTAATGTTCTTTTTATATTTATTTTATTGCACTTGGGGGTGGGCACTCATAAGCTTTGCTTCAGCCCACTCCTTTTGAGCACCATGTGTACTGCTCAAATAAACAAATAAACTAAACTAAAAACTGTTTAAACCCTCTACGCTCTAACCCACAGTCCTCTGTTCCGCAGGTGCCTGACGCCGTGTTTGCCTTGAGCCTCCCCCTCCCCAGGTCCGCGGGTCACAGGTAACATCATCTGCATAACCCCAGAGTCTGAACACACCCCTCCCCAGGTCCGCGGGTCACAGGTAACATCATCTGCATAACCCCAGAGTCTAAACACACCCCTCCCCAGGTCCGCGGGTCACAGGTAACATCATCTGCATAACCCCAGAGTCTGAACACACCCCTCCCCAGGTCCGCGGGTCACAGGTAACATCATCTGCATAACCCCAGAGTCCAAACACACCCCTCCCCAGGTCAGCGGGTCACAGGTAACATCATCTGCATAACCCCAGAGTCCAAACACACCCCTCCCCAGGTCCGCGGGTCACAGGTAACATCATCTGCATAACCCCAGAGTCCAAACACACCCCTCCCCAGGTCCGCGGGTCACAGGTAACATCATCTGCATAACCCCAGAGTCTAAACACACCCCTCCCCAGGTCCGCGGGTCACAGGTAACATCATCTGCATAACCCCAGAGTCTAAACACACCCCTCCCCAGGTCCGCGGGTCACAGGTAACATCATCTGCATAACCCCAGAGTCTGAACACACCCCTCCCCAGGTCCGCGGGTCACAGGTAACATCATCTGCATAACCCCAGAGTCTAAACACACCCCTCCCCAGGTCCGCGGGTCACAGGTAACATCATCTGCATAACCCCAGAGTCTAAACACACCCCTCCCCAGGTCCGCGGGTCACAGGTAACATCATCTGCATAACCCCAGAGTCTGAACACACCCCTCCCCAGGTCCGCGGGTCACAGGTAACATCATCTGCATAACCCCAGAGTCCAAACACGCCCCTCCCCAGGTCCGCGGGTCACAGGTAACATCATCTGCATAACCCCAGAGTCTAAACACACCCCTCCCCAGGGGGTCAGCGGGTCACAGGTAACATCATCTGCATAACCCCAGAGTCTGAACACACCCCTCCCCAGGTCCGCGGGTCACAGGTAACATCATCTGCATAACCCCAGAGTCTGAACACACCCCTCCCCAGGTCCGCGGGTCACAGGTAACATCATCTGCATAACCCCAGAGTCTGAACACACCCCTCCCCAGGTCAGCGGGTCACAGGTAACATCATCTGCATAACCCCAGAGTCTAAACACACCCCTCCCCAGGGGGTCAGCGGGTCACAGGTAACATCATCTGCATAACCCCAGAGTCTAAACACACCCCTCCCCAGGGGGTCAGCGGGTCACAGGTAACATCATCTGCATAACCCCAGAGTCTAAACACACCCCTCCCCAGGGGGTCAGCGGGTCACAGGTAACATCATCTGCATAACCCCAGAGTCTAAACACACCCCTCCCCAGGGGGTCAGCGGGTCACAGGTAACATCATCTGCATAACCCCAGAGTCTGAACACACCCCTCCCCAGGTCAGTGGGTCACAGGTAACATCATCTGCATAACCCCAGAGTCTAAACACACCCCTCCCCAGGTCCGCGGGTCACAGGTAACATCATCTGCATAACCCCAGAGTCTAAACACGCCCCTCCCCAGGTCCGCGGGTCACAGGTAACATCATCTGCATAACCCCAGAGTCTAAACACACCCCTCCCCAGGGGGTCAGCGGGTCACAGGTAACATCATCTGCATAACCCCAGAGTCTAAACACACCCCTCCCCAGGTCCGCGGGTCACAGGTAACATCATCTGCATAACCCCAGAGTCTAAACACACCCCTCCCCAGGGGGTCAGCGGGTCACAGGTAACATCATCTGCATAACCCCAGAGTCTAAACACACCCCTCCCCAGGTCAGTGGGTCACAGGTAACATCATCTGCATAACCCCAGAGTCTGAACACACCCCTCCCCAGGTCCGCGGGTCACAGGTAACATCATCTGCATAACCCCAGAGTCTAAACACACCCCTCCCCAGGTCCGCGGGTCACAGGTAACATCATCTGCATAACCCCAGAGTCTAAACACACCCCTCCCCAGGTCCGCGGGTCACAGGTAACATCATCTGCATAACCCCAGAGTCTAAACACACCCCTCCCCAGGTCCGCGGGTCACAGGTAACATCATCTGCATAACCCCAGAGTCCAAACACGCCCCTCCCCAGGTCCGCGGGTCACAGGTAACATCATCTGCATAACCCCAGAGTCCAAACACACCCCTCCCCAGGTCCGCGGGTCACAGGTAACATCATCTGCATAACCCCAGAGTCTAAACACACCCCTCCCCAGGTCCGCGGGTCACAGGTAACATCATCTGCATAACCCCAGAGTCTGAACACACCCCTCCCCAGGTCCGCGGGTCACAGGTAACATCATCTGCATAACCCCAGAGTCTGAACACACCCCTCCCCAGGTCCGCGGGTCACAGGTAACATCATCTGCATAACCCCGGAGTCTAAACACACCCCTCCCCAGGTCCGCGGGTCACAGGTAACATCATCTGCATAACCCCAGAGTCTAAACACACCCCTCCCCAGGTCCGCGGGTCACAGGTAACATCATCTGCATAACCCCAGAGTCTGAACACACCCCTCCCCAGGTCCGCGGGTCACAGGTAACATCATCTGCATAACCCCAGAGTCTGAACACACCCCTCCCCAGGTCCGCGGGTCACAGGTAACATCATCTGCATAACCCCGGAGTCTAAACACACCCCTCCCCAGGTCCGCGGGTCACAGGTAACATCATCTGCATAACCCCAGAGTCCAAACACACCCCTCCCCAGGTCCGCGGGTCACAGGTAACATCATCTGCATAACCCCAGAGTCTGAACACACCCCTCCCCAGGGTTAGGGTCACAGGTAACATCATCTGCATAACCCCAGAGTCTAAACACACCCCTCCCCAGGTCCGCGGGTCACAGGTAACATCATCTGCATAACCCCAGAGTCTAAACACACCCCTCCCCAGGTCAGCGGGTCACAGGTAACATCATCTGCATAACCCCAGAGTCCGAACACATGGACCTTTTAAAACGGCCTCATTTCAGAGTCAGGGTTTTTAAAGTCTCACATAACTTGAGTCATTTTCAGGCCCAGATCAGGCGAGTCCTTCAGGAGCACGTTTGCAAATGTGTTGGTTCTTTCAATCATGTCGGCAGCAAAAGGTTTAACAATATCTCAAAGCGATCAGAGGTGTCTGCAGGAGAATCATCTCAGTGTCTGCAGGAGAATCATCTCAGTGTCTGCAGGAGAATCATCTCAGTGTCTGCAGGAGAATCATCTCAGTGTCTGCAGGAGAATCATCTCAGTGTCTGCAGGAGAATCATCTCAGTGTCTGCAGGAGAATCATCTCAGTGTCTGCAGGAGAATCATCTCAGTGTCTGCAGGAGAATCACCTTAGTGTCTGCAGGAGAATCATCTCAGTGTCTGCTGGAGAGTCATCTTGGTGTCTGCTGGAGAATCATCTTAGTGTCTGCAGGAGAATCATCTCAGTGTCTGCTGGAGAGTCATCTTAGTGTCTGCAGGAGAATCATCTTAGTGTCTGCTGGAGAATCACCTTAGTGTCTGCAGGAGAGTCATCTTGGTGTCTGCTGGAGAATCATCTTAGTGTCTGCAGGAGAATCATCTCAGTGTCTGCTGGAGAGTCATCTTAGTGTCTGCAGGAGAATCATCTTAGTGTCTGCTGGAGAATCATCTTAGTGTCTGCAGGAGAGTCATCTCAGTGTCTGCAGGAGAGTCATCTTAGTGTCTGCAGGAGAATCATCTTAGTGTCTGCTGGAGAGTCATCTTAGTGTCTGCAGGAGAATCATCTTAGTGTCTGCAGGAGAGTCATCTTAGTGTCTGCAGGAGAGTCATCTTAGTGTCTGCAGGAGAATCATCTTAGTGTCTGCAGGAGAGTCATCTTAGTGTCTGCAGGAGAATCATCTTAGTGTCTGCTGGAGAATCATCTTAGTGTCTGCAGGAGAGTCATCTTAGTGTCTGCAGGAGAATCATCTTAGTGTCTGCAGGAGAGTCATCTTGGTGTCTGCTGGAGAATCATCTTGGTGTCTGCAGGAGAGTCATCTCGGTGTCTGCTGGAGAATCATCTTAGTGTCTGCTGGAGAGTCATCTTGGTGTCTGCTGGAGAATCATCTCAGTGTCTGCAGGAGAATCATCTTAGTGTCTGCTGGAGAATCATCTTAGTGTCTGCAGGAGAATCATCTTAGTGTCTGCTGGAGAATCATCTTAGTGTCTGCTGGAGAATCATCTTAGTGTCTGCAGGAGAATCATCTTAGTGTCTGCTGGAGAATCATCTTAGTGTCTGCTGGAGAATCATCTTAGTGTCTGCTGGAGAATCATCTTAGTGTCTGCAGGAGAATCATCTTAGTGTCTGCTGGAGAATCATCTTGGTGTCTGCTGGAGAATCATCTTGGTGTCTGCTGGAGAATCATCTTGGTGTCTGCTGGAGAATCATCTTAGTGTCTGCAGGAGAGTCATCTTGGTGTCTGCTGGAGAATCATCTTAGTGTCTGCAGGAGAGTCATCTCAGTGTCTGCAGGAGAGTCATCTTAGTGTCTGCAGGAGAATCATCTTAGTGTCTGCTGGAGAGTCATCTTAGTGTCTGCAGGAGAATCATCTTAGTGTCTGCTGGAGAATCATCTTAGTGTCTGCAGGAGAGTCATCTTAGTGTCTGCAGGAGAATCATCTTACCCCTAGATTCCACATTCCCCGTGCTCGCTCCGTTCCACTCCGCCCCGACCGCCGCAGCAAATACGTTGCTATTTTGAACGTTCAGAAACATTCCACATCGTCCACTCCGCTCCGAGGGCCAACGTCGCCGCTCCGCCTCTCCGCCTCGGCACGATAAAAATACGGACCAACTCTATTTTCAGCAACGTCTGCGCCCCGTCAGCTCCGTCCGTATCAAGCTCAACAGTTCAGAACGCACCAGAAGACAGGAAAGAGAACGGAAACAACATCCGGATTTTCGAAATAAAATGTAGAAATATAAATACGTACGTTTCGAACATATAAAGTATTTTTATACGTATTTACATTAAAGCTGTGCTATATATAATATATTTTAAATCGTACACTACTTGTAAATGACAAAATTACATTACAATTTTGCTTTTGCAATGAATGAAAAGTTTGTTTTGGTACCGGCTTTATCTGTACACACATTTTATCGCGTGATCTCGTACGTCTCGCGCATGCTCTCCTCAGCTCCGCAGTTGGGCGGAGTGGAGCCATTGAAGTATATTGAACCCAGACGGAGCAAGACGTGTGCAGTGGGCGTTTGATTTCGGAATCCTTCGGAGGCGGTCCGCGGCGGGCTGGAGCGGGGCGGTGACGCGAGATGTGGAATCCCGGGGTTAGTGTCTGCTGGAGAATCATCTTGGTGTCTGCAGGAGAATCATCTTAGTGTCTGCAGGAGAATCATCTTAGTGTCTGCAGGAGAATCATCTTAGTGTCTGCAGGAGAGTCATCTTAGTGTCTGCAGGAGAGTCATCTTAGTGTCTGCAGGAGAATCATCTTAGTGTCTGCAGGAGAATCATCTTAGTGTCTGCAGGAGAATCATCTTAGTGTCTGCAGGAGAATCATCTTAGTGTCTGCAGGAGAGTCATCTTGGTGTCTGCTGGAGAATCATCTTAGTGTCTGCTGGAGAATCATCTTAGTGTCTGCTGGAGAGTCATCTTGGTGTCTGCTGGAGAATCATCTCAGTGTCTGCTGGAGAATCATCTTAGTGTCTGCTGGAGAATCATCTTAGTGTCTGCAGGAGAATCATCTTAGTGTCTGCTGGAGAATCATCTTGGTGTCTGCTGGAGAATCATCTTGGTGTCTGCTGGAGAGTCATCTTGGTGTCTGCTGGAGAATCATCTTAGTGTCTGCTGGAGAGTCATCTTGGTGTCTGCTGGAGAATCATCTCAGTGTCTGCTGGAGAATCATCTTAGTGTCTGCTGGAGAATCATCTTAGTGTCTGCAGGAGAATCATCTTAGTGTCTGCTGGAGAGTCATCTTAGTGTCTGCAGGAGAATCACCTTAGTGTCTGCTGGAGAGTCATCTTAGTGTCTGCAGGAGAATCACCTTAGTGTCTGCTGGAGAGTCATCTTAGTGTCTGCTGGAGAATCATCTTGGTGTCTGCTGGAGAGTCATCTTAGTGTCTGCTGGAGAATCATCTTAGTGTCTGCTGGAGAATCATCTTAGTGTCTGCAGGAGAATCATCTTAGTGTCTGCTGGAGAGTCATCTTGGTGTCTGCTGGAGAATCATCTCAGTGTCTGCTGGAGAATCATCTTGGTGTCTGCTGGAGAATCATCTTAGTGTCTGCAGGAGAATCATCTTAGTGTCTGCTGGAGAGTCATCTTAGTGTCTGCTGGAGAATCACCTTAGTGTCTGCTGGAGAGTCATCTTAGTGTCTGCTGGAGAATCATCTTGGTGTCTGCTGGAGAATCATCTTAGTGTCTGCTGGAGAATCATCTTGGTGTCTGCTGGAGAATCATCTTAGTGTCTGCTGGAGAATCACCTTAGTGTCTGCTGGAGAGTCATCTTGGTGTCTGCTGGAGAATCATCTCAGTGTCTGCTGGAGAATCATCTTGGTGTCTGCTGGAGAATCATCTTAGTGTCTGCTGGAGAATCATCTTAGTGTCTGCTGGAGAATCACCTTAGTGTCTGCTGGAGAGTCATCTTGGTGTCTGCTGGAGAATCATCTCAGTGTCTGCTGGAGAATCATCTTGGTGTCTGCTGGAGAATCACCTTAGTGTCTGCTGGAGAATCATCTTAGTGTCTGCTGGAGAATCATCTTGGTGTCTGCTGGAGAATCATCTTAGTGTCTGCAGGAGAATCATCTTAGTGTCTGCTGGAGAATCATCTTGGTGTCTGCTGGAGAATCATCTTAGTGTCTGCTGGAGAATCACCTTAGTGTCTGCAGGAGAATCATCTTGGTGTC
Organism: Proterorhinus semilunaris; assembly: GCA_021464625.1. Taxonomy (NCBI): domain Eukaryota; kingdom Metazoa; phylum Chordata; class Actinopteri; order Gobiiformes; family Gobiidae; genus Proterorhinus; species Proterorhinus semilunaris. The sequence goes on along the minus strand of CM038358.1, from coordinate 34,443,660 downwards.
TGCTGGAGAATCATCTTGGTGTCTGCTGGAGAATCATCTCAGTGTCTGCAGTCGCTGAAAACAAACTCGCTCAGTCACAACTGTTACTGATCGAACACACGAGTGTTTGGCGACAAGTTGGTTTGTGTCACAGAATCATCACTTGCTCCTGGAGTTGGTGGTAATCTGATCTCAAGATTCAAGATTGTTTTATTTGTCAAACCATGTGACTGATTTGAAATTATATTTCTCACATCCTTGATTGTGGAGCGGGGGGTGGGAGAAGAGGGGTGGGAGGGAGGGCAGGGAGTTCAGCTTCCCGATGGCCCGGTGTACGAAACTCTTCTTAAGTCGACTCGACCTGGCCCGTAGATTCCGCAGTCTCCTCCCAGAAGGCATTACTCTGAAGAGACTGTGTGACGGCTTTGCGGGTGAGACGGGTGGAGTACATGTCCTTGATGTAGGGGAGAGGAGCTCCACAGATCTTCTCCGCTGCTCTCACGATGCGCTGGAGGCTCCTTTGGCAGGAGGCAGTGCTGGCACCGTGCCACATAGTGATGGAGCTGGTCAGGATGCTCTCTATAGTCCCTCTGTAGAAGAACCACACAGTGATGGAGCTGGTCAGGATGCTCTCTATAGTCCCTCTGTAGAAGAACCTCACAGTGATGGAGCTGGTCAGGATGCTCTCTTTAGTCCCTCTGTAGAAGAACCACTCAGTGATGGAGCTGGTCAGGATGCTCTCTATAGTCCCTCTGTAGAAGAACCTCACAGTGATGGAGCTGGTCAGGATGCTCTCTATAATCCCTCTGTAGAAGAACCACTCAGTGATGGAGCTGGTCAGGGTGCTCTCTATAGTCCCTCTGTAGAAGAACCACACAGTGATGGAGCTGGTCAGGATGCTCTCTATAGTCCCTCTGTAGAAGAACCACACAGTGATGGAGCTGGTCAGGGTGCTCTCTATAGTCCCTCTGTAGAAGAACCACACAGTGATGGAGCTGGTCAGGGTGCTCTCTATAGTCCCTCTGTAGAAGAACCACACAGTGATGGAGCTGGTCAGGATGCTCTCTATAATCCCTCTGTAGAAGAGCCACACAGTGATGGAGCTGGTCAGGATGCTCTCTATAGTCCCTCTGTAGAAGAACCTCACAGTGATGGAGCTGGTCAGGATGCTCTCTATAGTCCCTCTGTAGAAGAGCCACACAGTGATGGAGCTGGTCAGGATGCTCTCTATAGTCCCTCTGTAGAAGAACCACACAGTGATGGAGCTGGTCAGGATGCTCTCTATAGTCCCTCTGTAGAAGAACCACTCAGTGATGGAGCTGGTCAGGATGCTCTCTATAGTCCCTCTGTAGAAGAACCTCACAGTGATGGAGCTGGTGAGGATGCTCTCTATAGTCCCTCTGTAGAAGAACCACACAGTGATGGAGCTGGTCAGGATGCTCTCTATAGTCCCTCTGTAGAAGAGCCACACAGTGATGGAGCTGGTCAGGATGCTCTCTATAGTCCCTCTGTAGAAGAACCTCACAGTGATGGAGCTGGTCAGGATGCTCTCTATAGTCCCTCTGTAGAAGAACCTCACAGTGATGGAGCTGGTCAGGATGCTCTCTATAGTCCCTCTGTAGAAGAACAACACAGTGATGGAGCTGGTCAGGATGCTCTCTATAGTCCCTCTGTAGAGGAACCTCACAGTGATGGTCAGGATGCTCTCTATAGTCCCTCTGTAGAAGAACCACACAGTGATGGAGCTGGTCAGGATGCTCTCTATAGTCCCTCTGTAGAAGAACCTCACAGTGATGGAGCTGGTCAGGATGCTCTCTATAGTCCCTCTGTAGAAGAACAACACAGTGATGGAGCTGGTCAGGATGCTCTCTATAGTCCCTCTGTAGAGGAACCTCACAGTGATGGTCAGGATGCTCTCTATAGTCCCTCTGTAGAAGAACCACACAGTGATGGAGCTGGTCAGGATGCTCTCTATAGTCCCTCTGTAGAAGAACCACACAGTGATGGAGCTGGTCAGGGTGCTCTCTATAGTCCCTCTGTAGAAGAACCTCACAGTGATGGAGCTGGTCAGGATGCTCTCTATAGTCCCTCTGTAGAAGAACCTCACAGTGATGGAGCTGGTCAGGATGCTCTCTATAGTCCCTCTGTAGAAGAACCACACAGTGATGGAGCTGGTCAGGATGCTCTCTATAGTCCCTCTGTAGAAGTTGCACATAACAGAGGCTGGGACTCTAGCTCTTCTTAACTTGTGGAGAAAGTAGTGACGCTGATTACTTTTCTTGACCAGAGATGTAGTGTGCATGGTCCAGGAAAGGTTCTCTGTGAAGTGCACACCCAGGAACTTAGTGCTGGTCACCCTCTCCACTGCAGCACCATTGATTGTTAGAGGAGCATGCTGGACCCGTGCTCTATGAAAGTCCACAACCATCTCTTTTGTCTTCTCCACATTTAGAGAGAGGTTGTTCTGTGTGCACCACATGGCCAGACTGCTCACCTCACTCCTGTAGTTTGACTCGTCTCTGTTGTTGAGGAGACCCACCACTGTTGTGTCGTCTGCAAACTTGATGAAGAGGTTTGAGTCGTACTTTGGAGCGCAGTCATGGGTCAGCAGAGTGAACAGGAGGGGGCTCAGCACACAGCCTTGGGGAGCTCCCGTGTTCAGTGTGATGGTTCTGGAGGACACGTACAGCCTGTGGTCTCCCCGTCAGAAGGTCCAGCAGCCAGTTGCACAGTGATGTGTTGATCCCCAGGTGGAGCAGTTTGTGTATGAGCTGCTGTGGGATTATAGTGTTGAATGCTGAGCTAAAGTCTAAAAACAGCATTCTAACGTTAGCCTGGCATCCAGACTAATCTCCGATGTTTATTAATTAATAACCAGGAGACTAGTCTGGCGACCCTGCCGTAACAAAGCCACTGCTTGAGGCGGGACTAATGTGGGCCAAAAGACCATTGAAGACCCGCATAGCAGCCAATGAGAACATAGCGGATGTGACGACAGAAAATAAGACAAGAAAGTTGTAGTCACTTTATGCCTGCGGTAGTCACCATTAGGGATTGGGCAACGTTCGCTTTTTTTCGATACCACTACTTTAACGATACCTGCCTATTTCATTTTAATTCAATTAAAATAACGTGTATAAAAAAGTGTTGTTCGAGAAAAAGTCCTAAAACAGCAAAATAGAGGCCGCAGCAGTGTCACCTGTAACTTCGTGTTCTGAGCACAATTTCCCCTTAAGCAGCGATAAAAAGAAATAAAGGAGTTATTACCTCCTGAGCTGCAGAGACAGATCCACATCAGGACACGGGTTCTTTCGGATAAACTTTTCTAAACACACTGCGCTTTGACGAAGCGAAAACACTTTCCCTTCAAAGATCCTTACATGGTGTGAGCGCTCACTCTGCCACTAATAATGTACAACAACTGTACCAAAAGTGACTAATACAGAGTGAGCGCTCACTTTTCCACAAACAATCTTTGATATTCCCCTCACTGCAGCTGCTTGTGAAGTTGTAAACTCAGCCTCGGGTCTGTCGCTAAAGGTAAACACGTCTTTCTTGTTGTCACTGCTCTGTTTTGCTTTTCAATTTGCCTAAAAACTCAAGTTTCTTATTCAGTCCTGGTTTAGTCCTGGTTTATAATAACTGGTTTAGTTTAGCTCTGGGTTTTACAACGGTGTAAGTCCTGGACCTGGTTTAGTCCTGGCTCAGTCCAGCCGCAGACCGCGGCTGAGCCATCTCTATTACAAGAGTTTAGTACGTTATAGTTTTGCTTGGCTTTAAGTTATAGCTTTAAGTTATAGTTTTGCTTGGCTTTAAGTTATAGCTTTAAGTTATAGTTTTGCTTGGCTTTAAGTTATAGCTTTAAGTTATAGTTTTGCTTCGCTCCATTTGCGCTGAAGCAGCTCATGATCTCCGCACACGTCCATGTTGTTCAAAGATATGTTTAAGTTTTACCACATACGAGAGAGCTGCTGTAAAACGTTCTTCTGCTGTGGTCACTTGCATGGTTGGTAGCTTAGCTTCTCAGTGTACTACGGAGGATCATCAATGGTTGCTTGTGTAGAAAAACTACAAAACAAAAGCGCAAGAACGTGACGCTCGGTCAGGGAGCTGCTCTGATTGGTCGGTAGGTTCCATATCGCAACGTCACTTCCTTTGAAGCGCCCAACGGAGCGTTGCCAGACCCTCTGCTGTAAAGAAGCGGGGTCTGGTTGGCGAGACTATTCTAACGTAAGAGTCCTTTGTTTCAAGGTGAGTGAGGGCTGAATGAAGTGCAGTGGAGATGCATCTTCAGTTGAGCGATTGGTTGAAGCAAACTGGTCTGGGTCCAGGGTGGAGGGAGAACAGACTTGATGTGTTCCATGACGAGCCGCTCGAAGAACTTCATAAGAATTGGAGTGAGTGCTACTGGGCGGTGTCATTAAAGCAGGAGGGCGGGGACTTCTTGGGCACCGGAATGATGGTGGTCGCTTTGAAGCACGTTGGGACCACAGCCTGCTGCAGAGATGTTAAAAATGTCTGTGAAGACCTCAGTGAGTTCATCAGCGCAACCGACCTGGTATGTTGTCTGGACCCGGTGCTTTGTGTATGTTGATCCTGCTCAGAGATCTTCTCACACTCTCTGGAGATAGCTTCAGCACTTGGTCTTCAGGAGGGGGTGTTGACTTTTGTGCCGGGGTTCTGTTGAGTGCCTCGTAGCGAGCAAAGAATTCATTTAGAGCGTTCAGCAGAGAGGTGTCACTGGCACAGGTTTGTCGAGGAGGTTCATAGTCTGTGATGGTCTTTATCCCACAGACTCCGAGTGTCTCTGCTGTCTCTGAAGTGATCCGTTATCTTTTTGGAGTTCTGCTTCTTGGCTTTTTTGATGCCGCGGGACAGGTTGGCCCTAGCTGTCCGCAGTTTCTCCTTGTCACCAGATTTGAAGGCAGCATTCCGAACCCTCATGAGCCTGAGGACTTCACTTGTAATCCAAGGTTTCTGGTTGGACCTGATAATGATGGTCTTAGAACATCCTCAGTGCACTTGGTGATGTAGGCAGAGACAGTCTCTGTATACTCCTGGAGATCAGTGATGGTCTCTGTATACTCCTGGAGATCAGGGATATTGTTCTGAATGGCAGCCTGCTTGAACATATTCCAATCCGTTGTGTGAAAGCAGTCCTTAAGTTTCTCTACAGAGTCTTTACTCCACACTTGAATCTGTTTCCGAGCCGGTTTAGTGGCTCTAACCAGTGGCCTGTATGCTGGCAGTAACAGAATAGTTATGTGGTCCGAGGCACCAGGATGGGGGAGGGGGTGTGCCTTGTACACTCCTTTTATGGTGTTGTAAACCAGATCCAGGATGTTGTTCCCCTTGTTGGAAAGTCAATGTGTTGATAGACTTTGGGGAAAACGCTCTTTGGGTCTGCGTGGTTAATCTGGTTGATCTCCTCTGTGTATTAACGGAGTCTCGCGTCTTTACAGCAGGTTTTATTTATATATATATTTTTTTTTTTTCGTGTGTAAAAGCATATTTTATTTTTATTTTTTATTTTTTTGTAAACTTTATTTATCAGTTTCATAATAATTACAAGCAGAACAATCTTTTATGTATACATAATACCCTATTACCACCCCCCGCCCAAGGCTCTCTCAAAAAAAAAAAAAAAAAAAAAAAGGGGGGGATTGTAAAATAAATAAATAATAACAAAAAATAACAACAACAAAAAAGGGGGGGAGGGAAAGGACAGGAATTCCCCAAAATGACATTAGATTTACAAAACAGTAAATAACCAATTACACATCAAAAGAAAAGAGTTTGACATAATCTACAAAGGGCTTCCAAGTAACAAAAAACGTCTGTTGTGATGATGTTATTTTATGTCTAAGCTTTTCCAACGGTAGAAAAGATGGCACCTCCTTTAACCACTGAGAAAATGACGGGGCCCTGCTTGATTTCCAATTAAATAATATTAGTCGGCGAGCGAGTAAAGTTGAAAATGCAACAGCATTAGCTTGAAAGCGATTTACCTGTGATGATATTATTCCAAAAATAGCTAATCTAAAATCAGGGGCTAGATCTTGGCCACAAATACGAGACAGTACCTGGAAAATATTTCTCCAATAATTGTCCAAACATGGGCAGGACCAAAGCATATGGCCTTCAGAGGCCGGGCCAGGACCGCATCTCGGGCAGGCTGCATCTATACCTGGGAATATTCTTGCCAATCTTTCTTTTGTGTAATGAAGGCGATGAAGTACTTTAAACTGGATCAAACCATGGCGAATACAAAGAGAAGATGTTTGTATACGGGTCAGACAGGACTTCCATTCCTCATCTGATAAGACAGCACCCACATCATTTTCCCAAACGTTTCTCGTTTTCTCCCACAGTATAGGTTTCGTTTGTTGCATCAATTTATACAGTACAGATACACGCTTCCTGCCAAAAGGGTCCAATTCCAGAATTTCATCAACTTGACTCTTAGATGGTAAATAAGGAAACGATGAAAACAATGTTCTTGTGAAACTACGTATTTGCAAGTATCTGAACATGTGTGACCCCGGAATATCATAATCTCGAAGTAAAACATCAAATGATCTAAACCCATCCTCTGAGAACAGCTGATGGGCAAACTTCAAACCTTTGTTATGCCAAATCTGAAATGCCCGATCAGAGATTGAGGGTGGAAAAAATGGGTTACAAGATATTGGAAAAAATCTACTCACTTCTCGGAGAGAGAAGTGTTTTCTAAATTGTAACCATATCCTAAGAGAGGTCTTTACAATTGGATTGGCTATTTGTATCTTTTTATGATCGTATGGTAATGCTGAAGTTACCAGAGGCATAGGGTTAGAATGCAATTCCAACCGTGTCCAAATCTCACCCTCATTTTCCTCATACAAATACTTCCAATGTAACAACTTAGTAATATTAGCTGCCCAGTAGTAGAAGGTAAAATTAGGCAACCCGAGTCCCCCCCGCTTCTTTTGGCACCTCTAAATATTTGTTTTTCATTCTAGGATTTGAGTTATTCCAAATAAATGTTGCTATCAAACTATCTAAACTTTTAAATACCGATTTTGGCAAAAAAATGGGGATCATTTGAAACACAAAGAGAAATTTGGGTAAGACTGCCATTTTCACTATATTTATTCTTCCTGTCAGGGATATTGGTAACGTCGCCCATTTTTTAAAATCCTGCACCGTTTTTTCCAACAGTATGTCAAAGTTTTGAGCTCGCATCTCTGCCATTGAGCGTGTGATATGTATTCCTAAATATTTAAATACCTTCTTTTCTAATTTAAAGGGGAAATTTGAGAAATCGTTATCAATATTATTAACTGGAAACAGTAAACTTTTTGCATAATTCAATTTGTATCCTGAGATACAACCAAACGTATCCAAAATCTTGAGCAATTTTGGCACCGATTCAACAGGGTTGGAAATATAAAGCAGCAAGTCATCTGCATAAAGAGATACCTTGTGTGTTATGCCTCCTCTGGAGATCCCCATAACCTCTCTATCCTTTCTGAGGGCTATAGCTAACGGTTCAATTGCCAAATCAAAAAGGTAGGGAGAGAGACTACAGCCCTGTCTACATCCTCTGTGCAATTCAAAGAAGTCTGAAATCATGTTGTTTGTACAGAAGCAACAGGGGAGGAGTACAACATCCGAATCCATTTTTGGAATGAGGGACCAAATCCAAATTTTTGTAAGACTGCGAAAAGGTACTTCCACTCAACGCGGTCAAATGCCTTTTCGGCATCCAACGAAATGATTATCTCTGGTTTGCCTGTCAATTCTGGCATATGCAAAATATTAAGTAGCCGCCGCATGTTGTAAAATGACTGTCTGCCTGGTATGAAGCCCGTTTGATCCGGATCAATGACTTGTGGTATAATGGTGTTAATCCTATTTGCTAAAATTTTGGTGAGAATTTTGTAATCGCAATTCAAAAGGCTCACAGGTCTATATGAACTACACTGTAGCGGGTCTTTGTCTTTTTTATGCAAAACTGATATTATGGCTTGTGTCATGGTTGGAGGTAATTTACCGAGATTAAACACTTCTTGATAGACGACCTTTAATTTTGGTGCCAATTTATCAACAAAAACTTTATAAAAATCTATGGAAAAGCCATCCGGCCCTGGTGCCTTATTTCCCTGCATCGATTTAATTGCCTGAACAATTTCATTAGTTGTTATATCCCTTTCAATTTGAATTTTGCTTTCTGAAGTAATCTGTGGAATAGGTAAATCATCTAAGAAGCTAGCTAAGGTAATATCATCAACAGGTTCAGAATTGTAAAGACTACCATAAAATTGTTTAAACTCTTCATTAATGGTATTCGGATCCGCAGTCTTCTCCCCCGAAGCTTTACAGATTTCAGAAATCGCATTTGCTGCTACTGATTGTTTAATCTGATGAGCAAGAAGTTTCCCAGCCCTTTGTTCGTAGAAGGTTTGTTTTGATTTGAAAAAAAGACGTTCTGTTTGTTTTACAGACAGCCCTTCAAATTCGGAATTTAATAGCAATTTTCTTCGATAGAGCTCTGGTGTTGGGGCTTCCGCATATAGCCGATCTATTTCCTTTATATTATCAGACAGTTCAGAAAGTTTTTGTTTACACTTTTTTCTTTGGAATGCTGAATATGAAATTATCTGACCTCTAATATAGGTTTTAAAACCTTCCCAGACAGTACTCATCTCCATTCCTGGAGTTTGATTGAGGTCCATAAAATAATCTATTTGCTCAGAGATCATATTTTTAAACGAATCATAAGACATCAATAGAGGGTCAAGACGCCAAGTCCGTCTAGGACTGGGGCTTTCCGGAAAGCTGATATCCAATTGTACAGGACCATGATCCGAGATGACAATGCTGCTGCACTGGCAATCAGTTACATTTGGTAAAATCTCTCTACAATGAAAAAATCAATCCTTGAACATGTGCGGTGCACAGGAGAAAAAAAAGAAAATTGTTTGGTTATCGGGTTACAGTTTCTCCATGGTTCCACAAGAGCATAGGATTTCATAAAGTTGTGAATAACGGTGCCGGCTTTTGATAATTTACTATTTGGTCCGGGATTCGATCTATCCAGATGTGGATGGAGCACAAGATTAAAATCACCCCCCAATATCAACTGGTTATCTGTGATATCTGGTAGAATTCCTATTAAGGAGGAGAAGAAATTAGGATCATCATAGTTCGGTCCGTATACATTTGCCAAAATGACCCGTTTCCCATACAGTTTACCTTTTACAATTATATATCTACCTCTGTTATCTGCAATTGTAGTGAGTGGTATGAATGGAATTCCTCTCCTAATCAAAATAGCAGTCCCTCTTGTTTTGACGTCATGCTTTGAACTAAATACCTGCCCTATCCATTGTTTTTTTAGTTTATTTTGTTCATTCAAACGGAGATGCGTTTCTTGTAGATAGATCACGTCAGAATTTAATGATTTTAAATGTGTGAAAACCCTTGAGCGTTTAATTGGATTATTTATACCCTTAACATTCCAACTTAAAAAGCGAAGACGGGTGTCGCCCTGCAAATCACCCATTAAAGTGTATCATACGAATACATTAATAATAACAACATTAAATGAATATGGTCGTTCCTGCCTCCTAAACCCTGAACAAAAACAAAGAAAAAAAAAGAGAGCCAAAAATACCCATGCTGATCTACTAAAAAACTAGAGATCGCATTCCTGATTGCTAGCAAAACGCAATAGCTAAACATCCTACAACTCCTGGAATGCCACGTGACAGGGCTAACAAAGTATATTCAAAAAATAAATAACTCCAAAACTTCAATTGAAAAAAATAAATAAAAATGACCCTTGGGTGGAAAATATAAAAACAACACTCTCGTGTGAAAAAAAAAGAGGTAAATAGAACTAATAATACATACAAGTGAGTAACAGATAAACAAATTCTTACAATGCCTAGAAAGGCAAACCGTAACACGCATTTCGGTATAGTGCAATATCACCAGAAAATATATCTCCAAAACCGGCACAAAACAAAACTTCTGACAATGTCCATCGTGAGTGACATTACCTAATGACCCGTCTGTCCGTGTGATGACCAAACGTCACGTCTTCTGTTCAGCGACTCGTCTCCACCATGGACGGTCTGTGGTCATCATTAACGGTCCTCTTTGAGAAGTTCTTTCTTGATATAGTCTGTTGCTGCCAATGGGTCCGTAAACCGCTGCTCTTGGCCCGACGTCGGTGTAATGCGTAGAGTTGCAGGGTAGACGAGCCCAAACCTGACATCCGTGCAGCTCCGGAGAAGCCTCGTAACCTCCGAAAAGGCAGCTCGCTTCTTGGCTACATCAGAGGTGTAGTCGGGAGAGATGCTTATCTTCTTGCCTTGTAGAAACATCAGGGAAGAACTTGCCCTCCGGAATACTTCCTCCCTTTCTTGAAAGTAGTGAAACTTCACCACAATCGCTCTGGGGGGTTCTTCATCTTTAGGCTGCTGCCGCAGGCTACGGTGCGCACGGTCTAGTGTCGGGACAAATTTGAGGCCCAGTAGCTCCTTCAGCATAGTGGCAATCACTTCTGTGGGTTTTCCGGACTTCTCGAAGCTTTCTTTCACTCCAACAATGCGGGCATTACATCGACGCTGACGTCCTTCCAAGTCGTCTACCTTTTGGGTTAGCTTAGCCACCTGTAGCTTCAGCTGGCTAACATCGCTTACCACTTCCACCGTCCGATCAGAATATTCGCTTAGCCCCGACTCAACTTCTTGCAGGCGGACGTCTTGGCTCGCCAAGTCCGACTTTATGGGACCCTATCTTGTCATTTAAGTCCTTCGTGCTTGAGTCAATGCGTGATAGAATCTTCTGTTCTGAGCTAGCCATCTTCTCCATAACCACGCTCATATCCGGAGGCTGCGGCTGCAGCAACAGGTTTTCTCTGCCACCTCTTTTGGTCATTCTTTCGCAAAGTTAAAGTTGCAAAATTTTAAAAAATCACGTCCATGTAGCTTATCGACATGTTCCTCCAACCCAAAAAGGTTATTAGCAAGTGTTGGAGCAATTAAATAATAAAAAACTTGTGCCCTGTCACGGAGCTCTGTAAAACACGTCCTCACAGGGCTACGCTCACCAGCGCCCCCTCTTTACAGCAGGTTATTGACTGCGTTTTGCAGGTCGTGATTCAGAGACGCTATAAAGAGAGAGAGCCACACATTAGAGAATGATTCTAACTAAGGCTGTTCTCCATGAAAGGCCGCTTTGCCTCGTGCATATTTGTATCTTGTTGCTGATGAAGCATGGGCGATAGATAAAATTCAAATCACACATCGAATCTAATCGCAATATCGGTCAAAATCATGCAGCCCTACGAACTCGTTATCTTATCACACGCACGACTTCCAATCAGAGGTTTTTTTAAATGTGTTTTAAAGTTTTCTTTGTGTCTTGGATGAATCCCTGTAGTAGACTGTGACTGTGTCTTTAGGCCCAGGGCGGGATGGCGCTGATCGAGGGTGTGGGGGATGAGGTGACGCTGCTGCTTGGGGCTCTGCTGGGCCTCGTCGTGCTGCTCCTCGCCTGGGTCTCAACCCGGGCCCCTGACCCCGCCCCCGTCCAGAGCCCAGAGAGCCAGGAGAACATCTTAGAGACGACTACAGTGAGTAAAACCAGACTCCCCTTTAGAGACGACTACAGTGAGTAAAACCAGACTCCCCTTTAGAGACGACTACAGTGAGTAAAACCAGACTGTCCTTTAGAGACGACTACAGTGAGTAAAACCAGACTGTCCTTTAGAGACGACTACAGTGAGTAAAACCAGACTGTCCTTTAGATACGACTACAGTGAGTAAAACCAGACTCCCCTTTAGAGACGACTACAGTGAGTAAAACCAGACTGTCCTTTAGAGACGACTACAGTGAGTAAAACCAGACTCTCCTTCAGATACGACTACAGTGAGTAAAACCAGACTGTCCTTTAGAGACGACTACAGTGAGTAAAACCAGACTGTCCTTTAGAGACGACTACAGTGAGTAAAACCAGACTGTCCTTTAGAGACGACTACAGTGAGTAAAACCAGACTGTCCTTTAGAGACGACTACAGTGAGTAAAACCAGACTCTCCTTCAGATACGACTACAGTGAGTAAAACCAGACTCCCCTTTAGAGACGACTACAGTGAGTAAAACCAGACTCCCCTTTAGAGACGACTACAGTGAGTAAAACCAGACTGTCCTTTAGAGACGACTACAGTGAGTAAAACCAGACTCTCCTTCAGATACGACTACAGTGAGTAAAACCAGACTCCCCTTTAGAGACGACTACAGTGAGTAAAACCAGACTGTCCTTTAGAGACGACTACAGTGAGTAAAACCAGACTCTCCTTCAGATACGACTACAGTGAGTAAAACCAGACTCCCCTTTAGAGACGACTACAGTGAGTAAAACCAGACTCCCCTTTAGAGACGACTACAGTGAGTAAAACCAGACTCCCCTTTAGAGACGACTACAGTGAGTAAAACCAGACTGTCCTTTTAGCTCCTTTATTTATGTTGTTTTGTCCCGGGTCTTTCCCACGCTGATTCATTCACAAATACTGACATGTTTGGTATCCACATGTAGCACTAATAACTAGTTTATTCCAAAAATAAACCAGATCCAAGATCCATCTGAGCAAATCTTTGTTCCTAATATGTCACAAAATGCTTAACATGAGACACTTGAAAAATGTTCTTTTCTCTTATTTCTGATCTGTTCCTCATGTTTGTGTCTCCAGGAGGACACGCCCACACCGTCCTCCTCCGCGAGCACTGATTCATCGGCTGAAGCCCCTCCCCTTGCGGCAGGCGGCGGACAGAAGCGTGAAGGGGAAGACCTGAGGAACAGGGGACGGGACGAGAGGAACAGCCTGGTCCTTCGACTCAAGTTTCTGAACGACACCGAGAGAACGGCAACCGTCAGCCCCCAGGACACGGTGGGAGACATCCGGAGGTAAGGGAGGGGGGATACCCACCACACTGATCAGGCCAGTTATACTCCCCTCACTGGCCAGTTATACTCCCCACACTGGCCAGTTATACTCCCCACACTGGCCAGTTATACTCCCCACACTGGCCAGTTATACTCCCCACACTGGCCAGTTATACTCCCCACACTGGCCAGTTATACTCCCTACACTGGTCAATTATACCCCCCACTCTGTTCAGGTTAGTTATACTCCCTACACTGGTCAATTATAGTCCCCACACTGGCCAGTTATACTCCCCACACTGGCCAGTTATACTCCCCACACTGGCCAGTTATACTCCCCTCACTGGTCAGTTATACTCCCCACACTGGCCAGTTATACTCCCCTCACTGGTCAGTTATACTCCCCACACTGGCCAGTTATACTCCCCTCACTGGTCAGTTATACTCCCCACACTGGCCAGTTATACTCCCCACACTGGCCAGTTATACTCCCCACACTGGCCAGTTATACTCCCCACACTGGCCAGTTATACTCCCCTCACTGGTCAGTTATACTCCCCACACTGGTCAGTTATACTCCCTACACTGGTCAGTTATACTCCCCACACTGGCCAGTTATACTCCCCTCACTGGTCAGTTATACTCCCCACACTGGCCAGTTATACTCCCCACACTGGCCAGTTATACTCCCCACACTGGTCAGTTATACTCCCCACACTGGTCAGTTATACTCCCCACACTGGTCAGTTATACTCCCCACACTGGCCAGTTATACTCCCCACACTGGCCAGTTATACTCCCCACACTGGCCAGTTATACTCCCCACACTGGTCAGTTATACTCCCCACACTGGCCAGTTATACTCCCCACACTGGTCAGTTATACTCCCCACACTGGTCAGTTATACTCCCTACACTGGTCAGTTATACTCCCCACACTGGTCAGTTATACTCCCTACACTGGTCAGTTATACTCCCCACACTGGCCAGTTATACTCCCTACACTGGCCAGTTATACTCCCCACACTGGTCAGTTATACTCCCCACACTGGCCAGTTATACTCCCCACACTGGTCGGGTCAGTGTGGGCCGTAAACCCGTTCTTCCCCGGGTTTACGGTATATCCTGTGTGTTTCAGGTGTTATTCCGCCGGGTTTACGGTATATCCTGTGTTTCAGGTGTTATTCCTCCGGGTTTACGGTATATCCTGTGTGTTTCAGGTGTTATTCCGCCGGGTTTACGGTATATCCTGTGTGTTTCAGGTGTTATTCCGCCGGGTTTACGGTATATAATAATAATAATAATGCATTTTATTTCTTAGGCGTCTTTCAAGACACTCAAGGTCGCCTCACATCCACAAGTAAAATAACATCAACAGTTAAAAACAGTTAAAATACAAAGTTAAAACAGCCTGAATAAAAGAGGACGATGCAGTTGTGGTCACAGTGAGGAGACTTGTCTAAACAGATGAGTTTCGAGGATGGATTTGAAGTGTGGGAGTGAGTCGGTGTTACGGAGGTCAGGAGGGAGAGTGTTCCAGAGCTGAGGAGCAGAGCGACTGAAGGCTCTACTCCCCATGGTGACGAGACGGGCGGGAGGGGGGGCAGTGAGCCGGAGAGAGGAGGAGGAGCAGGTGTGGAGACATGGAGGTCAGTCAGGTACGGGGGGGCGAGCTTGTGAATTGCTTTGAATGTGAGAAGCATGATTTTGTATTGGATGCGGTGGGTGATGGGGGGCCAGTGGAGCTGTTGAAGGACAGGAGTGATGTGGTTTATGGAGGGGGTGTGTGTGATGATGCGGGCGGCTGCATTTTGGACCAGTTGGAGTTTATGGAGAGTTTTTTGAGGGAGACCAAACAGCAGGGAATTACAATAGTCGAGACGGGAGGTGACGAGGCTGTGTACAAGGATGGCAGTGGTGTGAGGGGAGAGAGAGGGGCGGAGCCGGCGGATGTTTCTGAGGTGGAAGTAGGCGATGCGGGTGATGCTATTGATGTGTGCGGTGAAGGAGAGGGTGCTATCGAGGATGACACCCAGGCTCTTTACCTGAGGGGAGGGGGAAATGGAGGAGCCGTCAATGGGAATGGAGAAATTGCTGATTTTATTTAGGGTGGATTTGGTGCCGATGAGGAGGAGTTCAGTTTTATTGCTGTTGAGTTTGAGAAAGTTTGAAGTGAACCAGGACTTTATTTCATGGAGGCAGTTAGTGAGAGAAGAGGGTGGGAGTGTGGAATTGGGTTTACTGGAGATGTAGAGCTGGGTGTCATCCGCGTAGCAGTGAAAGTGAATGTGGTGTTTTCTGAAGATGTGACCAAGAGGAAGAAGGTAGATTAGGAACAGTAAGGGGCCGAGGACAGAACCCTGGGGAACCCCTGAAGTGACAGGGAAGGGACGGGAAGTAAAAGATTTGAGCTGGATGAACTGTGTGCGGTCAGAAAGGTAGGAGCGGAACCAGGAGAGGGGAGTGTTTGTGATGCCAATGGAGGAGAGTCTGTCCAGAAGGATGGAGTGGGAGATGGTGTCAAAGGCTGCACTGAGATCAAGCAGGAGGAGGCTGGAGAGTGAACCGGAGTCAGCAGAGAGGAGAAGGTCATTGGTGATTTTCATGAGGGCAGTTTCAGTGCTATGGAGGGAACGGAAGCCAGATTGAAATTGTTCATACAGGTTATTGGAGGAGAGATGGGTGTGGAGTTGGGCAGCAACAGTTTTTTCAAGAAGTTTTGAGATGAAGGGAAGGTTTGAAATGGGACGGAAGTTATTAAGGTCGGAAGAATCAGAACCAGGTTTCTTGAGAATGGGAGTGACAGCGGCAGTTTTAAGTGGAAAGGGTACAGTACCAGTAGTGAGGGAGGCTTGAATTATGTTAGTTATGATGGGGGAAATTGCAGGAGTGGAGGCTTTAACAAGGGCAGTGGGGAGGGGGTCAAGTTGACAGGAGGAGATTTTGGATTTCTGAATAAGGGTGGAGATTTGAATGACACATGGTAAGGTGAAGGTAGAAAACAGGTGGGTTGGAGCTGGGAAGTATGGAGTATATCCTGTGTTGCAGGTGTTATTCCGCCGGGTTTACGGTATATCCTGTGTTGCAGGTGTTATTCCGCCGGGTTTACGGTATATCCTGTGTTGCAGGTGTTATTCCGCCGGGTTTACGGTATATCCTGTGTTTCAGGTGTTATTCCGCCGGGTTTACGGTATATCCTGTGTTTCAGGTGTTATTCCGCCGGGTTTACGGTATATCCTGTGTTGCAGGTGTTATTCCGCCGGGTTTACGGTATATCCTGTGTGTTTCAGGTGTTATTCGCCGGGTTTACGGTATATCCTGTGTTGCAGGTGTTATTCGCCGGGTTTACGGTATATCCTGTGTTGCAGGTGTTATTCCGCCGGGTTTACGGTGTATCCTGTGTTGCAGGTGTTATTCCGCCGGGTTTACGGTGTATCCTGTGTTGCAGGTGTTATTCCGCCGGGTTTACGGTGTATCCTGTGTGTTCAGGTGTTATTTCGCCGGGTTTACGGTATATCCTGTGTTTCAGGTGTTATTCGCCGGGTTTACGGTATATCCTGTGTGTTTCAGGTGTTATTCCGCCGGGTTAACGGTATATCCTGTGTTTCAGGTGTTATTCCGCCGGGTTTACGGTATATCCTGTGTGTTTCAGGTGTTATCCGCCGGGTTTACGGTATATCCTGTGTGTTTCAGGTGTAACTTCGCCGGGCAGGAGAGCCGGGTGCGGCTCATCTATCAGGGCCAGCTGCTGCAGGACGACAGTGCCACGGTGTCGTCGTTGAACCTGTCTCACCACAGCGTCCTGCACGTGCACGTGTCTGCAGTGCGGGCTCCGGGCCAGCAGGGGGCAGTGGTTCCAGAGCAGGTGGCGGTGGCTGTGAATGTGGGCGGGCTCATGGTACCTCTGCTGGTTCTGATGCTGCTGGTGCTGTGGTACTGTCAGGTCCAGTACAGACAGTTCTTCACTGCGCCCGCCACCGCCACACTCGCCGGCCTCACCGTCCTGCTGAGTCTGGTGGCCTTCGGGGTTTACAGGCGCTGAGGACCGCCCTCCCCAGAGAGGACCGCCCTCCCCAGAGAGGACCGCCCTCCCCAGAGAGGACCGCCCTCCACAGAGAGGACCGCCCTCCACAGAGAGGACCGCCCTCCCCAGAGAGGACCGCCCTCCCCAGAGAGGACCGCCCTCCACAGAGAGGACCGCCCTCCACAGAGAGGACCGCCCTCCACAGAGAGGACCGCCCTCCCCAGAGAGGACCGCCCTCCCCAGAGAGGACCGCCCTCCCCAGAGAGGACCGCCCTCCACAGAGAGGACCGCCCTCCACAGAGAGGACCGCCCTCCCCAGAGAGGACCGCCCTCCCCAGAGAGGACCGCCCTCCACAGAGAGGACCGCCCTCCACAGAGAGGACCGCCCTCCACAGAGAGGACCGCCCTCCACAGAGAGGACCGCCCTCCACAGAGAGGACCGCCCTCCACAGAGAGGACCGCCCTCCACAGAGAGGACCGCCCTCCACAGAGAGGACCGCCCTCATTATAGAAGAACTGCCCTCCACAGAGAGGACCGCCCTCCCCAGAGAGGACCGCCCTCCACAGAGAGGACCTGCCCTCCACAGAGAGGACCGCCCTCCACAGAGAGGACCTGCCCTCCACAGAGAGGACCGCCCTCCACAGAGAGGACCGCCCTCATTATAGAAGATCTGCCCTCCACAGAGAGGACCGCCCTCCACAGAGAGGACCTGCCCTCCACAGAGAGGACCGCCCTCATTATAGAAGAACTGCCCTCCACAGAGAGGACCGCCCTCCACAGAGAGGACCGCCCTCATTATAGAAGAACTGCCCTCCACAGAGAGGACCGCCCTCCACAGAGAGGACCGCCCTCCACAGAGAGGACCGCCCTCCCCAGAGAGGACCGCCCTCCCCAGAGAGGACCGCCCTCCACAGAGAGGACCGCCCTCATTATAGAAGAACTGCCCTCCACAGAGAGGACCGCCCTCATTATAGAAGATCTGCCCTCCACAGTCAGGACCGCCCACCACAGAGAGGACACGCCCCCTCTCCCCGGGACACGCCCCCTCTGCCCGGGACACGCCCCCCTCTCCCCGGGACTCGCCCCCCTCTCCCCGGGACTCGCCCACTCTCCCGGGACACGCCCCCCTCTCCCCGGGACACGCCCCCCTCTCCCCGGGACTCTGCTGTGGGACAAAACTCATTCAAACCTTTATTGGGCTCCGTCTCCGTTTAATATTTTGATCAGATTTAAATCCGGAGCGTTTCCCTCTGGATCTAAATCTATTTTCTATTGTTTCGTCATAAATCGTATTTATGGGAAGAGATGGATTTAATTTGTTGGTTTTATTTTGTAGTTTAATAAAAAACATGTTTTTTGAGTTTTGTTTGAATAAAACTGTAATTACTGTTGTCTTTGTTTTTATTGGTTCAAAGCGAAATGTTTTTCTGTGAGTGAATTCAGCCCTGATGAAGGTCTAGGACCAGCTGAGAAATGGCTCAAAGGTTCAAATGGAACTTCGATCCACAAGAAGAAAAGGAAACATCTCCCATGTGCTGTTACTGCGTCAGCAGCTCCACAACACGACCTCCATCAGAACCTCCATCAGAACCTCCATCAGAACCTCCATCAGAACCTCTGAGCAGGACAAACACCTTTAACAAGTCATTACTCAAGGCCTGACATGTTCCAAAGCATTTCAAACTGGCATTGACCTCTTCTTGGTTGTTCTAAAGTTCAGCTTTACCCAAATCTAAAAGATCCTTGACTGGAGAGCAACAGAGTAACTCTTTTTATTATTTGTCGCTCTTTTGCCACTTTTTGCGTTTAGATTTGGGTAAGGCCAAACTGGAGAAAACGTGCTCGGTTCAGGCGGAGGTTAAGAAGTTAAAGACGTGGTTCTTCTCGATCGACGTTCTACTTGAACTTTGTGAAGATCATGAGAAATGTGAATTTATTTAACACTGAGGGTCTGCAGATGAGGTCCCAGGCTGTATTTTACTGTGAAATCCCGGAGGGGAAGAACCTGTCTTGGACCTTTTATTGTGGAGACCTGGTTCCGGAAGTCTCCTGTGCGCGTGCGGTGCAGGTGAACCTGACGCAGACCTGACGTAGAGCTGGTGCAGACTCGGAGATGGCGGGACGGGACCGGATCGTGCAGCTCCTGCGGCAGCTGGAGCACGTGGCGTGAGTCTCCCGACACTCGCTTTAAAAACATGACGCTTTTACGTTTTTCTCCGTAAATCTGCGGTTCTGCAGAAACTGGAGCTGAACACGTGACTGAGACAGAAACGTAACGGAGCTGAGAAGCATTCGGCACAAACACTTTTACCAGAACACTTTATTTAGTCCGGGTTTAGTCCATCTTTGTCGTGTCTTTCTCGTGTCAGTTTGCTAATAATCTAAAGGTTTTTATTGATTTTTTATCTAATCAAACTCTTAAACGGTTTTGTCCGAAGTTTCAGACGCATATGAGGCGCATGCGCAGTAGGTTTTGAAGCTTTAAAACGAGCTCAGATCTGAATGTTTCTGATGTAAATGTGAGCGTGATGAGGGGCCGGCTTCACAGAGTCACACAGGGGGCGTGCACGTGCGGTCAGAGGTCACGGCGGAGTGCAGAGGTTTATGGCTCTGAGGGTCAGGGGTCAAAGTGTTAAAGACTGACTTTATTTATGTCTTTAGTCCGGATGATGAACTCGGGAGCATATATTATTTAAACATCGCTGGCGCCCGTCGTTCACCACGGTGAACAAACCTAGCACTAGCTGGATTAGCCTCGCTAATGCTAATGCTAACGCTAAGGCTAGCTGTTACCTTCTACTAGCATTAGCTAATGCTAGCTGTTACCTTCTACTGCTCACGCTGGAGACGCATGTGAGTCTTTACTGTGGATTAATGTGGGACGAAGACGAGAAACGCCGCTTCCATGGAGGGGGATCTGGAGACGATCGAAGAAGTGCAAAACATCTCAGAACAACAAACTTTAATGGACTTGGAACAGGAAGATCTGAGGATACGTAACGATGAAAAGGACAAGAAAATAATGGTTTTGGAAAATCGCTTGGCGGACCTGGAGCCTGAACGACCGGATCATAGGTTCCAGGAGGAGCGCTGGTGAAGATCTTCACTGCTTTGCTTCCAGGAGGAGCGCTGGTGAAGATCTTCACTGCTTTGATTCCAGGAGGAGCGCTGGTGAAGATCTTCACTGCTTTGCTTCCAGGAGGAGCGCTGGTGAAGATCTTTACTGCTTTGCTTCCAGGAGGAGCGCTGGTGAAGATCTTTACTGCTTTGGTTCCAGGAGGAGCGCTGGTGAAGATCTTCACTGCTTTGGTTCCAGGAGGAGCGCTGGTGAAGATCTTTACTGCTTTGGTTCCAGGAGGAGCGCTGGTGAAGATCTTCACTGCTTTGCTTCCAGGAGGAGCGCTGGTGAAGATCTTCACTGCTTTGATTCCAGGAGGAGCGCTGGTGAAGATCTGGTGTTTGAGGTTAAAAATAGCCCGTACGATGACTCACAGTTAAGTCCCGCCTCCTGTGCTGTGATTGGCTCATCTTGGTATCTCTGAACATGGAGCATCAGTCTGGCTCGTAGCGACTTTAGTCACTGAAGAAAAACAACCCCCGCCTGAACCAGTTTGGCTTTACCCAAATCTAAAAGCTTCTGGAAAAAAGTGTTAAAATAGTGACGACAACGCAAACAAAAATGTGATTAAAAAAAGTTAGGCTCAGTTTAGCAAGTCTTAGCTTTCAAATGAAGCTCTCCAGTCCAGAGGCTTTTAGATTCGGATAAAGCTGAACTGGAGAAAGTGTGGAGGGTCAGAGGTTAAACCCTGTGAACAGGTCATGTGACTCCTCACTCCTCCCGTTTTCCACAATGACCACGTTCATGGCGGGTTTACAGACTCCTCCTCCCCAGCTCAGTTCCTAAAAAGGGCATAAGGGCGGGGTCTTCACTGGTCATAGCAGCGCAGCTTCAGCGCAGCTTCAATGCTAACAGTCCGGCCCTCATTAGTACGAGATTATCTCGCTGTGTCTGAAGTGCAATGCATTCCACTGGGGGACTAGTGGCTACATGCAGGTACTACAGCAATGGCGGCCCCTAGTGTCGTCACAAAGCAGAGCAGCCGGCGGCCATTGATAAAAACATGTTTGTGTTGAACAGATGCAGATGCCCGGCTCACTCCAACGCCTTCCACCAAGGTACACGAGTACTACTGTGACTGTTACTACTACTAACTACTACTGTAACTACTACTAACTACTACTATTACTACTGTTACTACTGTAACTATTAACTACTACTGTAACTACTACTGTAACTACTACTACTAACTACTACTGTTACTACTGTTACTACTGTAACTACTACTAACTACTACTGTGACTACTACTGTAACTACTACTAACTACTACTGTTACTACTGTAACTACTAACTACTACTGTTACTACTGTAACTACTACTAACTACTACTGTAACTACTAACTACTACTGTAACTACTACTGTAACTACTAACTACTACTGTAACTACTACTGTAACTACTAACTACTACTGTAACTACTACTGTAACTACTACTGTAACTACTACAGTAACTACTACTGTAACTACTACCGACTACTACTGTAACTACTAACTACTACTGTAACTACTACCAACTACTACTGTAACTACTGTAACTACTACTGTAACTACTACTGTAACTACTACTGTAACTACTAACTACTACTGTAACTACTACTGTAACTACTAACTACTACTGTAACTACTACCAACTACTACTGTAACTACTGTAACTACTACTGTAACTACTACCAACTACTACTGTAACTACTAACTACTACTGTAACTACTGTAACTACTACTGTAACTACTACGGTAACTACTACTGTAACTACTACTGTAACTGCTACTGTAACTACTACCAACTACTACTGTAACTACTAACTACTACTGTAACTACTACCAACTACTACTGTAACTACTAACTACTACTGTAACTACTAACTACTACTGTAACTACTGTAACTACTACCAACTACTACTGTAACTACTAACTACTACTGTAACTACTGTAACTACTACTGTAACTACTGTAACTACTACTGTAACTACTGTAACTACTACTGTAACTACTGTAACTACTACTGTAACTACAGTAACTACTACAGTAACTACTAACTACTACTGTAACTACTGTAACTACTACTAACTACTACTGTAACTACTACCAACTACTACTGTAACTACTACCAACTACTACTGTAACTACTAACTACTACAGTAACTACTACTGTAACTACAGTAACTACTACAGTAACTACTAACTACTACTGTAACTACTGTAACTACTACTAACTACTACTGTAACTACTACCAACTACTACTGTAACTACTACTAACTACTACTGTAACTACTGTAACTACTACCAACTACTACTGTAACTACTAACTACTACTGTAACTACTACTGTAACTACAGTAACTACTACAGTAACTACTAACTACTACTGTAACTACTGTAACTACTACCAACTACTACTGTAACTACTACTAACTACTACTGTAACTACTAACTACTACTGTAACTACTGTAACTACTACCAACTACTACTGTAACTACTACTGTAACTACTGTAACTACTACTGTAACTACTGTAACTACTACTGTAACTACTGTAACTACTACTGTAACTACTACGGTAACTACTACTGTAACTACTAACTACTACAGTAACTACTACAGTAACTACTACTAACTACTACTGTAACTACTACTAACTACTACTGTCTACTACTGTAACTACTAACTACTACTGTAACTACTAGTAACTACTACAGTAACTACTAACTACTACTGTAACTACTACTGTGACTACTGTAACTACTACTAACTACTGTAACTACTACCAACTACTACTGTAACTACTAACTACTACTGTAACTACTGTAACTACTACTGTAACTACTACGGTAACTACTACTGTAACTACTGTAACTACTACTGTTACTACTACTGTAACTACTACTGTAACTACTACTAACTACTACTGTCTACTACTGTAACTACTAACTACTACTGTAACTACTAACTACTACAGTAACTACTAACTACTACTGTAACTACTACTGTGACTACTGTAACTACTACTAACTACTGTAACTACTACTGTAACTACTACTGTAACTACACGCAACGCGACAGCGCGTGTGGGGGCTGGCCCTGGACTCCGCCCCTTGTTACCTTTAACCCCTCCCTGCAGGAACGGCCGCCTCCTGCACCGTCAGGAAAACGGACTACGCCTTCGAGGTCAGTCTTTGGGTTTAATATGAACATAAAACATGTACAACGCACCTAATCACATTCATATAAAACATGTACAACGTGTCTCCTCTGCAGATGGCGAGCTCCAACATCCGCTACGGCGCCGGCGTGTCCAGAGAGATCGGGATGGTCTGTATCTGTTTCTTTTCCGTGACGTTTCTGTGATGACGTTTCCGTGGTTACAGGACGTGGCGGCGCTCGGCGCTCAGAGCGTGTGCGTGATGACCGACCGTAACCTGGCAACGCTCGACCCGGTGAAGTCGGTCCTGGAGTCGCTGACCACGAACAGAGTCCAGTTCAGCGTCTACGACCGAGTGAGGGTGGAGCCCACGGACGCCAGGTCAGTGCCCCGCCCCTGGAGGTCAGTGCCCGCCCCTGGAGGTCAGAGCCCCAGGGGGCGCTTTAGGAGAGGAAGGTTCTGGAGTCCTCGTCTGTACTCTGTAGGTCACGGATAAAGACCACTCTTCCCACATATAAAATGAAGCGGAAGTGAGCGCTGTGTTAGCGTTAGCTGTGTTAGCGTTAGCTGTGTTAGCGTTAGCTGTGTTAGCGATAGATGTGTTAGCGATAGCTGTGTTAGTGTTAGCTGTGTTAGCGATAGCTGTGTTAGCGTTAGCTGTGTTAGCGATAGCTGTGTTAGCTGTGTTAGCGATAGCTGTGTTAGCGATAGCTGTGTTAGCGTTAGCGATAGCTGTGTTAGCGTTAGTTGTGTTAGCGTTAGCTGTGTTAGCGATAGATGTGTTAGCGATAGCTGTGTTAGCGTTAGCTGTGTTAGCGATAGCTGTGTTAGCGATAGCTGTGTTAGCTGTGTTAGCGATAGCTGTGTTAGCGTTAGCGATAGCTGTGTTAGCGTTAGTTGTGTTAGCGATAGCTGTGTTAGCATTAGCTGTGTTAGCGATAGCTGTGTTAGCGATAGCTGTGTTAGCGATAGCTGTGTTAGCGTTAGCTGTGTTAGCGATAGCTGTGTTAGCGATAGCTGTGTTAGCGTTAGCTGTGTTAGCGTTAGCTGTGTTAGCGATAGCTGTGTTAGCGTTAGCTGTGTTAGCGTTAGCTGTGTTAGCGATAGCTGTGTTAGCGATAGCTGTGTTAGCGATAGCTGTGTTAGCGTTAGCTCTGAACAGGTAAATACCTTTGCCGGTAGAGCCGGTGACTGAGGAGGACGACCTGAGCCTCAGTCGAGTTACGGAACTCATGGAGCAGCAGAGGAACAAGTTCAGGGAGATAATTCAACAACAGGAGAACTTCCAAGGGTTCATGAAAATCATCATGGAATCAACAAACACCCGAGTGAATCTACAGACTAAGGACATTCAAGAGCTGAAGACAAGCCTGCAGTTCACGCAGGTGAGGAGGACACTCTGAAGGAACAGAAACTGAAACTCACGGAGCACAAACACTTTACAAACCGATCTTTATAAAGTGTGACCGTCTGCACATTATCTCAGACAAACTGGAGGATCTGCACATCATCTCAGACAAACTGGAGGATCTGGACATCATCTCAGACAAACTGGAGGATCTGGACATCATCTCAGACAAACTGGAGCATCTGCACATCATCTCAGACAAACTGGAGCATCTGCACATCATCTCAGACAAACTGGAGCATCTGCACATCATCTCAGACAAACTGGAGGATCTGCACATCATCTCAGACAAACTGGAGGATCTGCACATCATCTCAGACAAACTGGAGGATCTGGACATCATCTCAGACAAACTGGAGGATCTGGACATCATCTCAGACAAACTGGAGGATCTGGAGGGACAGAAACATCCTGGTCTTTGAGGGAGTGTCGGAGTCGCCCGGGGAGACCCATCATCGCCAGACTGCTGCAGGGGAAGAACCGCGAAGAAATGTTGCAGCTAAACGACTCAAAGGAACAAACATCTTCATGGACGAGGACTACACGGAATCCATCAAAAGAAAACGTAAAGAGCTGAGAGCTGCAGGGGGGGGGGAGATCGCCTCAGGGGGGGGGGGGGGAGATCACCTCAGGGGGGGGGGAGATCGCCTCAGGGGGGGGGGAGATCGCCTCAGGGGGGGGGGAGATCGCCTCAGGGGGGGGGAGATCGCCTCAGGGGGGGGGGAGATCGCCTCAGGGGGGGGGGGAGATCGCCTTCTCACGATATGACTCATTATACAGCAGTTCATCAACTCCAGAGTAAACACGGGGGAAACGTTCCTAATCATGACACAATCTACTGACTCTTCCTCATCAGACGATGAAGACGAAGTTACACCCAAGAGTCTGAACTTCAAATATTCTACAATATTATATTTCTGAAACATGGATAAAGGAAAATACATTTGGGAATTTTGAGCTTGAAGATTTTCAAATGTTCAACCAGAACAGGAAACATAAATCAGGTGGAGCTGTATTTTGATCTTATGTTTGAATGTGGGACTTGTTTCTATGGAAACGGGCGCAGACGTGGAAGGCTTTAACATATTGAAAAAATATTTACAAATGGAACAAGGACATTTTCGCCTGTGGGGATTTGAATATTGATTTACTGAAAGTAAAATCACATAAACTCAGTGAAAAATGTGTGGACACGATGTAGAGGCACTTATTTCGCATATACTTATTTTGTATAATCACAATCAAACATCTGTATGATCAATACTGTCCAGTACTAACACACACGTGACGGTTACTGAACGCATGTACAAAGAAAAACTCCTTATATAAAATATTTATAAGGAAACGAACATTTGAAACTGAAACTAAATATAAGAACAAACTAACCAGTATAATAAAACATTTGTAACACTCACACTCAGTGCAAGTGGTTACCAATCAAAATCAGGGAGGTTGTGGCGTTTTACAATGTTCTCGTCAAAGCGGGGCTTAAATCAGGACTTACTCCAGTAAATAGAAACAAAATACACCATGGACAGACTTAATTAGTTTGCACAAAATCATATAGGTTTAATTTAAACAAAAAACACGGCCCTCTAAAAAACAGGTACCGTCCCTTTAATGTTCGAAAGTTCTTTGATCCATGTTGCGCGCACTTGAGTCTTTTTTGGATCCAGCGGTAGGAGGGAAATTCCTTTTAATCCAGGGTTGATCCCCACCTATCCCGCCTCTTGGTCCCAAACCAGAAAGCCCTGTAAAAGGCACGTCAACTATTAGCGCAAGGTCGCAGCTGTAGCGCGCGCCCGTGCAGGCCCAATACGCAACCCGAAAACGAACGTAATGGAATGCGCTCACCGGTCCTGTTGAGCAGCGTCCAGACACTCCGAGTCCTTCGGAGCCGTGTAACCGCTTCAACCCGGGCTTTAGTCCCTGTGAGGAGGCCTGATTCCCTCAATAGTCCGTGATGTGAGCACCATTCACTGTCGTGTGACTGGGAGCGAGGGCGTGCGCACACACATGCGTAAAGAAATACAATTAGCGCGCCTGCCTCAGCTGGAGGGCCGTCAGCTGGGCAGGTAAATAACAACAACAAATACACACAGGATTCAATTACAATAGAAATAATGTAAAACATAAATTATATGTTGCCTGTGCTACATAGACCCCCCCTCCAGCCGGAGGCTATAGGAATCAAAACCCATAATACTTCTTTAGGTTAACAACATTTACTGTGTCTTGTTTACTAGGTTTATCTACCCAACCCACTGCATAGTTGAGGGGCCCTAGTTTCCTGACAACAGTAGCTGGCCCTTCCCATTTTGGTGCCAACTTGGCTGAGAATTTCTCAGATGCTTTTGATAGTGGGTGAGTGCGAACCCAGACTAAGTCCCCTTTTTTAAAGAGCACATCCTTTCTGCGTGCGTTATAGTACTTAGCTTGTCTGGCTTGGTGCTCTCCTACTCTCCTTTTTACCTCCTCTGCCAGCTTTTGCTGCCGCTCCACGAGATCATAGGTAGTCTGCTGAGCTGGGTTTGGTGGTTTATGTATCAGTCGTTCCAATGGTCCTTTGAGCTGTCGGCCCAGTGCGAGTTCAGCAGGAGTTTTCCCTGTGGTCTCCTGTTGTGCCGTATTTATGGCGTACCTGAACTCTGGCAGCCACTGGTCCCAGGCGGTGTGATGCTGTCCCACATACGATGCAATCATAGTTTTGATTGTTCGGTTGAACCGCTCGGTGAGATTCGTTTGCGGATGATAGCTGGTCGTGAGCTTTTGGACCACGCCCCACGTCTTGCACAACTCCATCAACAACGTGGCAGTGAACTGTGGCCCCCGGTCAGAGACCAGGTACTGAGGCACTCCCCACCGAGTGAAGATCTCCTCCCTCAGTATCTTCACGATCTTCGGGGTCTTACTATCTCTCAAGGGAAACAGTTCCACCCACTTAGAGTAATAGTCCACCACTACCGCGAGGTAGACATGTCCCGTCTTGCTCTTTGGGAAAGGCCCCATCAGGTCAATTCCCAGCATTTCCCCCGGACCTTGAACCTCGGTTGCCTGCATGAACCCGGATGGTCTGGTGTTGTCGACCTTGTATTGCTGGCAAACTTTACATCGCTTTATATGTCCCCATACATCCTTCCGAACATCAGGCCACCACGCCACCTCAAGAATCCGCAGCAACGTTTTGAGCTGTCCAAGGTGCCCTCCCAAAGGGTTGTCGTGGAAATAGCGCAAGAATTCCGGTACAAGGGCCTGCGGCACGACTAGCTGATGCTTTTCCCCCTGGTCTTTCAAGGGTACTCTCCTGTACAGAACTCCCTGGTGGTCCACGAAACCCATGCGGTCAGACTTGATTGCCATTTGCGCTTTCCCCTGTAGCTCACGAACCGTTTGGTCCTTCTTTTGTGCCTGGTCCATTTCCTCCATGGTGACGGGTAGATCAGAAGAACTGTGAGACGTGATTGTCAGGCATGGAGTGGTCTCGACAGGCGGCAGCTCGAAGGCTCGTGACAAGGCATCTGGGGCTGCATTTAGACATCCTTTTCTATAATGCACCCTAAATGTGAACTGCTGGAGTCTGAGAATCCATCTTGTGAGACGAGAGGAAGTTTTCGGACAGTTAAAGGCCCACGATAAGGCTGCGTGGTCGGTGTAGACATCAAATTCCACCCCCTCCAAATAATGTCTCCATTTTTCCACTGCCCACACGACAGCTAGACACTCCTTCTCCGATGTGGAGTAGTTCTTCTCCGCCCCTCTTAGTCCTCGCGAGGCATAAGCGATCACCCGTTCCCCCTCAGGAAAGATTTGGGAGATAATGGCCCCTAGGCCGACTTCACTGGCATCAGTGCAGATCTGAAAGGGTAGCTGGGTATTTGGTTGACCCAGTACCGGAGAGCCCTTCAGCGCGTCTTTTAATGCGTCCATGCTGGCTTGACATTCCTCCGTCCACTTCCACTCTACCCCCTTTCTCTTTAGGTTGTTCAGCGGGGCCGCTAGGTCTGCAAAGTGTGGTATAAACTTATGGTACCAACCCGCTAGCCCGAGGAACCGCTGTAACTCCTTCACATCTTTGGGCGGAGGATACACAGCAACAGCCTGAGTCTTTGTTGGATCAACTTCCACCCCTTTTGCGGTGACGATGTGTCCCAGGAACTTGAGCTGACGCTTGAAGAAATTACACTTTTTCATATTCAGACTGAGGGTTGCAGCATGCAACTTCTTGAACACGGCGTTCAAATCCTGTAGGTGTTGCTCACGTGTTTGGGAGTAGACTATGATGTCATCAATATAGACGAAACAGTTTTTTCCTCTGAGCTCTCCCAACACCCTCTCCATTAACCGTTGGAAGGTGGCAGCCGCATTCCGCAGCCCAAAAGGCATTCGCTTGAACTGGTATAGGCCCTGAGATGTAATAAAGGCCGTTTTTGGCTTGCTGTCCTCATCCATAACGATCTGCCAGTAACCTGATTGTAAATCTAGAGCACTAAACCACGATGCGTTCTCCAACGACTCCAGGATGTCATGAATGATCGGCATTGGATAGGCATCTGGAAGGGTTTTGGAGTTGACCTTTCTGTAGTCCACACAAAATCGGTCACGCCCATCAGGACGGTCAACGAGGACGACAGGCGAAGCCCAGGAGGACTGTGATGGTTCAATGATGTCATCCTTCAGCATTGTCTCCACATGTTCTTCGATAACCCTCTTCTTATGAGGTGAAACCCGATATGCCTTAGTCCTCACAGGAACCTCATCATGAGTGAAGATGGCATGTTTCTCGACTGTGGTCTTCCCCAAACGACCTGATGTGACGGTGGGCCACCGCTCCATCAGCCGCTGTAGCTCCTCAAGCCCATCGGTGTCATGGGAAAGGGGGTTCGTGGATGAAACGTTACCGGGAGCTGTTGTCGTCCAACATGGCAAAACGGAACCTTGAGGCATGGCATAGTAGAGGTTCACGGAGGACTGGTCTTTGCACCACTGTCCCGCCTGAACCGACTGCTGAAGGAATGGGTAAAAGGTGTAACGTGACCCTGCCTTCAGGCCATAGCTTCTCTTTGACAGGTTCAGAATGGCCCCTGCTTCCGTCAGAAAGTCCAGCCCAATGATGACTGGAAAGGCCAAATGACGATCCTCCATTATATGGATGTCTGCGTCCCGTTTCTGACCCTGCCAGTCGACCGAGAGCTTGTGCTTCCCTAATGCTGGATGTGCTGTCCCATCGGCCATGACAAACCGTTGTTCCTCCGCAGGAAAGAGAGTATCTCGTTTGTATTGGATTTGCTTCCACAGACTCTCACGCATCAGGGTAAAGGTGCTTCCGGTGTCCACTACTGCGGTACCCTGGATACTCCGTATGGCAATAGGCACTAACAGTAACTCTGGTTTGCTGTTTTTGTGTCCGTGAGTAGGAGAGTAGGAGAGCACCAAGCCAGACAAGCTAAGTACTATAACGCACGCAGAAAGGATGTGCTCTTTAAAAAAGGGGACTTAGTCTGGGTTCGCACTCACCCACTATCAAAAGCATCTGAGAAATTCTCAGTGAAGCATGTTTCCAGCAAAAACATGGAAATTCATGATGTGCAGGTCGGATGGTCCGAGGCTACTGGCACTGGAACACTCTTATGCCTACTCCAGTAAAGGCAAGAAGACTGCCAACTGTGTGACTGAGGACTATGGGGAAACGTATGATGAGAATGATGTCATCTGCTGCATGATTGATTTTGAGGATGCAGAGGTGGTGATGTCCTTCTCCAAAAATGGAGGAATCTCACCGAGCGGTTCAACCGAACAATCAAAACTATGATTGCATCGTATGTGGGACAGCATCACACCGCCTGGGACCAGTGGCTGCCAGAGTTCAGGTACGCCATAAATACGGCACAACAGGAGACCACAGGGAAAACTCCTGCTGAACTCGCACTGGGCCGACAGCTCAAAGGACCATTGGAACGACTGATACATAAACCACCAAACCCAGCTCAGCAGACTACCTATGATCTCGTGGAGCGGCAGCAAAAGCTGGCAGAGGAGGTAAAAAGGAGAGTAGGAGAGCACCAAGCCAGACAAGCTAAGTACTATAACGCACGCAGAAAGGATGTGCTCTTTAAAAAAGGGGACTTAGTCTGGGTTCGCACTCACCCACTATCAAAAGCATCTGAGAAATTCTCAGTGAAGCATGTTTCCAGCAAAAACATGGAAATTCATGATGTGCAGGTCGGATGGTCCGAGGCTACTGGCACTCTGCTCCTCGGTGAGGAGGAACACTCTTATGCCTACTCCAGTAAAGGCAAGAAGACTGCCAACTGTGTGACTGAGGACTATGGGGAAACGTATGATGAGAATGATGTCATCTGCTGCATGATTGATTTTGAGGATGCAGAGGTGGTGATGTCCTTCTCCAAAAATGGAGGAGAGCCCAGTGTTGCGTTCCAGGTCCCTAAAGACAGTCTGACTGACAAGGCCCTGTTCCCTCACGTCATTTGCCGTCTGGGTCCTGTCGTGTCGCTCAGGCTGCACTGCAGGGGCTGCTCTCAGGCGCGATCCCACTACTGAGCGGCACGGGGGCCCGTACGGGCCACCATATGTAACACTCACACTCAGTGCAAGTGGTTACCAATCAAAATCAGGGAGGTTGTGGCGTTTTACAATGTTCTCGTCAAAGCGGGGCTTAAATCAGGACTTACTCCAGTAAATAGAAACAAAATACACCATGGACAGACTTAATTAGTTTGCACAAAATCATATAGGTTTAATTTAAACAAAAAACACGGCCCTCTAAAAAACAGGTACCGTCCCTTTAATGTTCGAAAGTTCTTTGATCCATGTTGCGCGCACTTGAGTCTTTTTTGGATCCAGCGGTAGGAGGGAAATTCCTTTTAATCCAGGGTTGATCCCCACCTATCCCGCCTCTTGGTCCCAAACCAGAAAGCCCTGTAAAAGGCACGTCAACTATTAGCGCAAGGTCGCAGCTGTAGCGCGCGCCCGTGCAGGCCCAATACGCAACCCGAAAACGAACGTAATGGAATGCGCTCACCGGTCCTGTTGAGCAGCGTCCAGACACTCCGAGTCCTTCGGAGCCGTGTAACCGCTTCAACCCGGGCTTTAGTCCCTGTGAGGAGGCCTGATTCCCTCAATAGTCCGTGATGTGAGCACCATTCACTGTCGTGTGACTGGGAGCGAGGGCGTGCGCACACACATGCGTAAAGAAATACAATTAGCGCGCCTGCCTCAGCTGGAGGGCCGTCAGCTGGGCAGGTAAATAACAACAACAAATACACACAGGATTCAATTACAATAGAAATAATGTAAAACATAAATTATATGTTGCCTGTGCTACACATTGTCAAATTAATTATTACAGAAATATGATTGAGGTCAATAATAATTTGAGAGGATTATGGAACGTCTTAAATCATGCCATGTCTAAAGACTCAAAGGCTTTAAGTTTTCCAGACTAGATTATTAATAATGATGAGAGAATTACAAACGGGGAGAATGTAGTTAATGCGTTCAGTCATTACTTTGTCACCGTTGGGCCTCACCTGACCTCAACACCTGACCTCAAAACAAACATGTGAAGGTCCACTCCTTTTTTCTTACGGCAACAAAGGAAAATGAAATAATTAAAACAGTTAAAGCTTTCAAGAATAAAAAATTGGAACGACTTTGACATGAACACGATTAAAAAAGTAATACAAAATATATCAATGTCTTTAACACATATGCAACCTCTCCTTAACCGGTGAATTCCCCGACCTCATGAAGAGGCCAAGGTCGTTCCAATTTATAAAAGTGGGAAAATTGTCAATTTACAAATTAGACCGATCTCTAAACTTCCTCAACTATCCAAGATTCTGGACAGTTTTGTGATTAAACATAATTTACTCAGTGAGGTCAACAGCACAAACTCTAATCAATCTAAGAGGAGAAGTCCCCAACGATACTGACAATAATCTGGACTGTGTGGGTTTGTTCAGACCTCCAGAAGCCTTTGACAGATCCTGAAATACTCAAGACACTAAATAATACCGGGATCAGAGTGATCGCTGACAATTGGTTGAAATCATACTTGACTGAAAGAAAACAGTACGTACAAATTAATGAACATGTCTCAGGATGGAGGAATGTAATATGCGGGGTCCCCAGGGGTCGATTTTAGGACCTAAATTATTTCTGCTCTACATCAATGATTTGTGTGAAGTCTCAACAAAGCTAAAATGTATATTATTTGCTGATGACACGACTATACTAGGCTCCAGCAAAGACCTACAACTGCTCATATCAGAGGTCACAACAGAAATATACAAACTCAACGAATGGTTTAACAGAAATATACTATCGCTAAACTTATTGAAAACAAAAATTATTTTATTTGGCAAACGGAATAGTGACACAGATTCAAATCAAAATCATCAAACTCAATTCCCTGCTACAGATAAATAGAGCTGTAAATAACCATCTCCATAGTAACATACAATTAATGTTTGGTAAAAGAGAAGGTACGATCTAAGGGAACTCATAATCTGAAAGTACAAAGTATTCATTCCACCCTAAAAAGTCATTGTATTACAGAGAGGAGTTAATTGTGGAATAATTTAGACGAAGACTTAAAAGTTGCAGCTAGTCTACAGCAACTTATAATATCCGTCAGTCTACCCCAGGGCAGCTGTGGCTACAACAGTAGCTTACCACCACCGAGTATGGAGTGAATGAATAATGACGACAGTGAAGCACTTTGAGAAACTTGGTAATACAGGCTTGTAAAGCGCAATACAAGTGTAAGGCATCGGTTCAAATTATGGTTTGATTCGAACAAACTGACCTTAAGTAAAACTAAATGAATGATATTCGGAAGGAGCAGCAAGAAATGAAATGTACAATTACAAATAGATGGTTCAGTTATCGAAATCAAGAAACATTTCTATAATGCAGAAGTCAAAGTACTTTTTAGATCATAAATCACTTCATATTTTGTATTGTTCACTGGTATTACCTTATCTAAGCTATTGTGCTGAAATTTTGGGAAATAATTACGAAAGTTCACTGATTTCATTAACTCGTCTTCAAAAAAGAGCCATGAGAATGATCAACAAATCCGATTATCGAGATCATACTGTTCTTGGAATCAACAGTCATTACATCTGCTGACCTTGTAGATGATCAAACAGCAGAATACCAAACATATACAAAAACATTTTCTCACACAACAAAATGTGTTCAGCCTCAGGAGTGTGAAATGTACAATACAACAATTCAAATCAACTATGAAAGGTTTTTGTGTTTCCATTACCGGTGCCAAATTATGGAATGATTTAAGTTCAGATTTAAAACATGAATCGGTTCAAGAAGAAATCTAGAGACTCGTATGAATTTAAAGATTCTAATTGATTCGTCTCGTGCGTGTGCCTTCTCTTGGCTTGTTCTTGTTACTATTTATTTATTCTCTTTTGAGTTTTGAGAAACTCTATATAGAAACAGGAAATGTATGATATTAACTGTGTTTGGAATAAGGGTTTAACTTCTCCTTTTTGGAAATGTGAACTGGTATATTTGGCTTTTTCAAGAGAACCGACAAGTTGCTTTTGTGTTTTTGATTTGTAACAGCCTTTGTCTAAAATCTTGTAAAGGTGTGTTGTGTTGCTCACATGTTCAAAATAAAGAGTGGGGGGGGGGGGTACCGCCCTCTACCAGCGAGCCACATAATACCCTGGCTTTTCAACGCACCTCACAAATATGGAGAACAATCAAAAACCACTGACAGAACAACCAGCATTATTACAGCTGAAGCAGGAATGACAGAAACATGGTACATTTGAGAATACTATCATTGTCACTATTATTATGGTGATTATAATATATGTATAATAAATATGTGCGCTATATATATATATATATATATATATATATACACATATCTAAAACACTATGACTACTTGAACAATAAGCAAATCAATAGTATGGTAATATAAGCAATGATAAAAAACAAGAGAAAACTATAAAACTAAGTACACTTTGAAATCACAAACGTTTCTGTTTTTGCTCTATGTTTTTCATACCTGTAAGTTTTCTTGCAAGTCTCATTAGATTTTTTTTTACCTGTAAAAGCTTCGAATGATCGATGCTGCTAATCAATAATTGTATTTTGAAATTGGGGCACTTGTTCGGACTCGGTTCTTTTGTATCACGAGAGAACAGATGTTTGGATAAAGCCAAAGGAAACACTGGAGATGGAAGTGTCTCAGAGAAAAGGCTTTTGTTGTTGTTCCAGTTACAAAGTTACAGAGCAGAAGAACCAGCTGGAGACTTCAGAGAGAGAAGAAGTGAAGTCCAGACCAGACCTTCGTCCACCATCTTGTTTTATCCTCGTCTTTACAGAGAGGGAGAAACTGCCTGTGCTTTATCTTCACGTTATGTCCAGGGTGATTCTGGTGTCTATCTGTTAGGTTTTGCAGATGTAGACCCCAAAGCGGAGACGGAAAAGTATTTATTTACATAACTGAGGTAGGTGAGAAGACGGGGGAGGCTGGCCGCAGGCGGAGACAGGATCAGCGGACAACTTCGATTTGCAGTCGAGGCAACCTAGAGCACAGGATGAAACTGGTGAAAAAATAAATCCAAAATACACCAGGACGAAAAACAGGTCAGGCTTCTACCACAGGAGACGGAATTATCTGGCAGTGAAGGGAGGACTGAGCAGAGGACTTGAAGACCAGTTCCTCATCAAGTCCAGGTGTGCCTCGTTGCTGCGGTCCCAGCCACGCCCCCGTCTTCTGCCAGCTCTACACAGGTGAGAGAGAGAAAAAACACAACACAACAGAGGGGAACAAAACACCAACCCTGACACTATCAGCTGATCTTCTTGTCCTGTAGCCTGAGGGACGTCTGAGGGACGTCTGAGGGTGAGGGTGAGCAAAGCCTGAGTCAGGAGCTTGTTCAGATTTCCTTACAGCACGTCTAAGCTTCTCCTCTTAAGTCATTATTTATTTGTATAGTTTTTTTGTGATAATGTAAATGTAATGATATGAATATTGTGAATAAAAGCTCAAATAAAAAGTCGATGTGGCAACTGTTGTAAATGGTCTGTTTTAAATGAAATTGTACTTCTTTTTATATTGTATTTTTATTTTAATGTTTATTGTGTGCAGCGCTTTGGTCAACTTTGGTTGTTGTAAGGCGCTTTAGAAATAAAACTTGATTGATTGATTGATTGATTGATGTAGTTCCAGTATCGGCACAAACTCTTTGTCTCATGTTTCTGTTGCAGCTTTAAAGACGCCGTCGCCTTCGCCAAAGCCGGAGGCTTCGACGCGTACGTGGCGGTGGGCGGCGGCTCCGTCATCGACACCTGTAAAGCGGCCAATCTCTACGCCTCGCACCCCGACAACCACTTCCTGGACTTCGTCAACGCCCCCGTCGGGAAAGGGCTCCCGGTGACGGGGACAGTGCGGCCGCTCATCGCCGGTGAGTCACACGCGTGACCTGTGACACACGTGACACGCGTGACCTGTGACACACGTGACCTGTGACACACGTGACCTGTGACACACGTGACCTGTGACACACGTGACCTGTGACACACGTGACCTGTGACACACGTGACACACGTGACCTGTGACACACGTGACCTGTGACACACGTGACACACGTGACCCGTGACACACGTGACACACGTGACCTGTGACACACGTGACCTGTGACACACGTGACCTGTGACACACGTGACCTGTGACACACGTGACCTGTGACACACGTGACACACGTGACCTGTGACACACGTGACACACATGACCTGTGACACACGTGACACACGTGACACACGTGACACACGTGACCTGTGACACACGTGACACACATGACCTGTGACACACGTGACACACGTGACACACGTGACCTGTGACACACGTGACACACATGACCTGTGACACACGTGACCTGTGACACACGTGACACACGTGACCTGTGACACGCGTGACCTGTGACACACGTGACACACATGACCTGTGACACACGTGACCTGTGACACACGTGACACACGTGACCTGTGACACACGTGACACACGTGACCTGTGACACACGTGACACACGTGACCTGTGACACACGTGACACACATGACCTGTGACACACGTGACACACGTGACACACATGACACACGTGACCTGTGACACGCGTGACCTGTGACACACGTGACACACGTGACCTGTGACACACGTGACACACGTGACCTGTGACACGCGTGACCTGTGACACACGTGACACACGTGACCTGTGACACACGTGACACACGTGACCTGTGACACACGTGACCTGTGACACACGTGACCTGTGACACACGTGACCTGTGACACACGTGACACACGTGACACACATGACACACGTGACCTGTGACACGCGTGACCTGTGACACACGTGACACACGTGACCTGTGACACACGTGACACACGTGACACACATGACACACGTGACACACGTGACCTGTGACACACATGACACACGTGACCTGTGACACACGTGACCTGTGACACACGTGACCTGTGACACACGTGACCTGTGACACACGTGACACACGTGACACACATGACACACGTGACCTGTGACACGCGTGACCTGTGACACACGTGACACACGTGACCTGTGACACACGTGACACACGTGACACACATGACACACGTGACCTGTGACACGCGTGACCTGTGACACACGTGACACACGTGACCTGTGACACACGTGACACACGTGACCTGTGACACACATGACACACGTGACCTGTGACACACGTGACCTGTGACACACGTGACCTGTGACACACGTGACCTGTGACACACGTGACACACGTGACACACGTGACACACATGACACACGTGACCTGTGACACACGTGACCTGTGACACACGTGACCTGTGACACACGTGACCTGTGACACACGTGACACACGTGACCTGTGACACACGTGACACACGTGACCTGTGACACACGTGACCTGTGACACACGTGACCTGTGACACACGTGACACACGTGACCTGTGACACACGTGACCTGTGACACACGTGACACACGTGACCTGTGACACACGTGACACACGTGACCTGTGACACACATGACCTGTGACACACGTGACCTGTGACACACGTGACCTGTGACACACGTGACCTGTGACACACGTGACCTGTGACACACGTGACCTGTGACACACGTGACCTGTGACACACGTGACCTGTGACACACGTGACCTGTGACACACGTGACCTGTGACACACGTGACACACGTGACCTGTGACACACGTGACACACGTGACCTGTGACACACGTGACCTGTGACACACATGACCTGTGACACACGTGACCTGTGACACACGTGACCTGTGACACACGTGACCTGTGACACACGTGACACACATGACCTGTGACACACGTGACACACGTGACACACGTGACACACGTGACCTGTGACACACGTGACCTGTGACACACGTGACACACGTGACCTGTGACACACGTGACACACGTGACCTGTGACACACATGACCTGTGACACACGTGACCTGTGACACACGTGACCTGTGACACACGTGACCTGTGACACGCGTGACACACATGACCTGTGACACACGTGACACACGTGACACACGTGACACACGTGACCTGTGACACACGTGACACACGTGACCTGTGACACACGTGACACACATGACCTGTGACACACGTGACCTGTGACACACGTGACACACGTGACACACGTGACCTGTGACACACGTGACACACATGACCTGTGACACGCGTGACACACGTGACCTGTGACACACGTGACACACATGACCTGTGACACACGTGACCTGTGACACACGTGACACACGTGACACACGTGACCTGTGACACGCGTGACACACATGACCTGTGACACACATGACCTGTGACACACGTGACACACGTGACCTGTGACACACGTGACCTGTGACACACGTGACACACGTGACCTGTGACACACGTGACCTGTGACACACGTGACACACGTGACCTGTGACACACGTGACCTGTGACACACGTGACACACATGACCTGTGACACACGTGACCTGTGACACACGTGACCTGTGACACACGTGACACACGTGACCTGTGACACACGTGACACACGTGACCTGTGACACACGTGACACACGTGACCTGTGACACACGTGACCTGTGACACACATGACACACGTGACCTGTGACACACGTGACCTGTGACACACATGACACACGTGACCTGTGACACACGTGACACACGTGACCTGTGACACACGTGACCTGTGACACACGTGACACACGTGACCTGTGACACACGTGACCTGTGACACACATGACACACGTGACCTGTGACACACGTGACACACGTGACCTGTGACACACGTGACACACGTGACCTGTGACACGCGTGACCTGTGACACACATGACACACGTGACCTGTGACACGCGTGACCTGTGACACACGTGACACACGTGACCTGTGACACACGTGACACACGTGACCTGTGACACACGTGACCTGTGACACACGTGACCTGTGACACACGTGACCTGTGACACACGTGACCTGTGACACACATGACACACGTGACCTGTGACACGCGTGACCTGTGACACACGTGACCTGTGACACACGTGACACACGTGACCTGTGACACACGTGACACACGTGACCTGTGACACACGTGACCTGTGACACACATGACCTGTGACACACGTGACACACGTGACCTGTGACACGCGTGACACACATGACCTGTGACACACGTGACCTGTGACACACATGACCTGTGACACACGTGACCTGTGACACGCGTGACACACATGACCTGTGACACACGTGACACACGTGACCTGTGACACACGTGACACACATGACCTGTGACACACGTGACACACGTGACCTGTGACACACGTGACCTGTGACACACGTGACCTGTGACACACGTGACACACGTGACACGTGAATATCTCCTTAGGACTAAATAAATAGGATGTGAGTTGAAAGCTAAGCTAAAAGGCGGGTCTTGCTCTTAAACACATGAACGTTCTCTGAGGTCCTGAGCTGCTCCTCAGGTCGTTCCAGAGGCGAGGGCCATAATATTGGAAAGTCTTTCTGTTGACTTTAGGAGTAACTAGGAGACCCTGCCAGAGGAGCGAAGGGGCCGTGAAGGTTCATAAGGTAAAAGCAGTTCTGAGAGATAAGAAGGACCAAGACCATTAAGACATTTAAAAACCATTAAAAGAACTTTAAAATCAATCCTGAAACAGACGGGGAGCCAATGCAGCGACTCTAAAACTGGTGTAATGTGGTCCCGCCTCCTGTAATGTGGTCCCGCCTCCTGTAATGTGGTCCCGCCTCCTGGTCTTCAGGACACAAGCTGCTGAAGTTTGTAGAAGTTGTAAACCTGAGATCCTCTTTTTGGGAAGACCAGAAAGCAGGGCATTACAGTAGTCGATACGACTGGTGATAAAAGCATGCATGAGCGTCTCCGTGTTGGCCCGAGAGAGAATGGGGCGGGGCTATGTTCTTTAGATGTAAAAACCTCTTTGTGATATTCTTAATGTGTGGAATTAAAGTCAGCTCAGAGTCAAACATCACACCCAGGTTCTTCACCTGTGACGAAGGATTAAAGACCATGACTGTAGTTTGGGTAAAAGTTTCTCTCTCTGGGCCTGAGGACCGATGACTAAAACTTCAGTTTTGTCCTGGTTAAGCTGGAGAAAGTTTTCTGCCATCCAGGATTTGATCTAAAATGCAGTTAAAAAGTGCATCCATTGGCCTGGTGTCCTCAGGAGACATGGAGATGTACAACTGTGTATCATCAGCGTAACTATGAAAGTTGACTCCATGTCTCCTGATTACATCACCAAGAGGGAGCATATACAGGTTAAAAAGCACTGGGCCTAAAATCGAACCCTGGGGCACACCACATGTAATGTTATGGACCTTAGAGGAGCCAGGATCGGCTCCTGATACTGAATATCAGAGTAAAGTTACTCGAGTATTTGTGCTGACCTTTTACTTTTCCTTCATTTAAAGATAAAACAGCAGGTGGCGCTGTGTGTTCGCATGTCGCCGTCCTGAGGGACATTTTCCTCATTCTTAAGTTTAATGATCCCACGGTCAGTGCTAATGCTAACGCTAATGCTAACGGCATTAAAACTGTATAACCACAGTTAGTCCTAACAAATAAACCCTGTCTGTATCACTCCACTGTTTCCATAGTAACAACAAACCACTGAGCTGGAACTAGTTTAATGAACGCTCCGTTTCAGTGCCGACGACGGCCGGCACCGGCAGCGAGACCACGGGCGTCGCCATCTTTGACTACGAGCCGCTGCACGCCAAGACAGGTCAGACACACCCCCTGTTCTGATTGGTTCTCCTCCCTCATGTCCTGCTCTGATTGGTTCTCCTCCCTCATGTCCTGCTCTGATTGGTTCTCCTTCCTCACGCCTGCTCTGATTGGTTCTCCTCCCTCACGCCTGCTCTGATTGGTTCTCCTCCCTCACGCCTGCTCTGATTGGTTCTCCTCCCTCACGCCCCCCTCTGATTGGTTCTCCTCCCTCACGCCCCCCTCTGATTGGTTCTCCTCCCTCACGCCCCCCTCTGATTGGTTCTCCTCCCTCACGCCCCGCTCTGATTGGTTCTCCTCCCTCATGTCCCGCTCTGATTGGTTCTCCTCCCTCATGTCCTGCTCTGATTGGTTCTCCTCCCTCATGTCCTGCTCTGATTGGTTCTCCTCCCTCATGTCCTGCTCTGATTGGTTCTCCTCCCTCACGCCTGCTCTGATTGGTTCTCCTCCCTCACGCCTGCTCTGATTGGTTCTCCTCCCTCACGCCTGCTCTGATTGGTTCTCCTTCCTCACGCCTGCTCTGATTGGTTCTCCTCCCTCATGTCCTGCTCTGATTGGTTCTCCTCCCTCATGTCCTGCTCTGATTGGTTCTCCTCCCTCACGCCTGCTCTGATTGGTTCTCCTCCCTCACGCCTGCTCTGATTGGTTCTCCTCCCTCATGTCCTGCTCTGATTGGTTCTCCTCCCTCACGCCTGCTCTGATTGGTTCTCCTCCCTCACGCCTGCTCTGATTGGTTCTCCTCCCTCATGTCCTGCTCTGATTGGTTCTCCTTCCTCACGCCTGCTCTGATTGGTTCTCCTCCCTCATGTCCTGCTCTGATTGGTTCTCCTCCCTCATGTCCTGCTCTGATTGGTTCTCCTTCCTCACGCCCCCCTCTGATTGGTTCTCCTTCCTCACGCCTGCTCTGATTGGTTCTCCTCCCTCACGCCTGCTCTGATTGGTTCTCCTCCCTCACGCCTGCTCTGATTGGTTCTCCTTCCTCACGCCTGCTCTGATTGGTTCTCCTCCCTCATGTCCTGCTCTGATTGGTTCTCCTCCCTCATGTCCTGCTCTGATTGGTTCTCCTTCCTCACGCCTGCTCTGATTGGTTCTCCTCCCTCATGTCCTGCTCTGATTGGTTCTCCTCCCTCATGTCCTGCTCTGATTGGTTCTCCTCCCTCACGCCTGCTCTGATTGGTTCTCCTCCCTCATGTCCTGCTCTGATTGGTTCTCCTTCCTCATGCCTGCTCTGATTGGTTCTCCTCCCTCATGTCCTGCTCTGATTGGTTCTCCTCCCTCACGCCTGCTCTGATTGGTTCTCCTCCCTCATGTCCTGCTCTGATTGGTTCTCCTCCCTCATGTCCTGCTCTGATTGGTTCTCCTCCCTCACGCCTGCTCTGATTGGTTCTCCTCCCTCATGTCCTGCTCTGATTGGTTCTCCTCCCTCACGCCTGCTCTGATTGGTTCTCCTTCCTCACGCCCCCCTCTGATTGGTTCTCCTTCCTCACGCCCCGCTCTGATTGGTTCTCCTCCCTCACGCCTGCTCTGATTGGTTCTCCTCCCTCACGCCTGCTCTGATTGGTTCTCCTCCCTCACGCCTGCTCTGATTGGTTCTCCTCCCTCATGTCCTGCTCTGATTGGTTCTCCTTCCTCACGCCTGCTCTGATTGGTTCTCCTCCCTCATGTCCTGCTCTGATTGGTTCTCCTTCCTCACGCCTGCTCTGATTGGTTCTCCTCCCTCATGTCCTGCTCTGATTGGTTCTCCTCCCTCATGTCCTGCTCTGATTGGTTCTCCTCCCTCACGCCTGCTCTGATTGGTTCTCCTCCCTCATGTCCTGCTCTGATTGGTTCTCCTTCCTCACGCCTGCTCTGATTGGTTCTCCTCCCTCATGTCCTGCTCTGATTGGTTCTCCTTCCTCACGCCTGCTCTGATTGGTTCTCCTCCCTCATGTCCTGCTCTGATTGGTTCTCCTCCCTCATGTCCTGCTCTGATTGGTTCTCCTCCCTCACGCCTGCTCTGATTGGTTCTCCTCCCTCATGTCCTGCTCTGATTGGTTCTCCTCCCTCATGTCCTGCTCTGATTGGTTCTCCTCCCTCACGCCTGCTCTGATTGGTTCTCCTCCCTCATGTCCTGCTCTGATTGGTTCTCCTCCCTCATGTCCTGCTCTGATTGGTTCTCCTCCCTCACGCCTGCTCTGATTGGTTCTCCTCCCTCACGCCTGCTCTGATTGGTTCTCCTCCCTCATGTCCTGCTCTGATTGGTTCTCCTCCCTCATGTCCTGCTCTGATTGGTTCTCCTTCCTCACGCCTGCTCTGATTGGTTCTCCTCCCTCATGTCCTGCTCTGATTGGTTCTCCTTCCTCACGCCTGCTCTGATTGGTTCTCCTCCCTCATGTCCTGCTCTGATTGGTTCTCCTCCCTCACGCCTGCTCTGATTGGTTCTCCTCCCTCATGTCCTGCTCTGATTGGTTCTCCTCCCTCATGTCCTGCTCTGATTGGTTCTCCTCCCTCATGTCCTGCTCTGATTGGTTCTCCTCCCTCACGCCTGCTCTGATTGGTTCTCCTTCCTCACGCCCCCCTCTGATTGGTTCTCCTTCCTCACGCCCCGCTCTGATTGGTTCTCCTCCCTCACGCCTGCTCTGATTGGTTCTCCTCCCTCACGCCTGCTCTGATTGGTTCTCCTCCCTCACGCCTGCTCTGATTGGTTCTCCTCCCTCATGTCCTGCTCTGATTGGTTCTCCTTCCTCACGCCTGCTCTGATTGGTTCTCCTCCCTCATGTCCTGCTCTGATTGGTTCTCCTTCCTCACGCCTGCTCTGATTGGTTCTCCTCCCTCATGTCCTGCTCTGATTGGTTCTCCTCCCTCATGTCCTGCTCTGATTGGTTCTCCTCCCTCACGCCTGCTCTGATTGGTTCTCCTCCCTCATGTCCTGCTCTGATTGGTTCTCCTTCCTCACGCCTGCTCTGATTGGTTCTCCTCCCTCATGTCCTGCTCTGATTGGTTCTCCTTCCTCACGCCTGCTCTGATTGGTTCTCCTCCCTCATGTCCTGCTCTGATTGGTTCTCCTCCCTCATGTCCTGCTCTGATTGGTTCTCCTCCCTCACGCCTGCTCTGATTGGTTCTCCTCCCTCATGTCCTGCTCTGATTGGTTCTCCTCCCTCATGTCCTGCTCTGATTGGTTCTCCTCCCTCACGCCTGCTCTGATTGGTTCTCCTCCCTCATGTCCTGCTCTGATTGGTTCTCCTCCCTCATGTCCTGCTCTGATTGGTTCTCCTCCCTCACGCCTGCTCTGATTGGTTCTCCTCCCTCACGCCTGCTCTGATTGGTTCTCCT
This sequence comes from Proterorhinus semilunaris, assembly GCA_021464625.1. Taxonomy (NCBI): domain Eukaryota; kingdom Metazoa; phylum Chordata; class Actinopteri; order Gobiiformes; family Gobiidae; genus Proterorhinus; species Proterorhinus semilunaris. Next base: position 34,399,373 of record CM038358.1, on the reverse strand, counting down.
CCCTCATGTCCTGCTCTGATTGGTTCTCCTCCCTCATGTCCTGCTCTGATTGGTTCTCCTTCCTCACGCCTGCTCTGATTGGTTCTCCTCCCTCATGTCCTGCTCTGATTGGTTCTCCTTCCTCACGCCTGCTCTGATTGGTTCTCCTCCCTCATGTCCTGCTCTGATTGGTTCTCCTCCCTCATGTCCTGCTCTGATTGGTTCTCCTCCCTCATGTCCTGCTCTGATTGGTTCTCCTCCCTCATGTCCTGCTCTGATTGGTTCTCCTCCCTCACGCCTGCTCTGATTGGTTCTCCTCCCTCATGTCCTGCTCTGATTGGTTCTCCTCCCTCATGTCCTGCTCTGATTGGTTCTCCTTCCTCACGCCTGCTCTGATTGGTTCTCCTCCCTCATGTCCTGCTCTGATTGGTTCTCCTTCCTCACGCCTGCTCTGATTGGTTCTCCTCCCTCATGTCCTGCTCTGATTGGTTCTCCTCCCTCACGCCTGCTCTGATTGGTTCTCCTCCCTCATGTCCTGCTCTGATTGGTTCTCCTCCCTCACGCCTGCTCTGATTGGTTCTCCTCCCTCACGCCTGCTCTGATTGGTTCTCCTCCCTCATGTCCTGCTCTGATTGGTTCTCCTCCCTCACGCCTGCTCTGATTGGTTCTCCTCCCTCATGTCCTGCTCTGATTGGTTCTCCTCCCTCATGTCCTGCTCTGATTGGTTCTCCTCCCTCACGCCTGCTCTGATTGGTTCTCCTCCCTCATGTCCTGCTCTGATTGGTTCTCCTCCACAGGTATTGCGAGCAGAGCGATCCGGCCGCTGTTGGGGGTGGTGGACCCCCTGCACACACTGAGCATGCCCAGTCGCGTCGCGGCCAACAGCGGCTTCGACGTGCTGTGGTCAGACTTTGTTCACATTTATTTATTCCGAGTGTTTTTAATCCTGTCTCAGTGTTAGGAGTTTTCACTGTGGTGTTCCTCAAGGCTCAGTTCTGGGCCCCGCCCTCTTCTCATTTAAAAATACCTCTCTTTTCATTATTTTGCTGGGACATGTCGGTCACATGACGACAGGTCGGTCACATGACGACAGGTCACATGACCATCAGAGAAAACATTTGGACGTTTCTTTCAAAAACGGTTTCTCTCACATAGAGTAGTATTGGCACCTGCTCCAACTGAAATATAATATAACATATATATTATATATATATGTTATATTATATATAATATAATTCTATAACGTGAACGCGACCTGTAAAAACAAAAAGGAACATTAGTTTATTATTCATTTGTTTATGTGATATTTGGAAGTATTTACTTTTCACAGAAATGAAAGTATTTTGTTGAATTCCAGTCACGCCCTGGAGTCCTACACAGCGCTGCCGTACCACCAGAGGGCGCCGTGTCCCCCGAGCCCTCAGCTGCGTCCGGCCTATCAGGGCGCCAACCCCATCAGCGACGTGTGGGCGGTGCACGCGCTGAGAGCGGTCAGCAAGTACTTCAAGAGGTACAAGTACTACTGCTAGAGTACACAGAGTACACAGAGTACATCACAGACGCGCTGAGAGCGGTCAGCAAGTACTTCAAGAGGTACAAGTACTACTGCTAGAGTACACAGAGTACACAGAGTACACAGAGTACATCACAGACGCGCTGAGAGCGGTCAGCAAGTACTTCAAGAGGTACAAGTACTACTGCTAGAGTACACAGAGTACATCACAGACGCGCTGAGAGCGGTCAGCAAGTACTTCAAGAGGTACAAGTACTACTGCTAGAGTACACAGAGTACATCACAGACGCGCTGAGAGCGGTCAGCAAGTACTTCAAGAGGTACAAGTACTACTGCTAGAGTACACAGAGTACACAGAGTACACAGAGTACATCACAGACGCGCTGAGAGCGGTCAGCAAGTACTTCAAGAGGTACAAGTACTACTGCTAGAGTACACAGAGTACATCACAGACGCGCTGAGAGCGGTCAGCAAGTACTTCAAGAGGTACAAGTACTACTGCTAGAGTACACAGAGTACATCACAGACGCGCTGAGAGCGGTCAGCAAGTACTTCAAGAGGTACAAGTACTACTGCTAGAGTACACAGAGTACATCACAGACGCGCTGAGAGCGGTCAGCAAGTACTTCAAGAGGTACAAGTACTACTGCTAGAGTACACAGAGTACACAGAGTACATCACAGACGCGCTGAGAGCGGTCAGCAAGTACTTCAAGAGGTACAAGTACTACTGCTAGAGTACACAGAGTACACAGAGTACATCACAGACGCGCTGAGAGCGGTCAGCAAGTACTTCAAGAGGTACAAGTACTGCTAATACTACTCCTTCAAAGTTTCTCATTTGAAACCTTATCTGTGGAGCTCCTGTTCCCCATTGTACATGTTTTGAGCGTGTTCTGCCTCAGGGCGGTGCGTGACCCCGGCGACCTGGAGGCTCGATCGTCCATGCATCTGGCCAGTGTGTTCGCCGGGATCGGCTTCGGGAACGCTGGAGTCCACCTGTGGTCAGTTTAGAACCATGTTCATATGCTCCACCTGAAAAGACTCCGAGACAGTTTCATTAAAGAACACGAGTCTTCATCTGTCTCTGGTTCTGTCTCTGGTTCCGTCTCTGGTTCTGTCTCTGGTTCTGTCTCTGGTTCCGTCTCTGGTTCCGTCTCTGGTTCCGTCTCTGGTTCTGTCTCTGGTTCTGTCTCTGGTTCCGTCTCTGGTTCTGTCTCTGGTTCTGTCTCTGGTTCTGACCCTGTCTCTGACTCTGGTTCTGTCTCTGGTTCTGTCTCTGTCTCTGGTTCTGTCTCTGGTTCTGACCCTGGTTCTGTCCCTGTCTCTGGTTCTGACCCTGTCTCTGGTTCTGACCCTGTCTCTGGTTCTGACCCTGTCTCTGGTTCTGTCTCTGGTTCTGACCCTGTCCCGGTCCCGTTTCAGCCACGGCATGTCGTACCCGATCGCAGGAAACGTGAAGACGCACCGCGCTGACGGCTACAGTGTGGAGCACCCCCTAGTGGTGAGGCGCTGTACTGTGTGAGGCTGTGTGCTGCGTGTGGAAGGGCATCTGACTGTTCTCTTGTGTCCAGCCTCACGGTCTCTCGGTCGTCCTGACGTCGCCTGCTGTCTTCAGCTTCACCTCCTCCATGTGTCCGGAGCGCCACCTGGAGGCCGCCGGGATACTGGGTAAGGCCATTTTCTCTTGCCGACGTTACAGCGCCCCCTAGTGGATCATAATGTCTCTGTGCAGGAGCGGACGTCACCGGAGTGAAGCGTGCGGACGCAGGGCGGGCGCTCGCGGACGCTCTGCGTGCTCTGCTCTGGGACCTGAAGGTGGAGGACGGGCTGCAGGCGCTCGGCTACTCCTCTGAGGACGTGCCCACGCTGGTGCAGGGGACACTCCCACAGGTGAGACACGCCCCCCACAGGTGAGACACGCCCCTCACAGGTGAGACACGCCCCCCACAGGTGAGACACGCCCCCCCCCTACAGGCGCTCGGCTACTCCTCTGAGGACGTGCCCACGCTGGTGCAGGGGACACTCCCACAGGTGAGACACGCCCCCCACAGGTGAGACACGCCCCTCACAGGTGAGACACGCCCCCCACAGGTGAGACACGCCCCCCCCCTACAGGCGCTCGGCTACTCCTCTGAGGACGTGCCCACGCTGGTGCAGGGGACACTCCCACAGGTGAGACACGCCCCCTACAGGTGAGACACGCCCCTCACAGGTGAGACACGCCCCTCACAGGTGAGACAGGCCCCCCCCCTACAGGCGCTCGGCTACTCCTCTGAGGACGTGCCCACGCTGGTGCAGGGGACACTCCCACAGGTGAGACACGCCCCCCACAGGTGAGACACGCCCCTCACAGGTGAGACACGCCCCCCACAGGTGAGACACGCCCCTCACAGGTGAGACACGCCCCTCACAGGTGAGACACGCCCCCCCCTACAGGCGCTCGGCTACTCCTCTGAGGACGTGCCCACGCTGGTGCAGGGGACACTCCCACAGGTGAGACACGCCCCCTACAGGTGAAACACGCCCCCTACAGGTGAGACACGCCCCTCACAGGTGAGACACGCCCCTCACAGGTGAGACAGGCCCCCCCCCTACAGGCGCTCGGCTACTCCTCTGAGGACGTGCCCACGCTGGTGCAGGGGACACTCCCACAGGTGAGACACGCCCCCCACAGGTGAGACACGCCCCTCACAGGTGAGACACGCCCCCCACAGGTGAGACACGCCCCCCCCCTACAGGCGCTCGGCTACTCCTCTGAGGACGTGCCCACGCTGGTGCAGGGGACACTCCCACAGGTGAGACACGCCCCCCACAGGTGAGACACGCCCCTCACAGGTGAGACACGCCCCCCACAGGTGAGACACGCCCCCCCCCTACAGGCGCTCGGCTACTCCTCTGAGGACGTGCCCACGCTGGTGCAGGGGACACTCCCACAGGTGAGACACGCCCCCTACAGGTGAAACACGCCCCCTACAGGTGAGACACGCCCCTCACAGGTGAGACACGCCCCCCACAGGTGAGACACGCCCCCCCCCCACAGGTGCTCGGCTACTCCTCTGAGGACGTGCCCACGCTGGTGCAGGGGACACTCCCACAGGTGAGACACGCCCCCCACAGGTGAGACACGCCCCTCACAGGTGAGACACGCCCCTCACAGGTGAGACACGCCCCCCCCCTACAGGCGCTCGGCTACTCCTCTGAGGACGTGCCCACGCTGGTGCAGGGGACACTCCCACAGGTGAGACACGCCCCCTACAGGTGAAACACGCCCCCTACAGGTGAGACACGCCCCTCACAGGTGAGACACGCCCCTCACAGGTGAGACAGGCCCCCCCCCCCTACAGGCGCTCGGCTACTCCTCTGAGGACGTGCCCACGCTGGTGCAGGGGACACTCCCACAGGTGAGACACGCCCCCTACAGGTGAAACACGCCCCTACAGGTGAGACACGCCCCTCACAGGTGAGACACGCCCCCCCCCCCTACAGGCGCTCGGCTACTCCTCTGAGGACGTGCCCACGCTGGTGCAGGGGACACTCCCACAGGTGAGACACCCCCCCCACAGGTGAGACACGCCCCTCACCGGTGAGACACGCCCCTCACAGGTGAGACACGCCCCCCCCCTACAGGCGCTCGGCTACTCCTCTGAGGACGTGCCCACGCTGGTGCAGGGGACACTCCCACAGGTGAGACACGCCCCCTACAGGTGAAACACGCCCCCTACAGGTGAGACACGCCCCTCACAGGTGAGACACGCCCCTCACAGGTGAGACAGGCCCCCCCCCCTACAGGCGCTCGGCTACTCCTCTGAGGACGTGCCCACGCTGGTGCAGGGGACACTCCCACAGGTGAGACACGCCCCCCACAGGTGAGACACGCCCCCTACAGGTGAGACACGCCCCCCACAGGTGAGACACGCCCCCCCCCCTACAGGTGCTCGGCTACTCCTCTGAGGACGTGCCCACGCTGGTGCAAGGGACACTCCCACAGGTGAGACACCCCCCCCACAGGTGAGACACGCCCCTCACCGGTGAGACACGCCCCTCACAGGTGAGACACGCCCCCCCCCTACAGGCGCTCGGCTACTCCTCTGAGGACGTGCCCACGCTGGTGCAGGGGACACTCCCACAGGTGAGACACGCCCCCCACAGGTGAGACACGCCCCCTACAGGTGAGACACGCCCCCCCCTACAGGTGCTCGGCTACTCCTCTGAGGACGTGCCCACGCTGGTGCAAGGGACACTCCCACAGGTGAGACACGCCCCCCCTACAGGTGAGACACGCCCCCTACAGGTGAGACACGCCCCCCCCTACAGGCGCTCGGCTACTCCTCTGAGGACGTGCCCACGCTGGTGCAGGGGACACTCCCACAGGTGAGACACGCCCCTCACAGATGAGACACGCCCCCCCTACAGGTGAGACACGCCCCTCACAGGTGACACGCCCCCCCCCCACAGGTGAGACACGCCCCCCCACAGGTGAGAGCCACATCCCATCTTTTCCCGAGCTGCAAGTGAAAATGTCACATGCACCAATCAGCTGTGATTGATAGAGCTGTGCTAAACGAACCCAGTATGATCTAAAAAAAAAAAGAGTTTAGGTTCTACTGGAACCGAGAAGAAATCCTCTCACTTTAGATCCAAGTGTTGATGCTGTTGGTCCAGGGACAGGATTAAATGATACAACAGAAATCGGTATTTCTGGGGTGGCACGAGGACCAGGGTCTAATCACTTTTTATAAGTGATGCACAGTCGGAGGAATGCAGCACGCTGCTATTGTAAACCCTCGGTCACGTGAAACCCTCGGTCACGGGAAACCCTCGGTCACGTGAAACCCTCGGTCACGGGTGAACCCTCGGTCATGTGAAACCCTCGGTCACGTGAAACCCTCGGTCACGGGTAAACGGTAAACCCTCGGTCACGGGAAACCCTCGGTCACGTGAAACCCTCGGTCACGGGTAAACGGTAAACCCTCGGTCACGGTAAACCCTCGGTCACGGGAAACCCTCGGTCACGGGAAACCCTCGGTCACGGGTAAACCCTCGGTCACGTGAAACCCTCGGTCACGGGAAACCCTCGGTCACGGGTGAACCCTCGGTCACGTGACACCCTCGGTCACGTGAAACCCTCGGTCACGTGAAACCCTCGGTCACGGGTGAACCCTCGGTCACGGTAAACCCTCGGTCACGGGTGAACCCTCGGTCACGGGTGAACCCTCGGTCATGTGAAACCCTCGGTCACGTGACACCCTCGGTCATGGGTAAACGGTAAACCCTCGGTCACGGGAAACCCTCGGTCACGTGACACCCTCGGTCACGGGTAAACCCTCGGTTCTCCTAGTCAGATATTAGGATTGCAAATGTTCAGAAGGACTTGTCAGAGGTGCATTTCCAGAATGATGTGTCTCGGTTGGAGCAGGTTTGGAGCAGATTGAGAAATGTTTTGTGTCATTTCAGGAGCGAGTGACGAAGCTCTCTCCCAGAACCCACACCCAGGACGACCTTGAGGAGCTGTTCCACCAATCACTGAAGCTCTACTGACGGAGCTGATGTCATTAAAAGCCGTACGGTGGCGCTGGTTTCAGATGGTTTAATTGATTTTTAAAATGCTCTTCATGTGAGTTTTAAACCGTGATTACAGATTAAAGTGTTTCCGATTAGTCTTAGCTGCTTCCTTTGTTTGTGACAGGAAGGGCATCTGACACAAAAGAGCAGGAGGAGAATGTGTTTTTTTCTTCTTTAATAAAATACAACAACATTGAGAAAACAGGTCACAAAAACAGCTGGAGTTTAAGTCACAGACGCGATAAAAAGGTTAAAAGCAGGTTTAAAGTGAATATGTAAATGAGCAGCTGTAAAGTGCAGATTATTTCAAACAGTTTCATTAAAATAACGTCGCAGGAAAATAAATAGGTTCTGTCACATCTGCAAACAGCAATAAATAAATAAATATATTTAAATGTTAAAAACTGTTAAATATATTTGTACACTTTAGTTTTAATAAGTCATAAAATGTGAAAATTTCACTAAAACATTTTTTAAATGTGTTTAAAAAAATAGTGTCACTAAAAAGAGTTAAAATCACGGGTAAACCCTCGGTCAGGGCTCAGGTCAGGGCTCAGGTCAGGTCTGGGCTCAGGGCTCGGCTCAGGTCAGGTCTGGGCTCAGGGCTCGGCTCAGGTCAGGTCTGGGCTCAGGTCAGGTCTGGGCTCAGGTCTGGGCTCAGGGCTCGGCTCAGGTCAGGTCTGGACTCAGGACTCGGCTCAGGTCTGGGCTCAGGTCTGGGCTCAGGGCTCGGCTCAGGTCAGGTCTGGGCTCAGGGCTCGGCTCAGGTCTGGGCTCAGGTCTGGGCTCAGGTCTGGGCTCAGGTCAGGTCTGGGCTCAGGTCTGGGCTCAGGTAAGGTCTGGGCTCAGGTCAGGTCTGGGCTCAGGTCAGGTCTGGGCTCAGGTCTGGGCTCAGGTCAGGTCTGGGCTCAGGTCAGGTCTGGGCTCAGGTCTGGGCTCAGGTCAGGTCTGGGCTCAGGGCTCGGCTCAGGTCAGGTCTGGGCTCAGGGCTCGGCTCAGGTCAGGTCTGGGCTCAGCTCAGGGCTCGGCTCAGGTCAGGTCTGGGCTCAGGTCTGGGCTCAGGTCTGGGCTCAGGTCAGGGCTCGGCTCAGGTCAGGTCTGGGCTCAGGTCAGGTCTGGGCTCAGGTCAGGTCTGGGCTCAGGTAAGGTCTGGGCTCAGGTCAGGTCTGGGCTCAGGTCTGGGCTCAGGTCTGGGCTCAGGTCAGGTCTGGGCTCAGGTCTGGGCTCAGGTAAGGTCTGGGCTCAGGTCAGGTCTGGGCTCAGGTCTGGGCTCAGGTCAGGTCTGGGCTCAGGTCAGGTCTGGGCTCAGGTCAGGTCTGGGCTCAGGTCTGGGCTCAGGTAAGGTCTGGGCTCAGGTCAGGTCTGGGCTCAGGTCTGGGCTCAGGTCAGGTCTGGGCTCAGGTCTGGGCTCAGGTAAGGTCTGGGCTCAGGTCAGGTCTGGGCTCAGGTCAGGTCTGGGCTCAGGGCTCGATGTAAAGTCGCGCCTGCTCCGTCAGGCTCCTCTGGTCCTCGGTTTTCCCCAACATCAGCACCTGCAGCTCCCCGCTCAGCTGCACACACAGATCCAGGACAGATTCATCTGTTAAAGGCAAGTTTTTTAAAAGTTCCTTCAGGTCCTGCCCAAACTTGGAAAACGACTCCATTTGCAATATTGTTCATGATTGGAAACAATGAAAGAGAAGCCACTAAATTAAAAACAGTATCTGGGTTAAAACTCATTCCTAACACACTGAGTTTACTTAAAGGAACAGGCCAGTGTTTTCCAGACTGAGATGTTCTTACCTGAGCTTAGACGAGTTGATATATAACTGTCTGGTCTTTGTGCGTGTGCTCGGTCACGCAAAACGACCAAAGATGTTGTTAGCATTTGGCCTTTCTCAATGTATTCCTATAGCTCCAAACGGGGTGAAGTTAGAAGCGACCACTCCCTTCCACAGGCACAAAGACCAGACAGGTGCGCATCTACTCGTCTGAGCTCAGGTAAGAACAGATCTCAGTCTGGAAAACACTGGCCTGTTCCTTTAAGGAGAACAAAACAAATGTTATTCTACTGCTAGAAATTTGGTATAGAGCCTTTAAGAATGTGAGGTGTCAGCCTGTTTTTATTTTCCCGAAGATCTGGTCAAATGGAGTTGATCTTAAGATTAAACTAAAAAGTTTATCATTTTCTTTGTCTGTATATCAACGTCATTTACTCAGAAAGTCTAGTTCAAAAGGTCAATGACATGAAATGCAGATTTGTGTGTGGGAGCATTATCTCTTTGTGTCACTTCTATAAATCTAGTTTGTATCTAATAAATGATTGTTATGTTTGACGTCTCAAACCCCTAAAATGTTAGGTGGTGCAACAGTACAAATAGGGCTTTTATTTTGAAAAAGAGGTAGTAATAGAATAGTAACAGACGAGCTCAGTGTTCGTCACGGCCGAGTGAAAAGGTTTGTAAATCTCTATTAAACAATGATAACGGGTACACTCCCAGTGTCAGGCGGTACAACCAATGTTATACATTTGTTATACTATGTAAGATCGTGCTAATGCTAAAGCTAATGTAAGAGCCCAATTGGAAGCCTTTCATTTGAAAGGAATCGCTAACTGCACAATATGACAAGCTCTAACTTGACAGATCACATTTCTAATATGTTGATGATTATGCTTATCACGATCTATAACAGGGAATGAATGAATCAGAGGAAAACACATTTTAACAGATTGTTTGCTGAATGAATTTAAAAACTCTGTACTGTTATTTAACAAACATGACCTAGACGCAAAAATATGTACAGAACACCTTAAGTTTCTTTTTAGACGGTGAACAGAAAACAGACTTTACAAACTCCGATAATACGCTCATAAGTGACAGTGGCTCAGAGCGGTTTGTCTCATGATCAGAAGGTCGGGGGTTTAATCCCGGCTCATGTCGGTGGAAAAGCATTGAGACCATTTAGCATTTAAACATTTTAGCAAATAAATGTATTTTTCTTTTTAAAATCTATTTTTTTTCAATGTACTTCTTTTGTAGACAAGCTTTGGGGGTCCCATGTAGTACCACTGAGTCTCCCCAGGGGGCCCCTCTTTGGGAACCACTGGTCTACGTAATGTACTGCATGTTAAAGTGTCTGTTTCTGCATCCAGGAAGCCGGATGAAGGAGGGACAGAGTGTAACGCCGAATTTACACCAGAGGAATGACAGCGCGTAAGCGTTGTAGCGCAGCATACGCGCGTCACTGTTTTCCATTCTAACCTGTCATGATATTTACACTAGCGTTGTTATACGCGCGTCGGACGGACGTATTGACGCGAGGCTGCGCCTAAATTAGAATGGAGTTCTAATTTTGACGCGTATACGCGGCAAACTCCGGAATTTTAGACGGGAAAATGGCACAGTCTTTCAAAGTAAACTTCCGACACCCTGTCAAAATAAGTTTTCTGTTGATTTGTCGAAGTTCACAACACGCATATTGGCGTCTTTGGCTGTCATGCCTCAGCGTGGCCACAAGGGGGTAGAAGTCCCCTTGCTGATGACGCTGCTGGTTAATTGGACCCATAGTCGCCTGGTCTGTTGTCTCTCCTGTCTCCTCACTTCTTCTACCAAAAGAAGAAAGGCCAAGGTGCGCCTTCTACTCGGCACAGTTTCTATAAATAAATGCACAAGCTAAGCTAAGCTAAAAAAATATGCAAATCATTTCATAAATTGGCAGAGTTCGATGTACGACTAGCAAACCGTATTAACATGAGAAATGTTATTACTTTCCCATTTTTATAAGCAGAATTATTCCAAGTGATTTGGGGAAGAGACACCGAACACAAGCGTAGCTTTAGCTGCTCTGACGCCGTATGTGGAAATGTGCGCTTTCGAAAATGCGCCGCGTACGTAACGTCCAGTAATAGCTCCTGGTGTAAATTCGGCCTAACATATTTAACATAGTTTTATGGAAATGATGAATGGGACCTTTCATTAACTCTGTAAATCTGCCCCGAGCGTCTCACACTCACCTCGAAGGGGCTGAGTCTGTAGGCAGGGCACTCAGGAGAGTGCAGGTATCCTACAGGAGCCTGACACCACCACACCTCCACCTGCCGGCCCTCCAGTGAGAAACAGCCGAACTCCTCACAGCCCAGAGTCAGAGGGCGAGACGAGTCCATCTGGAGCTGCAGTGAGCCCAGCAGACTCAGACCCACCACCTGAGACACAGGAGAGGGTTAACCACCTGAGACACAGGAGAGGGTTAACCACCTGAGACAGGAGGGTTAACCACCTGAGACACAGGAGAGGGTTAACCACCTGAGACAGGAGAGGGTTAACCACCTGAGACAGGAGAGGGTTAACCACCTGAGACAGGAGGGTTAACCACCTGAGACACAGGAGAGGGTTAACCACCTGAGACACAGGAGAGGGTTAACCACCTGAGACAGGAGAGGGTTAACCACCTGAGACAGGAGAGGGTTAACCACCTGAGACAGGAGAGGGTTAACCACCTGAGACAGGAGAGGGTTAACCACCTGAGACAGAGGAGAGGGTTAACCACCTGAGACAGGAGAGGGTTAACCACCTGAGACACAGGAGAGGGTTAACCACCTGAGACACAGGGGAGGGTTAACCACCTGAGACAGGAGAGGGTTAACCACCTGAGACACAGGAGAGGGTTAACCACCTGAGACACAGGGGAGGGTTAACCACCTGAGACAGGAGAGGGTTAACCACCTGAGACACAGGAGAGGGTTAACCACCTGAGACACAGGAGAGGGTTAACCACCTGAGACACAGGAGAGGGTTAACCACCTGAGACACAGGAGAGGGTTAACCACCTGAGACACAGGAGAGGGTTAACCACCTGAGACACAGGAGAGGGTTAACCACCTGAGACAGGAGAGGGTTAACCACCTGAGACACAGGAGAGGGTTAACCACCTGAGACACAGGAGAGGGTTAACCACCTGAGACACAGGAGAGGGTTAACCACCTGAGACACAGGAGAGGGTTAACCACCTGAGACACAGGAGAGGGTTAACCACCTGAGACAGGAGAGGGTTAACCACCTGAGACACAGGAGAGGGTTAACCACCTGAGACACAGGGGAGGGTTAACCACCTGAGACAGGAGAGGGTTAACCACCTGAGACACAGGGGAGGGTTAACCACCTGAGACAGGAGAGGGTTAACCACCTGAGACACAGGAGAGGGTTAACCACCTGAGACACAGGAGAGGGTTAACCACCTGAGACACAGGAGAGGGTTAACCACCTGAGACACAGGGGAGGGTTAACCACCTGAGACAGGAGAGGGTTAACCACCTGAGACACAGGAGAGGGTTAACCACCTGAGACACAGGAGAGGGTTAACCACCTGAGACACAGGAGAGGGTTAACCACCTGAGACACAGGAGAGGGTTAACCACCTGAGACACAGGAGAGGGTTAACCACCTGAGACACAGGGGAGGGTTAACCACCTGAGACAGGAGAGGGTTAACCACCTGAGACACAGGAGAGGGTTAACCACCTGAGACACAGGAGAGGGTTAACCACCTGAGACACAGGAGAGGGTTAACCACCTGAGACACAGGAGAGGGTTAACCACCTGAGACACAGGAGAGGGTTAACCACCTGAGACAGGAGAGGGTTAACGACAGAACAGGTTTTTATCTGATATTTATATCAGTGATGTTCAGCAGAGGTTTCACATTGAGGTCTTACTGACACAATAAGGATTTAACTTGTGGTTTGGACACAGGCCTTTCAGAGCTGGTCCTGAGGAGACCTTGTTTGGGTTAGGGTGAGGGTGAGGCACACACCTCAGAGGAGCTGGCGGTGGACTGTTGGCTGTTGCTTGGTTCTTGCCGTGGCTCACAGCTGTGGACGCTCCTGTCCTCAGACGCCTGACCCTTAGAGACATACACACAAACATGTTCCAATGTCAAGGCCAGAAATCTGCAAACACAGTTCAAACGCTCACATCACCGGACTCTCCACCAGGGGGCGTCTGGCTTCACACATTCCCCACATTCAGACCGTTTAGACCAGGGGTGGTCAAAGGTTGGCCCGCCAGTGGTTGACCCACTTTTGACGATCCACCGCATTTTATTTTTAAACTTTATATTTTGTCTTCCACGCTTCAATGTGTTGAGTGGGTTAATGTCATGCATTCTATTTCCATAATAGAGAAAAAAAATGTGTGTGTGTTTTTATTTATTTGGGAAGATCCCATGTGCCTTTGTACCTTCGCGGGTTTAACCAGAACAAGATGGCAGTGGCAAACTGATAGACAGCATTTTAAACCAGCATGGGAAGAAAAATAATCTGTCTCGTCTGCAATCAGCCCGTGTCTGTACAAAAGGAGGACAATATACGAGACGTTTTCTAAGTACCAAGGAAAGGAAGAAGTCCCGTGAGCTGCTAGCTAAACTGCGTTCACAGCCCTCAGCTGTACAGCGCTAATCGCTAAGACTGGAAGATCTTTTTCAACGAGGGATTTTGTAAAGCAGTGTCTGTCATTCAGGAGCCTCGTCTGAAGACCTGAGTCAGGACATTAAGGACATTAAAGCTAAAATGCTTTTTCACTGGCGTGTGATAAGAGCACGGACATTTCTGATTCAGCGCAGCTTTCATTTTTATTAGAGGAGTGAGTGACGCTATGGAAATCACGCAAGAGCTGGAGTGGAACCACGAAAAGTGACGACTTATTTGCAGCTGTCAGACGAGTACTGGACAGGTACAATTTGAGTGGGGAGAAAAGAATAACGACAGACGGTGCCCTGGCAATGATTGGCAAAAAGGCAGGCCTTGCCACACTGCTTGCTCAGAAGGTTGCCCAATGTGGAGGTAAGCGGTCACAGTACCACTGTATCCGGATCCCAAACCGATCGGGCTGGGAGACGTTAAAAAGCCCTTTCAGAGTGATGTGCTGTACCACCAAGGAGTCCCCCGGCTCAGCAGAGGGAATGTCCTTAAAAGATTTTTGGAGCTGTTTCATGGTGGACATCACGGACCTGCTCAACTCATTGAATGTTCAGCTTTAAGGCAAAGAGCAGATAATCAGATAATAGTTTCGCTCTGCTTTACGTACGGCACATAAACAGCTTTTTAGTGATGGATCTCACAACTTTATTTATACCGCGCATTTCGTACACAAGGCAACTCAATGGCCTCGATAGAGCTGGATCTGGATTAAACACACAGAGGAGAGAGGAGGTGGTGCAGGAGGTCAGAGAGGAGGTGGTGCAGGAGGTCAGAGACGGACCGGGCAGCGCGTAGAGCAGCTACAACGCAAACGGCTCGCCCACTGTTTCCTAAACATCACGTTATCATTGAGACGTTTGTATTCGTGTAATATGAGCCCTGATATTGAGGAGCAGATGATGCTCTGAATAAACGCACGGGTTTACACATTTCTGTTATATTCATGTCACATTTATCCTGACATAAACAATACAGGCGATAAATGATCCACAGCGAAACCACTGCTACAAAATAAAGTTGAAGAAAAGTAAGTAAGATATTTTTGTTAAACTTTTGAAAGAATAACTGAAAACGGATTATATTATGGTATATCGCGATATAAAATAATCCATATCGTGATATACGGTTTTTCCATATCGCCCAGCACTAATCGCACGTGCATATTTAGTGACATAATTAGTGTCTTCTCAGTTTTAAATCTTTAGCGAGCTGTATTTCAGCTCGCTAAAGAAACACAAACACCAACATGACACAGACATCCCCACCAGGTGGCGCTGTGACAAAGACCCACCTGCTCCTCAGGGCGCTGCGGGGGCCGGGTCTTCAGGGGCGTGGGGGTCAGTGGTCCTGACATCCACAGAGCTCTGATCTTCTCCCGCAGCTCGGCGGGCGTCCTGCTGTGAGGAGGGTATTACAGTGAGGTCACACAGGCTCCTGCTGTGAGGAGGGTATTACAGTGAGGTCACTCCTGCTGTGAGGAGGGTATTACAGTGAGGTCACACAGGCTCCTGCTGTGAGGAGGGTATCACAGTGAGGTCACTCCTGCTGTGAGGAGGGTATCACAGTGAGGTCACTCCTGCTGTGAGGAGGGTATTACAGTGAGGTCACACAGGCTCCTGCTGTGAGGAGGGTATCACAGTGAGGTCACACAGGCTCCTGCTGTGAGGAGGGTACCACAGTGAGGTCACACAGGCTCCTGCTGTGAGGAGGGTATTACAGTGAGGTCACACAGGCTCCTGCTGTGAGGAGGGTATTACAGTGAGGTCACTCCTGCTGTGAGGAGGGTATTACAGTGAGGTCACACAGGCTCCTGCTGTGAGGAGGGTATCACAGTGAGGTCACACAGGCTCCTGCTGTGAGGAGGGTATCACAGTGAGGTCACACTGGCTCCTGCTGTGAGGAGGGTATTACAGTGAGGTCACTCCTGCTGTGAGGAGGGTATCACAGTGAGGTCACTCCTGCTGTGAGGAGGGTATTACAGTGAGGTCACACAGGCTCCTGCTGTGAGGAGGGTATCACAGTGAGGTCACACTGGCTCCTGCTGTGAGGAGGGTATCACAGTGAGGTCACACAGGCTCCTGCTGTGAGGAGGGTATTACAGTGAGGTCACTCCTGCTGTGAGGAGGGTATTACAGTGAGGTCACTCCTGCTGTGAGGAGGGTATCACAGTGAGGTCACTCCTGCTGTGAGGAGGGTATTACAGTGAGGTCACACAGGCTCCTGCTGTGAGGAGCGTATTACAGTGAGGTCACTCCTGCTGTGAGGAGGGTATTACAGTGAGGTCACACAGGCTCCTGCTGTGAGGAGGGTATCACAGTGAGGTCACACAGGCTCCTGCTGTGAGGAGGGTACCACAGTGAGGTCACTCCTGCTGTGAGGAGGGTACCACAGTGAGGTCACACAGGCTCCTGCTGTGAGGAGGGTATCACAGTGAGGTCACTCCTGCTGTGAGGAGGGTATTACAGTGAGGTCACACAGGCTCCTGCTGTGAGGAGGGTATCACAGTGAGGTCACACAGGCTCCTGCTGTGAGGAGGGTATCACAGTGAGGTCACTCCTGCTGTGAGGAGGGTATTACAGTGAGGTCACACAGGCTCCTGCTGTGAGGAGGGTATCACAGTGAGGTCACACAGGCTCCTGCTGTGAGGAGGGTACCACAGTGAGGTCACACAGGCTCCTGCTGTGAGGAGGGTACCACAGTGAGGTCACACAGGCTCCTGCTGTGAGGAGGGTATCACAGTGAGGTCACTCCTGCTGTGAGGAGGGTATTACAGTGAGGTCACACAGGCTCCTGCTGTGAGGAGGGTACCACAGTGAGGTCACACAGGCTCCTGCTGTGAGGAGGGTACCACAGTGAGGTCACACAGGCTCCTGCTGTGAGGAGGGTACCACAGTGAGGTCACACAGGCTCCTGCTGTGAGGAGGGTATCACAGTGAGGTCACTCCTGCTGTGAGGAGGGTATTACAGTGAGGTCACACAGGCTCCTGCTGTGAGGAGGGTATCACAGTGAGGTCACTCCTGCTGTGAGGAGGGTACCACAGTGAGGTCACACAGGCTCCTGCTGTGAGGAGGCATCTTCAGAAGCCAGGGTTCAAACCCCCGACCTTCTGGTCATGAGACGACCCGCTCTGTTTATATGTCCACAAGTTTCCTGCGTTATCACCACCAGAGGGCGCTGGAAGTGCATCAGAAATACCAACTGAGAAAAGAACAATGGTCAGTGAGGTGAAGCTGAGGGTCATCACTTTGTTCTGCTTCACCCACAGGCTCTGGGATTTATTTAAACAGGGACATTATTTAACATGAACTAAAAAGGAACGACTGTACCAGGTTATAGCAAAAATATAAAATACTGACGGACAGAGAGCAGAAATGTCCCACACACCTGCACGGCGCCCCCTCCTGTGGCTCCTGGGAGCTGCAGGAGGCGTGTTTGCGGGGACACAGTGGAGTGGAGGTCAGGGCCGGACGCTGGAGCTTCAGATCGTCCACCGAACAGCCGCTCAGTAACTGCAACAGACCATCCCAGAGGATACGTTACAAGAAACTTAACTATTATTCTCTCTATTATAGTAGAACGTTTGTAATAATACTGACACTCTAGGACACGTGCAGGAAGACCCCTCACCCTGTATTCATTTATATGAAACTAAAAGCTCTGATATGAACCACTGCCACTAATACTTAAATGTTTGTAAAACTGAAAAATGTCTGGAGATAAAATATACCTGAACAAATACCTATGAAATTGAATATGAGAAATTGAAATAAAATGTCTGTGTAGGCTCTCAGTCGCACAGGAGTTGTCCATCTTCAATGAAGGTTCTAGAGTCATCTTCAAGAACCTTCATTGAAATGAAATACTAATTTCATTACAAGTTTAACACCAGAAATACTTCCATTACCATTTGTACTTGAATCTGAAACAATGAATTGAAGTATTGGCTTCTTTCTGTACTTTGACTGTAAATACTATAACAACTGTAAGTCGTGATAGCATAAGGGACAGTGAATCTGCTTCACTGAAAGGAACTGGTAGGAACCTGAGGCGCTGACAGCTGCTAAAAATCTTACATCAAATAATACAAAATATTAACTTGCAACCTGTAAAACGTTCTGCCCTTCAACATTTCTATAAAGGCTCCAAAAACCTTATAATGTACTCTATGACCAGCAGGTGGCGCTGTGCAGATGTGACTCACGACGAGGACCATGGTTTGTCCCCGTTGTGTTTGGGCTGAATACTTTGAATACTTCTGTACTTTGACAGAATAATGAGGGTCTGTGAGTACCTCAGAGGGGGAGAAGAGCGCCCCCAGCAGGTGGTGTCTGTTGTTGTCCTCAGAGTGGACTCCAGTGATCTGCAGTAGAGAGACACATGAGGAATCACAGCCTTTCTCTCTTTCCTTTGAGCGGGGCCTGAGGTTTGATAATGTTAAAGGGACTAGACGGAGTTTAAACATGTGTCCCAGCCATGTCCTAATGTGCAGAAGGAGCCCAGACCTGATCACCACAACTGCCTCTGAATCCTGCACATTTGGGTCTGAAGTGCCGTCATGCACGAGCGTAATATAGAAGCTGCAGTTACGCGCAAGACCTGAAGTGGCAGTAGTGAGTATAACAATGTAAACTTCCATCTAGCCCCTTTAACAATGGTTAATAATGTTCCTTTCGGTGAGTGCTCTGTAATGTCGCCCCTGGACTAAAGCGTTTTTTATTTTCATGTGTTTATTGGAATTGGGACAGTGCACATTAAGCAGAAAGCCTCACTGTAAATTTACCAGAATTAGCATAATAGCGACATTTCTTACGAAGCTGTGGCTCCAGTCCATGATGGAGCTGTCCGAGTCCTCACACCCCATTGGCTGCTTCGCTGATGACATCACGTTCCTGGGGGTGTGGCTCCAGTCGGCGTTCTGCATCAGGTCATGACCCGAGTGAGACTAAGAAACAACAGTTCATTCAGAATGAAATTATGGATAAACATTAATGTAACTCCAGTTTGTTTTATTTAATTCGACTCAATGACTGGTTTCCTCCGGGTACTCTAGTTTCCCCTACCACCAAAAACATGTACAATAGGCCAGGATGAATGATGTGTGTGAGGAGGTCAGATGCTTCTGTGAAGCTGCAAACGTAGTTTACCATCACCGAGTGGAGTGAATGTAAAGCGCTTTATAAACAAACATCTTCTTCTTCTACTTTGTGAACCTGTTCAATGTCAATAAAACCAATTCTGATTCTGTCGGATGAGCTTTCAGTTCCTACACATGTTGAGGGTTATGGAAATGGAAGCTGATCTTTCCACACGAGGCTAAAGCGCTCGGAGCAGCGTGTTCGAGTTTGACCAGGACTCTCTGACGAACTGGATCTAATTCACCACAGCCTCGTCACGCAGGAGAAACAAGTACGTGTGTTTGTGTTGGATGTAACTGTACGCTAAGTGACCATGACACACATCACCCTGTTTGGATGACATCATCAGCTTTTTACCATAGTGTCAAATAGTGTCTAACCCAGACTTGGAGACACTCATCCATGCGTTTGTCTCCAGCAGGTTAGACGACTGTAACGGCTGCTCACTGGCCTTTCTAAACGAGCTGTTAGAGCTGCAGAACATCCAGAACGCTGCTGCTCGAGTCCTGACAAGAACCAGGAAATACGACCATATTAGTCCAGTGCTCCGGTCTCTGCACTGGCTTCCTGTCACTCAGAGAATAGAATTTAAAACAGCTCTGCTTGTGTACAAGTCTTTTCATGGTTTAGCACCAAAGTCCATCTCTGACATGTTAGAGCCGTATGAACCATCTCGGGCCCTGAGAACTTCAGGGAGGGGTCTCCTGGTGGTTCCCAGAGTCAGGACTAAACACAGAGACTGAAATATTTGCCAAACAGCTGGAGCTCAGTGAAGTTGGACGGACAGCGTTTGTGAACAGCAGTTTTCAGTTCTTTCCACAGATTCTCGATTGGATTCAGGTCTGGACTTTGACTTGGCCATTCTAACACCTGGAGATGTTTATTTGTGAACCACTCTATTGTAGATGTTTTATGTTTTGGATCATTGTCTTGTTGGAAGACAAATCTCCGTCCCAGTCTCAGGTCTTCTGCAGACTCCATCAGGTTTTCTTCCAGAATGGTCCTGTATTTGGCTCCATCCATCTTCCCATCAGTTTGAACCATCTCCCCTGTCCCTGCTGAAGAAAAGCCCAAACCATGATGCTGCACCACCATGTTTGACAGTGGGGATGGTGTGTTCAGGGTGATGAGCTGTGTTGCTTTTGGTTTCATCCAGAGCACCTTCTTCCACATGTTTGGTGTGTCTCCCAGGTGGCTTGTGGCAAACTTTAAACCACACTTTTTATGGATATCTTTAAGAAATGTCTTTCTTCTTGCCACTCTTCCATAAAGGCCAGAGTTGTGCAGTATACGACTGATTGTTGTCCTATGGACAGAGTCTCCACCTCAGCTGTACATTTCTGCAGTTCATCCAGAGTGATCATGGGCCTCTTGGCAGCATCTCTGATCAGTTTTCTCCTTGTATGAGCTGAAGGTTTAGAGGGACGGCCGGGTCTTTGTAGATTTGCAGTGGTCTGATACTCCTTCCATTTCAATATTATCACTTGCACAGTGCTCCTTGGGATGTTTAAAGCGTGGGAAATCTTTTTGTATCCAAATCCGGCTCTAAACTTCTCCACAACAGTATCTCGGACCTGCCTGGTGTGTTCCTTGTTCTTCATGATGCTCTCTGCGCTTTAAACTGACCTCTGAGACGATCACAGAGCAGGTGCATTTATACGGAGACTTGTTTACACAGGTGGATTCTATTTATCATCATTAGTCATTTAGGTCAACATTGGATCATTCAGAGATCCTCACTGAACTTCTGGAGAGAGTTTGCTGCACTGAAAGTAAAGGGGCTGAATACTTTTGCACGCCCAATTTTTCAGTTGTTTATTTGTTAAAAATGTTTGAAATATCCAATAAATTTCGTTTCACTTCATGATTGTCCCACTTGTTGGTTCTTCACAAAAAATTACAGTTTTATATCTTTATGTTTGAAGCCTGAAATGTGGCAAAAGGTCAAAGTTCAAGTGGGCCGAATACTTTCGCAGGGCACTGTACATAAACAAATATACAAATATATTCCCTCTCACCACGTCCATGAGCTCCGGGGGAACACTCAGATCACAGCCGCTCAGAGACGAGTCCAGCTCTGAGGGCGTGCGTGTGGACCAGGGGGGGGCGCACGTGCAGCAGAGGGCGCTGTGGTCACATGACGTGCAGCTGGACATGTCCCTCTCTGTGGAGACCGAGTGTCCCTGAAACACACAAAACAATCTGTCAGTGACACCATCTGCATACCCAGGGCTTGACATGAGGTGATGCAGTCTCCCTCATTAGCCACAGGGGGGGGGGGGGGGGCTTCATCGTCTCGTTCGCTCCACACAGCCATGTCACATGCAGACTGTCCACGTCCTGCTTTAGAAAACCCCTGGCCCACTGACCTGGGCCCTGCACGTGACGCCTCGCTCGGACACTGATGAAGAGGAGGAGGAGCTGAGGCGGGACAGCGGCTGTGTCCTCAGGAAGCCCTCTCTGTCCACCTTCCTCTTCAGGGTGGAGTTCCAGTGGTTCTTTATGGAGTTGTCCGTCCTGAAACACACAGCTCTGTTAGATGAGCTCCAGGACACAGTGAGGTGGGGATGAAGATGAACGGATCTCCAAAAGCATGAGGCTGTAGATCCTCCCATCATTTACATTAACCTCTTAACCCCCGCCTTAACCCAGTGCATTTTCTCGTTTTTGGCTTTACCTAAATCTAAAAAAACACACACACACACACACACACACACACACACACACACACAATATCTCCTTAGGACTAAATAAATAGGATGTGAGTTGAAAGCTAAGCTAAAAGGCGGGCCTTGCTCTTAAACACATGAACGTTCTCTGAGGTCCTGAGCTGCTCCTCAGGTCGTTCCAGAGGCGAGGGCCATAATATTGGAAAGTGTTTCTGTTGACTTTAGGAGTAACTAGGAGACCCTGCCAGAGGAGCAAAGGGGACGTGAAGGTTCATAAGGTAAAAGCAGTTCTGAAAGATGAGAAGGACCAAGACCATTAAGACATTTAAAAACCATTAAAAGAACTTTAAAATCGATCCTGAAACACACGGGGAGCCAATGCAGCGACTCTAAAACTGGTGTAATGTGGTCCCGCCTCCTGTAATGTGGTCCCGCCTCCTGTAATGTGGTCCCGCCTCCTGTAATGTGGTCCCGCCTCCTGTAATGTGGTCCCGCCTCCTCTAATGTGGTCCCGCCTCCTGGTCTTCAGGACACGAGCTGCTGAAGTTTGTAGAAGTTGTAAACCTGAGGTCCTCTTTTTGGGAAGACCAGAAAGCAGGGCATTACAGTAGTCGATACGACTAAATTCACCTTCAGTGACTGAGGAGGCCACATCTAAACCTTCTGCAGCTCTGAGGACATGTGTGTCTCACCGTCCCGGCAGTAGTTTGGACATGAGTGACTCACCGTCCCGGCAGTAGTTTGGACATGTGTGACTCACCGTCCCGGCAGTAGTTTGGACATGTGTGACTCACCGTCCCGGCAGTAGTTTGGACATGAGTGACTCACCGTCCCGGCAGTAGTTTGGACATGTGTGTCTCACCGTCCCGGCAGTAGTTTGGACATGTGTGTCTCACCGTCCCAGCAGTAGTTTGGACATGAGTGACTCACCGTCCCGGCAGTAGTTTGGACATGTGTGTCTCACCGTCCCGGCAGTAGTTTGGACATGTGTGACTCACCGTCCCGGCAGTAGTTTGGACATGTGTGTCTCACCGTCCCGGCAGTAGTTTGGACATGTGTGACTCACCGTCCCGGCAGTAGTTTGGACATGTGTGACTCACCGTCCCGGCAGTAGTTTGGACATGAGTGACTCACCGTCCCGACAGTAGTTTGGACATGTGTGACTCACCGTCCCGGCAGTAGTTTGGACATGAGTGACTCACCGTCCCGGCAGTAGTTTGGACATGTGTGTCTCACCGTCCCGGCAGTAGTTTGGACATGAGTGACTCACCGTCCCGGCAGTAGTTTGGACATGTGTGACTCACCGTCCCGGCAGTAGTTTGGACATGAGTGACTCACCGTCCCGGCAGTAGTTTGGACATGTGTGTCTCACCGTCCCGGCAGTAGTTTGGACATGTGTGTCTCACCGTCCCAGCAGTAGTTTGGACATGAGTGACTCACCGTCCCGGCAGTAGTTTGGACATGTGTGTCTCACCGTCCCGGCAGTAGTTTGGACATGTGTGACTCACCGTCCCGGCAGTAGTTTGGACATGTGTGTCTCACCGTCCCGGCAGTAGTTTGGACATGTGTGACTCACCGTCCCGGCAGTAGTTTGGACATGTGTGACTCACCGTCCCGGCAGTAGTTTGGACATGAGTGACTCACCGTCCCGACAGTAGTTTGGACATGTGTGACTCACCGTCCCGGCAGTAGTTTGGACATGAGTGACTCACCGTCCCGGCAGTAGTTTGGACATGTGTGTCTCACCGTCCCGGCAGTAGTTTGGACATGAGTGACTCACCGTCCCGGCAGTAGTTTGGACATGTGTGTCTCACCGTCCCGGCAGTAGTTTGGACATGAGTGACTCACCGTCCCGGCAGTAGTTTGGACATGAGTGACTCACCGTCCCGGCAGTAGTTTGGACATGTGTGTCTCACCGTCCCAGCAGTAGTTTGGACATGAGTGACTCACCGTCCCGGCAGTAGTTTGGACATGTGTGACTCACCGTCCCAGCAGTAGTTTGGACATGTGTGACTCACCGTCCCGGCAGTAGTTTGGACATGTGTGTCTCACCGTCCCGGCAGTAGTTTGGACATGTGTGACTCACCGTCCCGGCAGTAGTTTGGACATGTGTGACTCACCGTCCCGGCAGTAGTTTGGACATGTGTGTCTCACCGTCCCGGCAGTAGTTTGGACATGTGTGACTCACCGTCCCGGCAGTAGTTTGGACATGTGTGACTCACCGTCCCGGCAGTAGTTTGGACATGAGTGACTCACCGTCCCGGCAGTAGTTTGGACATGAGTGACTCACCGTCCCGGCAGTAGTTTGGACATGAGTGACTCACCGTCCCAGCAGTAGTTTGGACATGTGTGACTCACCGTCCCGGCAGTAGTTTGGACATGTGTGACTCACCGTCCCGGCAGTAGTTTGGACATGAGTGACTCACCGTCCCGGCAGTAGTTTGGACATGTGTGACTCACCGTCCCAGCAGTAGTTTGGACATGTGTGACTCACCGTCCCGGCAGTAGTTTGGACATGTGTGACTCACCGTCCCGGCAGTAGTTTGGACATGAGTGACTCACCGTCCCAGCAGTAGTTTGGACATGTGTGACTCACCGTCCCAGCAGTACTTTGGACATGTGTGTCTCACCGTCCCAGCAGTAGTTTGGACATGAGTGACTCACCGTCCCGGCAGTAGTTTGGACATGAGTGACTCACCGTCCCAGCAGTAGTTTGGACATGAGTGACTCACCGTCCCAGCAGTAGTTTGGACATGTGTGACTCACCGTCCCAGCAGTAGTTTGGACATGTGTGTCTCACCGTCCCGGCAGTAGTTTGGACATGAGTGACTCACCGTCCCAGCAGTAGTTTGGACATGTGTGTCTCACCGTCCCAGCAGTAGTTTGGACATGAGTGACTCACCGTCCCGGCAGTAGTTTGGACATGAGTGACTCACCGTCCCGGCAGTAGTTTGGACATGTGTGACTCACCGTCCCGGCAGTAGTTTGGACATGTGTGACTCACCGTCCCGGCAGTAGTTTGGACATGTGTGTCTCACCGTCCCGGCAGTAGTTTGGACATGTGTGTCTCACCGTCCCGGCAGTAGTTTGGACATGTGTGTCTCACCGTCCCAGCAGTAGTTTGGACATGAGTGACTCACCGTCCCAGCAGTAGTTTGGACATGAGTGACTCACCGTCCCGGCAGTAGTTTGGACATGTGTGACTCACCGTCCCGGCAGTAGTTTGGACATGTGTGACTCACCGTCCCAGCAGTAGTTTGGACATGTGTGTCTCACCGTCCCAGCAGTAGTTTGGACATGTGTGACTCACCGTCCCAGCAGTAGTTTGGACATGTGTGACTCACCGTCCCAGCAGTAGTTTGGACATGAGTGACTCACCGTCCCGGCAGTAGTTTGGACATGTGTGACTCACCGTCCCGGCAGTAGTTTGGACATGTGTGTCACACCGTCCCAGCAGTAGTTTGGACATGTGTGTCTCACCGTCCCAGCAGTAGTTTGGACATGAGTGACTCACCGTCCCGGCAGTAGTTTGGACATGTGTGACTCACCGTCCCAGCAGTAGTTTGGACATGAGTGACTCACCGTCCCGGCAGTAGTTTGGACATGTGTGTCTCACCGTCCCAGCAGTAGTTTGGACATGAGTGACTCACCGTCCCAGCAGTAGTTTGGACATGTGTGACTCACCGTCCCGGCAGTAGTTTGGACATGTGTGACTCACCGTCCCAGCAGTAGTTTGGACATGTGTGTCTCACCGTCCCAGCAGTAGTTTGGACATGAGTGACTCACCGTCCCAGCAGTAGTTTGGACATGTGTGTCTCACCGTCCCAGCAGTAGTTTGGACATGTGTGTCTCACCGTCCCGGCAGTAGTTTGGACATGTGTGTCTCACCGTCCCAGCAGTAGTTTGGACATGAGTGACTCACCGTCCCAGCAGTAGTTTGGACATGTGTGTCTCACCGTCCCGGCAGTAGTTTGGACATGAGTGACTCACCGTCCCGGCAGTAGTTTGGACATGTGTGTCTCACCGTCCCAGCAGTAGTTTGGACATGTGTGACTCACCGTCCCAGCAGTAGTTTGGACATGTGTGTCTCACCGTCCCGGCAGTAGTTTGGACATGAGTGACTCACCGTCCCGGCAGTAGTTTGGACATGTGTGTCTCACCGTCCCAGCAGTAGTTTGGACATGAGTGACTCACCGTCCCAGCAGTAGTTTGGACATGTGTGACTCACCGTCCCAGCAGTAGTTTGGACATGTGTGACTCACCGTCCCAGCAGTAGTTTGGACATGTGTGACTCACCGTCCCGGCAGTAGTTTGGACATGTGTGACTCACCGTCCCAGCAGCAGTTTGGACATGAGTGACTCACCGTCCCGGCAGTAGTTTGGACATGTGTGACTCACCGTCCCAGCAGTAGTTTGGACATGTGTGTCTCACCGTCCCGGCAGTAGTTTGGACATGTGTGACTCACCGTCCCGGCAGCAGTTTGGACATGTGTGACTCACCGTCCCGGCAGTAGTTTGGACATGTGTGTCTCACCGTCCCGGCAGTAGTTTGGACATGTGTGACTCACCGTCCCGGCAGTAGTTTGGACATGTGTGACTCACCGTCCCGGCAGTAGTTTGGACATGTGTGTCTCACCGTCCCAGCAGTAGTTTGGACATGAGTGACTCACCATCCCGGCAGTAGTTTGGACATGAGTGACTCACCGTCCCGGCAGTAGTTTGGACATGTGTGACTCACCGTCCCGGCAGTAGTTTGGACATGTGTGACTCACCGTCCCGGCAGTAGTTTGGACATGTGTGTCTCACCGTCCCGGCAGTAGTTTGGACATGTGTGTCTCACCGTCCCAGCAGTAGTTTGGACATGTGTGTCTCACCGTCCCAGCAGTAGTTTGGACATGAGTGACTCACCGTCCCGGCAGTAGTTTGGACATGAGTGACTCACCGTCCCGGCAGTAGTTTGGACATGTGTGACTCACCGTCCCGGCAGTAGTTTGGACATGTGTGACTCACCGTCCCAGCAGTAGTTTGGACATGTGTGTCTCACCGTCCCAGCAGTAGTTTGGACATGTGTGACTCACCGTCCCGGCAGTAGTTTGGACATGAGTGACTCACCGTCCCGGCAGTAGTTTGGACATGTGTGACTCACCGTCCCGGCAGTAGTTTGGACATGTGTGTCACACCGTCCCAGCAGTAGTTTGGACATGTGTGTCTCACCGTCCCAGCAGTAGTTTGGACATGAGTGACTCACCGTCCCGGCAGTAGTTTGGACATGTGTGACTCACCGTCCCAGCAGTAGTTTGGACATGAGTGACTCACCGTCCCGGCAGTAGTTTGGACATGTGTGTCTCACCGTCCCAGCAGTAGTTTGGACATGAGTGACTCACCGTCCCAGCAGTAGTTTGGACATGTGTGACTCACCGTCCCGGCAGTAGTTTGGACATGTGTGACTCACCGTCCCAGCAGTAGTTTGGACATGTGTGTCTCACCGTCCCAGCAGTAGTTTGGACATGAGTGACTCACCGTCCCAGCAGTAGTTTGGACATGTGTGTCTCACCGTCCCAGCAGTAGTTTGGACATGTGTGTCTCACCGTCCCGGCAGTAGTTTGGACATGTGTGTCTCACCGTCCCAGCAGTAGTTTGGACATGAGTGACTCACCGTCCCAGCAGTAGTTTGGACATGTGTGTCTCACCGTCCCGGCAGTAGTTTGGACATGAGTGACTCACCGTCCCGGCAGTAGTTTGGACATGTGTGTCTCACCGTCCCAGCAGAAGTTTGGAGATGTGTGACTCACCGTCCCAGCAGTAGTTTGGACATGTGTGTCTCACCGTCCCGGCAGTAGTTTGGACATGAGTGACTCACCGTCCCGGCAGTAGTTTGGACATGTGTGTCTCACCGTCCCAGCAGTAGTTTGGACATGAGTGACTCACCGTCCCAGCAGTAGTTTGGACATGTGTGACTCACCGTCCCAGCAGTAGTTTGGACATGTGTGACTCACCGTCCCAGCAGTAGTTTGGACATGTGTGACTCACCGTCCCGGCAGTAGTTTGGACATGTGTGACTCACCGTCCCAGCAGCAGTTTGGACATGAGTGACTCACCGTCCCGGCAGTAGTTTGGACATGTGTGACTCACCGTCCCGGCAGTAGTTTGGACATGTGTGTCTCACCGTCCCGGCAGTAGTTTGGACATGTGTGACTCACCGTCCCGGCAGCAGTTTGGACATGTGTGACTCACCGTCCCGGCAGCAGTTTGGACATGTGTGACTCACCGTCCCAGCAGTAGTTTGGACATGTGTGTCTCACCGTCCCGGCAGTAGTTTGGACATGTGTGACTCACCGTCCCGGCAGCAGTTTGGACATGTGTGTCTCACCGTCCCGGCAGTAGTTTGGACATGTGTGACTCACCGTCCCGGCAGTAGTTTGGACATGAGTGACTCACCGTCCCGGCAGTAGTTTGGACATGTGTGTCTCACCGTCCCAGCAGTAGTTTGGACATGTGTGTCTCACCGTCCCAGCAGTAGTTTGGACATGTGTGTCTCACCGTCCCGGCAGTAGTTTGGACATGAGTGACTCACCGTCCCGGCAGTAGTTTGGACATGTGTGCCCAGCGGTTGCCCAGCAGACGGTGGGCCTGGCAGATGAACAGGTCCTCCTCGTGGGTCCAGCTGCTCTTGTTGACGCCGGGGTTGAGGTGGTTGTGCCAGCGCTCGCGGCACTGCTTCCCGTTCCTGCTCTGCAGCTGTTTGGCGATGATGGACCAGTGCTTCATCCCGTACTTCCTCACCAGCTCCGTCACCTGCAGGGGGCGCACACGGGTCCCATCGGTTTACTCTTAAAAGAGGAGCACGTAGAATGTTTTATTGAAGGAATGCCGATCATAATTTGGGGCTCAGACCCCGGCGGAAGATTGAATGAACGATAGCCACGATCTTCCCCCACCCGGGGTGACCAAACGGCGAGCAGAGCTGGGGAGAGGTGGAGAAACGGGGTGGAGGAGGGTCGCAGCACAGCTGGGAAACTCAGAGTGAGTCCATGGGGCTTAAGATGAGTGTGGCTGGAGCAGGAACGGGCGCCGCTGATTGGCTGTGTGGGCTGGTCTGTGATCGATGGAGACATTGATGCAGCTGGTAAGTCTTCCATTTTGAATTTGTGCATAAGCTTTAATTTTGCCCCCTCATTTTTGATCACTCATCAAAATCAAATCAAATCATCTCACATTTCTTGACATTGCAGATGAACCCCATTGTAAATGTGCAGATCCTCCACACATGAATGTTCTGTTTTCTGGTTCTAGGCAATAATTATTTTAGTATCAGCATCGGAAAAGTATCATTCAGGTATCGTTAAAGTCAGAGGTTCCCCTAGGCTGTTTTTGTCGGCCACTTTGGCCCGGCTGGGTCGTAAAATGTCGGCCATTCACAAGAATTACCGGCCCTTAAAAAGAAAACATCAACATTAAAAAAAAAAATATATATATATATATATATATATATATATATGCTATATAATGGCTTATTATCAATAACAATCTACATTTAGACAGAGCGTTACTAGTGGGTCGGCCTTTTCTAATGAAAGAACGACGTGAGAAAACAGCTCAAATCAAACATGCAGTTGTGCGTGTGGACACTTTGACTCCGACTGAAGGAACCCAGATCCTAACGCTGTCCTGCAGAGCGAGGGCTGGGCGGTGGATGCCCTTCCGTGCTTGAACGCTTCAGGTGTAACATTTGTGACGTCTCACACCGCTGAAATATTATGGAGGGACAAATCGAAAGTCATCTAAAGTCAGTCTCGAGCGAATCACCACGGCTCCAGCTCTGCTTTCATTTTCTTTATTCTCTCAATTTTTCTTCTTCTTTTTTTTACTGTCGGCCAATTTGGTCAATGGAAATTATTTTTACCGGCCATTTGCTTTTCAAAACGGAAACCCGTTACTGGTATAAAAACAAATGTAATGTTCTTTATAGTTTGAGTTACCTTCTGGTCCTCCTCCTCAGTCCAGGGCCCTTTGACCACCTCCGGGTTCTTCACCTGCTGCCATCGGCGCTGACAGTCCAGCTCTGACCTCTGACCCTGCGGTGGTCACAGAGGTCACAGAGGTCACGATATTATGCGTGTGTGGTGTATAAACATACGTGTTACGCTGCAGACTCTCACTTTAAAGTTCAGACAGATCAGTCTCCAGTTTGGGCCCAGCTCCTTCACCAAACGCTTCAGCTTCTCGTCCTGAGGAGCACAGAACCAGCTAAAACATGTACAACAAGGTCCTAGGTCTGCAGGTCTCTGTCACTAACTGGATTTGTGTTCATTTACTCAGTAGAAAGGGTTGAGTTCGAGTCTTGGTTAGTTTTTCATTTGAGTCGAGACGCTGCTGTGTCTATCAGAGTAAAAAACAGACGTTTTGTCACTAGGGTTAGAGGGTTTGGGTTAGAGGGTTAGGGTTAGAGGGTTTGGGTTAGAGGGTTAGGGTTAGAAGGTTAGGGTTAGAGGGTTAGGGTTAGAGGGTTAGGGTTAGAAGGTTAGGGTTAGAGGGTTAGGGTTAGAGGGTTAGGGTTAGAAGGTTAGGGTTAGAGGGTTAGAGGGTTAGGGTTAGAAGGTTAGGGTTAGAGGGTTAGGGTTAGAGGGTTTGGGTTAGAGGGTTAGGGTTAGAAGGTTAGGGTTAGAGGGTTAGAGGGTTAGGGTTAGAAGGTTAGGGTTAGAGGGTTAGGGTTAGAGGGTTTGGGTTAGAGGGTTAGGGTTAGAAGGTTAGGGTTAGAGGGTTAGGGTTAGAGGGTTAGGGTTAGAAGGTTAGGGTTAGAGGGTTAGGGTTAGAGGGTTAGGGTTAGAAGGTTAGGGTTAGAGGGTTAGAGGGTTAGGGTTAGAAGGTTAGGGTTAGAGGGTTAGGGTTAGAGGGTTTGGGTTAGAGGGTTTGGGTTAGAGGGTTAGGGTTAGAGGGTTAGGGTTAGAGGGTTAGGGGGTTAGGGTTAGAGGGTTAGGGTTAGAAGGTTAGGGTTAGAGGGTTAGGGTTAGAGGGTTAGGGTTAGAAGGTTAGGGTTAGAGGGTTAGAGGGTTAGGGTTAGAAGGTTAGGGTTAGAGGGTTAGGGTTAGAGGGTTTGGGTTAGAGGGTTTGGGTTAGAGGGTTAGGGTTAGAGGGTTAGGGTTAGAGGGTTAGGGGGTTAGGGTTAGAGGGTTAGGGTTAGAAGGTTAGGGTTAGAGGGTTAGGGTTAGAGGGTTAGGGGGTTAGGGTTAGAGGGTTAGGGTTAGAGGGTTTGGGTTAGAGGGTTAGGGTTAGAAGGTTAGGGTTAGAGGGTTAGGGTTAGAGGGTTAGGGTTAGAGGGTTAGGGTTAGAGGGTTTGGGTTAGAGGGTTAGGGGGTTAGGGTTAGAGGGTTAGAGGGTTAGGGTTAGAGGGTTTGGGTTAGAGGGTTAGGGTTAGAGGGTTAGGGTTAGAGGGTTAGGGGGTTAGGGTTAGAGGGTTTGGGTTAGAGGGTTAGGGTTAGAGGGTTAGGGTTAGAGGGTTAGGGTTAGAGGGTTAGGGTTAGAGGGTTAGGGTTAGAAGGTTAGGGTTAGAGGGTTAGGGTTAGAGGGTTAGAGGGTTAGGGTTAGAAGGTTAGGGTTAGAGGGTTAGGGTTAGAGGGTTAGGGTTAGAGGGTTAGGGTTAGAAGGTTAGGGTTAGAGGGTTAGGGTTAGAAGGTTAGGGTTAGAGGGTTAGGGTTAGAGGGTTTGGGTTAGAGGGTTTGGGTTAGAGGGTTAGGGTTAGAGGGTTAGGGTTAGAGGGTTAGGGTTAGGGGGTTAGGGTTAGAGGGTTTGGGTTAGAGGGTTAGGGTTAGAAGGTTAGGGTTAGAGGGTTAGGGTTAGAGGGTTAGGGTTAGAAGGTTAGGGTTAGAGGGTTAGAGGGTTAGGGTTAGAAGGTTAGGGTTAGAGGGTTAGGGTTAGAGGGTTTGGGTTAGAGGGTTTGGGTTAGAGGGTTAGGGTTAGAGGGTTAGGGTTAGAGGGTTAGGGTTAGGGGGTTAGGGTTAGAGGGTTTGGGTTAGAGGGTTAGGGTTAGAAGGTTAGGGTTAGAGGGTTAGGGTTAGAGGGTTAGGGTTAGAGGGTTTGGGTTAGAGGGTTAGGGTTAGAGGGTTAGGGTTAGAGGGTTAGGGTTAGAGGGTTAGGGTTAGAGGGTTAGGGTTAGAAGGTTAGGGTTAGAGGGTTAGGGTTAGAGGGTTAGAGGGTTAGGGTTAGAGGGTTAGGGTTAGAGGGTTAGGGTTAGAGGGTTAGGGTTAGAGGGTTAGGGTTAGAAGGTTAGGGTTAGAGGGTTAGGGTTAGAAGGTTAGGGTTAGAGGGTTAGGGTTAGAGGGTTTGGGTTAGAGGGTTTGGGTTAGAGGGTTAGGGTTAGAGGGTTAGGGTTAGAGGGTTAGGGTTAGGGGGTTAGGGTTAGAGGGTTTGGGTTAGAGGGTTAGGGTTAGAAGGTTAGGGTTAGAGGGTTAGGGTTAGAGGGTTAGGGTTAGAAGGTTAGGGTTAGAGGGTTAGAGGGTTAGGGTTAGAAGGTTAGGGTTAGAGGGTTAGAGGGTTTGGGTTAGAGGGTTTGGGTTAGAGGGTTAGGGTTAGAGGGTTAGGGTTAGAGGGTTAGGGTTAGGGGGTTAGGGTTAGAGGGTTTGGGTTAGAGGGTTAGGGTTAGAAGGTTAGGGTTAGAGGGTTAGGGTTAGAGGGTTAGGGTTAGAGGGTTTGGGTTAGAGGGTTTTGGTTAGGGGGTTAGGGTGAGGGGGTTTGGGTTAGGGGGTTAGGGTTAGAGGGTTAGGGGGTTAGGGTTAGAGGGTTAGAGGGTTAGGGTTAGAGGGTTTGGGTTAGAGGGTTAGGGTTAGAGGGTTAGGGTTAGAGGGTTAGGGGGTTAGGGTTAGAGGGTTTGGGTTAGAGGGTTAGGGTTAGAGGGTTAG
Organism: Proterorhinus semilunaris; assembly: GCA_021464625.1. NCBI lineage: Eukaryota > Metazoa > Chordata > Actinopteri > Gobiiformes > Gobiidae > Proterorhinus > Proterorhinus semilunaris. The sequence goes on along the minus strand of CM038358.1, from coordinate 34,367,164 downwards.
GGTTAGAGGGTTAGGGTTAGAAGGTTAGGGTTAGAGGGTTAGGGTTAGAGGGTTAGGGTTAGAGGGTTAGGGTTAGAGGGTTTTGGTTAGGGGGTTAGGGTGAGGGGGTTTGGGTTAGGGGGTTAGGGTTAGAGGGTTAGGGGGTTAGGGTTAGAGGGTTAGGGTTAGAGGGTTTGGGTTAGAGGGTTTGGGTTAGAGGGTTTGGGTTAGAAGGTTTTGGTTAGAGGGTTAGGGTTAGAGGGTTTGGGTTAGAGGGTTTTGGTTAGAGGGTTAGGGTGAGGGGGTTTGGGTTAGGGGGTTAGGGTTAGAGGGTTTGGGTTAGAAGGTTTTGGTTAGAGGGTTAGGGTTAGAGGGTTAGGGTTAGAGGGTTAGGGTTAGAGGGTTTTGGTTAGGGGGTTAGGGTGAGGGGGTTTGGGTTAGGGTTAGGGTTAGAGGGTTTGGGTTAGGGTTAGAGGGTTAGGGTTAGAGGGTTAGGGTTAGGGTTAGAGGGTTTTGGTTAGAGGGTTAGGGTGAGGGGGTTAGGGTTAGGGTTAGAGGGTTTTGGTTAGAGGGTTAGGGTTAGAGGGTTAGGGGGTTAGGGTTAGAGGGTTAGGGAGTTAGGGTTAGAGGGTCTGGGTTAGAGGGTTTTGGTTAGAGGGTTTTGGTTAGAGGGTTTTGGTTAGAGGGTTTTGGTTAGAGGGTTTTGGTTAGAGGGTTAGGGTGAGGGGGTTAGGGTTAGGGGGTTAGGGTTAGAGGGTCTTGGTTAGAGGGTTTGGGTTAGAGGGTTAGGGTTAGAGGGTTTGGGTTAGAGGGTTTTGGTTAGAGGGTTTTGGTTAGAGGGTTTTGGTTAGAGGGTTTGGGTTAGAGGGTTTGGGTTAGAGGGTTTGGGTTAGAGGGTTTGGGTTAGAGGGTTTTGGTTAGAGGGTTTTGGTTAGAGGGTTAGGGTTAGAGGGTTAGGGTTAGAGGGTTTGGGTTAGAGGGTTAGGGTTAGAGGGTTAGGGGGTTAGGGTTAGAGGGTTAGGGTTAGAGGGTTAGGGGGTTAGGGTTAGAGGGTTTGGGTTAGAGGGTTTTGGTTAGAGGGTTTGGGTTAGAGGGTTAGGGTTAGAGGGTTAGGGTTAGAGGGTTAGGGTTAGAGGGTTAGGGTTAGAGGGTTAGGGTTAGAGGGTTAGGGTTAGAGGGTTTGGGTTAGAGGGTTAGGGTTAGAGGGTTAGGGTTAGAGGGTTAGGGTTAGAGGGTTAGGGTTAGAGGGTTAGGGTTAGAGGGTTAGGGTTAGAGGGTTTTGGTTAGAGGGTTTGGGTTAGAGGGTTAGGGGGTTAGGGTTAGAGGGTTAGAGGGTTAGGGTTAGAGGGTTAGGGTTAGAGGGTTAGGGTTAGAGGGTTAGGGGTTAGGGGGTTTGGGTTAGAGGGTTAGGGTTAGAGGGTTAGGGTTAGAGGGTTAGGGTTAGAGGGTTAGAGGGTTTGGGTTAGGGTAGGGTTAGGGGGTTAGGGTTAGAGGGTTAGGGGTTAGGGGTTAGGGTAGGGTTAGGGGGTTAGGGTTAGAGGGTTAGGGGTTAGGGTAGGGTTAGGGGGTTAGGGGCTACGGAGGGTTAGGGTTAGAGGGTTAGGGTTAGAGGGTTTGGGTTAGAGGGTTTGGGTTAGAGGGTTTGGGTTAGAGAGTTAGGGTTAGAGGGTTAGGGTTAGAGGGTTAGGGTAGAGGTTAGGGTTTAGGGTTAGGGTTTAGGGTTAGGGGGTTAGGGTTAGAGTTTTAGACCTGGCTCTGAACATTTACATTTTGTTGCTGAAAATATTTTAGCCCTTATTAAACAAAAATATCTTATTTTCTAATGAAATGTAAATTGACAGAAAACTTGCGATACATTTACCCTCATATTCAGAGGCGGGTAGTACTTACAAGTAATTGTACTGCCTAGAGTAGTTTTATCATACAGTACTTTTCACATCTACTCAAGTAAGATGATAATGAAGTATCTGTTTCATACTTGAGTTACTTTTTCCACTGTGAGTGTAAATATCAAACCGAGGTAGTTCGTCTCGTGCTCCTTGTTCTTTATAATTGTTTAGTTTTTCTGTATTTTCGGACATTTTCTTGTAGTTTTCTTTGTAAATGTCTCAATTTCCACAGAAACAAACAGTTACTCACTGTACCCGAGTAACATTTTCTCCAATTAGATTTTACTTGTACTTGAGTAAAATGATTTCACAGTAACTTGAGTAAATATTCCTGTCATTAATCCAAAGCAGAAGTTTCAAACTGATATCTCTACATTTATTTTTCTCCCTGTTCACCTGCAGCGTCTCGCCTTAACTGTAGGGCAGATTGACGTAGGTGTAGTAGTAACGCTGCTGCCATAGTAACGCTGCTGCCATAGTAACGCTGTCGTCATCCCTGTATGTGCTGCCATAGTAACGCTGTTGTCGTCCCTGTATGTGCTGCCATAGTAACGCTGCTGCCATAGTAACGCTGTTGTCATCCCTGTATGTGCTGCCATAGTAACGCTGCTGTAATAGTAACGCTGTCGTCATCCCTGTATGTGCTGCCATAGTAACGCTGCTGCCATAGTAACGCTGTTGTTGTCCCTGTATGTGCTGCCATAGTAACGCTGTTGTCGTCCCTGTATGTGCTGCCATAGTAACGCTGCTGCCATAGTAACGCTGTTGTTGTCCCTGTATGTGCTGCCATAGTAACGCTGTTGTCGTCCCTGTATGTGCTGCCATAGTAACGCTGCTGCCATAGTAAAGCTGTTGTTGTCCCTGTATGTGCTGCCATAGTAACGCTGTTGTCGTCCCTGTATGTGCTGCCATAGTAACGCTGTTGTCGTCCCTGTATGTGCTGCCATAGTAACGCTGCTGCCATAGTAACGTTGTTGTCGTCCCTGTATGTGCTGCCATAGTAACGCTGCTGCCATAGTAACGTTGTTGTCGTCCCTGTATGTGCTGCCATAGTAACGCTGCTGCCATAGTAACGCTGTTGTTGTCCCTGTATGTGCTGCCATAGTAACGCTGCTGCCATAGTAACGCTGTTGTTGTCCCTGTATGTGCTGCCATAGTAACGCTGCTGCCATAGTAAAGCTGTTGTTGTCCCTGTATGTGCTGCCATAGTAACGCTGTTGTTGTCCCTGTATGTGCTGCCATAGTAACGCTGCTGCCATAGTAACGCTGTTGTTGTCCCTGTATGTGCTGCCATAGTAACGCTGCTGCCATAGTAACGCTGTTGTTGTCCCTGTATGTGCTGCCATAGTAACGCTGTTGTCGTCCCTGTATGTGCTGCCATAGTAACGCTGCTGCCATAGTAACGCTGTTGTTGTCCCTGTATGTGCTGCCATAGTAACGCTGTTGTCGTCCCTGTATGTGCTGCCATAGTAACGCTGCTGCCATAGTAACGCTGTTGTTGTCCCTGTATGTGCTGCCATAGTAACGCTGTTGTCGTCCCTGTATAACCGTGTCAGTTTTACCTCGTCTTTTGTCCACCCAGGTTTCTGCTGTTTCCCTTTAGAAAAGCGTCCTCCGAAGCTCTTCTGGCCAAAGCAGCGGTTCTTCACACTGAATAAAGAATATGATTAAACAGAACGGATAAAGCGGCGCCTGGGCCATCAGACAAACCGCACTGACCAGGTTCGACGACTCCGGCCGCTCATCCTGGACCTCACACTGCAACAACACATCGATAACAAATTACCCAAAGACTGCTTTTCTTCACATTTCACCGACAACGTGGAATACTACACTAATCAGCTGTAAGAATAGTTTGAATAGAGTTCGGGACTGTGATGTCATATCGCTGAGCATTATGGGATTAGCAGCAATTGTAAACTAATGTAGATTTTAAAAGTTAAAATACTGGAGTTACTGTAATGTTAAAACACTTGGACACCACAGTGTGTTAGATGTGTTTACTAGCAGTAACTCAAGCAGCTAACGGAGTTGTTTTTACCTAATGTTAGTCTATGGAAATGTATGGGGAAAGCTGCAAAGGTGGCGGATCGCCATGGTAACTGTGGAATTTCCCCAAGTTAACCAAGCTAAATAATTAAGTTAACAGCGAAATCATCTCTTACCTCCGCCTTAACCGAGTGTATTTTCTCCAGTTTGGCTTTACTCAAATCTAAAAGCTTCTGGACTAGGGTTGTCCCGGTAAACGGTGTAGCGGTAAACCCCGGTAAAAATGTTTTGAAAAACTATTATCTCGGTGGATTACGGCGCCCGCGGTGTCGGCACGGTGAGCCTCACCAGCCGCCGTCTCATCTGCTGAAGTTGCCGTGCAGACGCACTGTGTTGTTTGGCCGAAAGAGGACACGGCAGCGCCTTCAAAGAGGACCAAGTCTGAGGTCTGGCATGTTTTGGGTATTTGAAGAAAGCCGAGGGACAGCTGATAGAAAACAGTTATCGTGTTTGCGGGACGTGCAGGAAAAAGGTTTCTGGTAAAGGCAGCGATACTTCGAACCTCACGACTCGCCTGCGTGAGCGTCACCACAACTATAGCCAAGTAAGAAAGCTAACGTTAGCGCTTTAGCTGAAATGCTGATGTGGGGACTTTAAATGAGGGAGAAGGTAACGAGTCGCCCCATAGTGCAGCCGCAGCGCCACCGCCAGCATATAAGTCGTGTCCGGATACCTCTGGCACAAATGCATTACAGGACTGCTGGAGGGCAGATTAAAGTTTGTCGCCAATGCAATAGATTCACTCTCGCCGCATTATTATGAATTTAACAATGATCACTGTCTGATGGCATTTTCCCAAATCTGCAGAGCGAACTGGAAGGACACAAACTGAGAACAATATTCCGGATATAGAGGTTTATCTAGTTAAAAATATTCTAACACGGTTCTGGCGCTATAAATAGTGCATGTAATAACCTCCAAACCATCAACAAGTCATAGTTATAGCTCATTTACTTAGATGTGAAAAGTTGCACTTGTGATATGGCTTTGTCTGTATTTTTTTTAAATATAACAAACACTGTTACACTTTTTTTTTTAAACTATTTCAGTTTGTGTAGGACGTTCAATGCTTTCTGAACTTATTAACACACATAAAAAGAAATACCGCGATAATACCGAAAACCGTGATAATTTTGGTGACAATAACCGTGAGGTAAAACCTTCATACCGTGCTCTGGACTGGAGACTATTATAGACTGTAGGCCAGTGGAACGACTCATTGGAAAACTGATCTAAACGGATCTTTTTCCTCATGTTATTGCCGCTCTGTCATCGTAACCTTTTAACTTTCTTTTTCCATCTAATTTTTGCCTCTGTTGTTGTCACTTTTTTACTGTACTTTCATCAAGATTATTTTAGATTTGGATAAAGTCAAACTGGAGAAAATGTGCTTGGTTCAGGTGGGGGTTAAGAGGTAGTTAACAGCTATTTAACGGAGCTAAATCAGCAGTATTTACACTTCACTCTCTTTTGGAGCAGCTCAGACTGTATTCATGTTACTGAAACGTCCTAAGTCACATTAATATCAAACTAAATGGACAAATCTCGCCTGAATGGCCCAAAAAGCGGAGTTTGAGCACTTTTTGCCGTTAGCCACTGTTAGCGGTCAGATATCACGCTAAAGCCACATAAAACACGGTTAAACTCAGCCATAACAGCCGCTATAGTCGTGTTTGGTGAATATTAGTTTGAACAGCGACATAAAGGGAGAAAAGATCGAGTATTTCGGGAGAAAAGAGAGTTTGATGAGACTTACCCGGCCGTTGAACACAGACTGCGCACGAGCTCGCTCTCTGCGCTCTGATTGGCTGGCGGCGGCGCTGGCCGTCACGTGCGGCCAAGTTTACAACTGTACGTTTTTTTTATTAATTTATTTTATTTTATTGATATTCTATTAATAATTTCCTTACAGTAGTTTTACACAAAAACATATGAACCTTGACTTTGAATTAAAGTTAGAGTTTTTAAATATGTTAGTCAAAATTAACCCAACATTTGTGATTATTATTTTGATTTAATTGTATTTGGTTTAATTGTATTTTATTGATTTTATTTCATTTTTAAATGGATGATTATTGACTGGCTTTGTTGTGTAGGTGCTAACCATTTCTAGAATGACATGAAAAACTGGGTCTTTAATTTTACGTGAACACACCACAAACAACATTGCTCTTGTTTTTTGAGATTTGTTTTGGGGAGAAATAATATTACTTCATCCAAGTAATATTATTATAATATCATAAAGAAGTATATACGGACTCGTGCAATTTGCAAAAAACACAAAAAGTCTCAATGATTTAGTGTGATCTAAATATAATATGTAATAACCTCTTACCCACCCCGCCTTGACCAAGCACATTTTCTCCAGTTCAGCTTTACCTAAATCTAAAAGTTTCTCGACTGGAGAACAACACTGTAACACCTCATTTGAAAGCTAAGGCCTACAAAACTGATTGTACGTTTATTGTTGTGTTGTCGCCGGGTTTTTTTGGGGTTTTCATCCATCCATTTTCTTCCACGTGTCCGTTGCCGGGTCGTGGGGGCAGCTGTTGGAGCTGCTCCAGCCCCTATAGCGCCCCCTGCAGGTGGTGGGTCCACAGAAGGACGGCCTCATGGTTCCAAACGGGCCTGTTGGTCTCTCATAAGGGGCTTCTGATCTTTGTCTGACCCGTCACCTAGGACCTGTTTGCCCTGGGAGACCCTACCAGGGGCACGAAGCCCCCGACCACAGAGCTCCAGGATCATTCAGGTCAAACCCTCCCCCACGTTAAGGTGGAGGCTCCAGGAGGGGTGTGGGGTTTTCAATTTTTTTAAGTGTGTTTTTGTTTATTTTTCTCACTTTTTGTCATGTTTTCGTCATGCTTTTTTTGCTCTTGTCACTCTTTTCTCACTTTTTTGTAGTGTTATTGTTGCTTTTCTGGCAGCTTTTGTCAAGCTTTTGTCGCTCTTTTGTTGCTTTTTTGTTTTGTTTTCTTCACGTTTTCAATCAGTTTTGTTGCGTTTTTGTCACCTTTTTATTTTGCTATTGTTGCATTTTCATACACTTTTTTTCCAGACGCTAACAGCTATAAGGAAAAACATTGATCAGGCTAATGCTAACGGCTATAAGAAAAAACATTGATCAGACTAATGCTAACGGCTATAGGAAAAATACTTTGATCAGGCTAATGCTAACGGCTATAGGAAAAATACTTTGATCAGGCTAATGCTAACGGCTATAGGAAAAAACATTGATCAGACTAATGCTAACGGCTATAGGAAAAATACTTTGATCAGGCTAATGCTAACGGCTATAGGAAAAATACTTTGATCAGGCTAATGGTAACGGCTATAAGAAAAAACATTGATCAGACTAATGCTAACAGCTATAGGAAAAATACTTTGATCAGGCTAATGCTAACGGCTATAGGAAAAATACTTTGATCAGGCTAATGCTAACGGCTATAGGAAAAAACATTGATCAGACTAATGCTAACGGCTATAGGAAAAATACTTTGATCAGGCTAATGCTAACGGCTATAGGAAAAATACTTTGATCAGGCTAATGGTAACGGCTATAAGAAAAAACATTGATCAGACTAATGCTAACGGCTATAGGAAAAATACTTTGATCAGGCTAATGCTAACGGCTATAGGAAAAATACTTTGATCAGGCTAATGCTAACGGCTATAAGAAAAAACATTGATCAGACTAATGCTAACGGCTATAAGAAAAAAAACATTGATCAGACTAATGCTAACGGCTATAGGAAAAATACTTTGATTAGGCTAATGCTAACGGCTATGGAAAAAATACATTGAGCAGGCTAATGCTAACGGCTATGGGAATAATACATTGAGCAGGCTAATGCTAACGGCTATAGGAAAAATACATTGAACAGGCTAATGCTAACGGCTAAAGAGTTCGGGAATGTGATGTTATATCGCTAAGCATTATGGGATTAGCAGCAATTGTAAACTAATGGAGGTTTTAAAAGTTAAAATACTGTTATTGTTCACATTAAAACACTTGCACACCACAGTGTGTTACCTGTATTTACCAGCAGTAACTCAGCAGCTAACGGAGCTGTTCCACAGCTTTTTTCTCTACTTTTTATACTGTTTTTAGCTAATGTTAGTCAATGCAAATGTATGCTAACAGCTGCAAAGATGGCGCATCTCCATGGTAACTGCGGAATTTCCCGAACTCTATAGGAAACATACTTTGAGCAGGCTAATGCTAACGTAAGTAAGTAAGTAAGTGCTTTATTGTCATTGTACAAGCGTACAACGAAATAGTTTTCAGGTGTTAGTCCTGAGCTGCTGCGGCTGAGCCGCGCTTCCACTGTGTCGACCTGACCCCCATGACCTTGGAGGTCGGGGAAACTGTAGCACTCGGAAGAAACCTGGCAGGCTGCCCTCTGTCTCCTCTGATCCTCTGAAACGGTGCACTTCCTCCTGGGTTTGTCCCTGTTTCAGAGCGTGGTGTCCTGCACTGGTCAGCTCCACCTCCTCCCTCCGCTTCACAACAGTCTTTTACCATCTCTCGTTTGTCCTTTTTTGTTTCCTGTAGCTCCTCTTGTGATGCCTCCTCTGTGCTGCAGGGGGGCTCTCGGTGCCTCTTCAGTGTCTCAGAAGAAGAAATGTGTAGGCGCATTGAGTTGCCTAGGCGCATTGAGTTGCCTTGTGTACGAAATGCGCGGTATAAATAAAGTTGCCTTGCCTTGCCTTGCCTAGGTCTTAAATGGGTTTAGCTGATAAGCTAGCATTTTGTTTACCTTTAAAACGCTGCTTTCTTCAGGACCATTTTAGACTCTCAAAGTAAACAAATCCACCAAACCTCCACAAAAACACGACAAAGACGTACAAAAGTATCCAGAAAAACAATGTGGAACACAGAAACCACAAATGCAGTCCGCAGAAAAAGGCAAAAAACTCAGCTGCACAAGGAGAGAGCGAGGTCGCCTCTTGTTTTCACGTCGCCATGACAAAAAAACAAACGGCCAAACTGGAGAAAATGTGCTCGGTTCAGGCGGGGGTTAAGAGGTGTTTTCCCCTATAATATTTTCTCTATTTGTCTATTTTTATCAGATTTGTATTCTTTCCTTTTCCTTTTCGATAAAGAACTCTGTTTCCCATCACTCCCCGCGCGGTGACGGCCCTCTCCCGCCCGCGCCGCACGCCGTTTCCCAGAGTGCATTAGTGCCGCAGATCTGGCTCCGGAGATGGACTCGGCATGCGGCGGATGAAACACATAAACTCTGAAATAAACAGCTTTAATAAAGCAATGTTTCCGCGGAGGGACGCGTTACGGAGCATCTAGCCAGTTAATGACCGCTAGATAGTTACTCTGCAGCGGACTGTCGGTGAGTGTCTCCCCCGGGCAGGGTTAGCCTCAGCCAGGGTTAGCGCCGTTAGCTTCAGCCGGGGCTAGCGCCGTTAGCAGGCCGTGTTTCAGCTCAGCGCCTCGAATAAAGCCCCACCGGACAAAGTATCTGGATCAGACTGTAGAGTGTAGGCGTCAGTCGTTTTTTAATTCGACCTGACAGTTTAAACAGCTTTAGAAACGAGCAGGTTGTCCAGGTTTAGCTTTGTGTTAGCATTAGCTTTAGCAAGTCGGTTACAACGTGAGGACAATGTTATTATTCCAGCGACGAAGCGTAGTTAGAAGGATGTTAACGGCTCGGCCACAGTCAGAGAGTCAAATGACGTGCTCTCTCGTGAAAAAAACAACCCTCTTTCAGTCATGTTTTGTTTCATTGATGTTTAGAATGTGCTGTTTAAGTTTGGAGCCTTAATAAACATACACAGTGCCCACGTTATGAGCCAACCGCTTGTTACGGACTCTACGCGTCTAAAAGACCAAATAAATGTGTTCAGGGTTTTTAATCTTTTACACTCTTAATCCCCACCTGAACCGAGCACATTTTCTCGAGTTCAGCTTTACCCAAATCTACAAAACTCATCTAAGCGGATCCCTTTCCACGCGTTGTCACAAAAAAATATTTTTAATTTTTTTTTGTTTTTTTAAGGCACTATATCGGATTATTTTTTTCAAGCAATGGGACGAAATGTATTTTGTCCACCTTTTAGTAAATTGAAAACTCAAGACATATGGGGGTGTACGTCTAATTAGAATTATTTAAATACATTTTATGAGTCTGCAGGTCAGTGTTGTAGCATCCTGTGACCCTGCAAGTCGTGAAATGTGCCGATAAACTCGACCCTGTGAATAATTGCGATGCTACAAATATCTTAGGAATGAGTTTGGATCACAGCTAACATGTTTATTTAATGGCTAAAAATCATGTATAGGGCCTCCAGTTAGGCTTTACCCAAATCTAAAAGGCACCAGAATAGCGACGAGAACGAGGATGGAAAATGCAACAAAAACGTGCCAGAAAAGCAACGATAACGTTACAAAAAAGTGATGAAGAACGGAGCAAAAACACGACAATAAAATCTACGAAAATGTGACACAAACGCGACGATAACACAACAAAAAAAGTCGGGATCATTTTTGTTGGGCGTAGCTTTCAAATGAGGCGTTACTCTGGATCATAGGCTGTGAACTTTTAGATTGGAGTAAAGCCGAACTGTAGAAAATGCGCTCGGTTCATATATGTGGATTTGTATGGTGTAAAGTCTGTGGCCGACCCGTATGTAGACTAGTGCTCTGCTCAGTGTTACTTTAGGACAGGTCCGGACTCCACCAAGCCTCGTGGACTCACTACAGGGCTCCGTGTTCAGGGCTCCGTGTTCAGGGCTCCGTGTTCAGGGCTCCGTGTTCAGGGCAGGGCTGTTTGATATTGTGTGAAAATGCTGTTTGTTGAAGCTGATTTCTGATGATTGTTGTTGTAAACTTTATCCACTGCTGTGATTCTTTTTTCTATACTCTTTGAATGAACTTTTTGTGTGGAATAAAACGTGACATTTGCCCTTTTGGATTTTGGGAAATTGTCAATAAAAGTTGAATAAAGGAAAATAAAGTTGGTGGCAGTGGGAGGGGCTTAGAGCCGCACACATTCACGTCAGAATCAATACTCGCGTTATATTGACTTTTTATCAGGGCTGGGCGCTGTTAAACCAAACCAGTCTGGGAGCGAGTTTTGATGCTGTTGGTCAAAACAATTGAGAAAGGAGGATAAAAGTGGGTTTTATTTTTATTTATTTTACATTTAGGAACAAAATGGTGGAAAAAAACACATGGACAAATGAGGAAATTTATAGGAAAAAATGTGTTGAAAATGGGGTAAAAATCCGGTTTCTGCTCATGTGTATTTAATGGCAGCTTCTTGGTCCAATGTAAAGTCACTTTAAAGTGTTAACATTCTGAATGTAGACCACACGTGTTATGGTGAAAGTGTTTAAACTCCACATGAAGGACACTCTGCTACATGTAGACTCTTATTTTGTGTCCGTAGCGTTTGACCCGTCGTTGCCACAGAGGTCAGTTTCAGGAGAGCCAGAGGGAGCAGCTCCTCGCCCGGACACGGACCTGGAGGAGCTTTAGTCTCTGCAGGAACAGGCGTGAGTGGAACTAAAGTGTTAAAACACATTTGAGTCCGTGTTCATTCTGTTTGAATTCAGTTTGTCCTTTGACGACGATGTCCTTTCATCTAAAGCAGGATTAGCTTCAGCGACTCCTTTAGAGCTTCCCCTACAGTGCAACGTCTGTGACTAAAGGAACGTCTAACCCTCCATCAGGGTGCACATTTACCCAGAACTCCCATTTCAATCCAATTCAACATTTATATCATATTGTTGCTTTTACCTCAGAGTTTGTTGTAAAGTGTCTTATTGAGCCACAGAATAATCCACATCGCTGCAGTTTATTTCGGCCTTCACTTTGCCTCCACTCAGCGTGAAACCTGCATATAAACAATTAGTTTGAACAGTTCAGACATGCAGGATGGATTATGAGAGCTAGAAACGAGTCAAATTAATGTCAAAATGTATGCAGAAAAAAATCAGGTACCACAGCTTTAAGCCCCGCCTGAGCCGAGCACGTTCTCTCCACTTTGGCTTTATCCAAATCTGAAAGCTTCTTGAAAAAAAGCATCAAAATGGCGACAATGGAAAGAAATGAAACGGTGACAAAGTGATGTGAGGAAAACGCATGTCTGGTAGGTCTTAGCTTTCAAATGAGGCGTTACACTGGCCTGAAGGCTGTCAGCTTTTAGATTTGGGTAAAGCTGAACTTGAGAAAATGTGCTCAGTTAAGGCGGAGGTTAAGGGGTTAATCAAAGCAGCGTTTCCAAAGAAATCCAGAAAACGAACGATGTTTTTAAATTTGATTTAATTTATTTCGGTTTGGTCGTTTACAGATTATTCAAAACAAGTCAAACAATGAGCAGAAGCTAAAGCTGCAGCTTTAACACGCGTGTTAATGTTCACAACATTAACACGCGTGACCATCGTCCACGTCATGTTCACTCTGTATCTTTCCATTATTATTATTCATATTTTTGAACTGAAAAACAGACTGTAGTTACTTTAGTTAAGCAGTGAGTCTGCTCAAATAAACTAACTACCTGTAGTTTATTTATTTATTTGAGCAGACTCACTGCTCAAATAAATAAACTACCTGTAGTTTATTTATTTGAGCAGACTCACTGCTCAAAAGGCTTATAAGCTCCACCCCAAGAATAAAAACAATAACATAACGAATCACAAACAAGGGAACATAGGGTAAGACAAGTAATAAAGAACAATAATAAAAAAACAACAGCAACATAATGTACAACAACACTCACAGTGTCTGTGTAGGCTCTCAGTCGTACAGGAGTTGTCCATCTTCAAAGAAGGTACTCGAGTCATCGTCTGTACTGGGTAGTTGAAGTCTTTAGATATAGTCTATATCCGAGCTGCAGGCTGAACGGGACTTTAGTCCACTGACAAAGCCTTGTGGATGAGAGGCGAAACGTTCGAGACTTCAACTACTCAGTACAGACGATGACTCGAGCCCCTTCATTGAACACTCACAATGTGGAATATGGAATATTATAAACCCAGGGTTCTGCTGGGCACCTCTGGTCCTGTTCACGAGTTCAGAGCCGGGTCTAAATGTTTCATTTAGTGACATTTTATTATTAAAGACTTTGGATCTGGTTTTGAAACAGATGTTTATTATTTAACAACATTTATTAAAAGTTAATAAATCAGGTTAAGGATTATCTGGTTCAGTCCAAGACGAAAGTTCAAAGTCTGATGGAGCGACTGATGTGAGAAAATGACTCTTGAAATAAAATAAACTTTGAATCAGTGAAATAATAATGATTACATCATTATGTCACAGATTTAGTAAAGATCAGTGATTTGTTTGTTTCCAGCTCAACGTTTAAATGTTTAGCTCAAAACCTGAAAATAAAGAAAAGTTAGTTTTGCACAAAGTGTCGCTCCTTAAATATTTATTCACAGCAGAAAAAGTAAGAATTATTTATACTCGAGTAAATACCAGATGCTTCATTATCGTTTGACTCAAGTCTAAACTCTGAGCACAAACGTGCTGGTCTGGAGTCGAGGGAAACGTTTCAGCTCCGTTTGTTTCTACAAATGTCCTAAATATGGTTCAAAAGTTCATTCAGCTTAAACTGAGGATAATATATGATCGACTCCTCACACGCACTTTGATTATTATGGCTCAGCTGTAAAAAACCCAAATTAAAAACCTCATCAAATTAGAATATTTAGAAAATGTACTGTGAGCCATAATCATTAAAGTTCTAACAACGGCATTTGTGACGTTGCATGTGCGGAGTCTGTATCATATATTAGTTTCACAGTTTAAGCTGAATTACAGAAGTAAAGGAACTTTTGAACCATATTCTAATGCGCTCAGTTTCACCGTATCTTAGGAACACTTTCATTCTGTTTCCGTTTTTTTTTACTCTTGATGAAAATGTGGAATAGTTTTAGTCCAGATTCAGTTTGAGTGAATTAAATCTGAGACTCACTGAGGCTTTACCTGATGTTTTTATTGCAAACCGCGGCTAAATGATGTTAGAGCTGCTCCAAACTCATCCCTAACTGTTACCCGGACCCGGAGCCTCCGGGCTGGGGGTTTGATCCGGACCCGGAGCCTCCGGGCTGGGGGTTTGATCCGGACCCGGAGCCTCCGGGCTGGGGGTTTGAGCCGAACTCTGGTCCGGACCCGGAGCCTCTGGGCTGGGGGTTTGATCCGGAGCCTCCGGGCTGGGGGTTTGATCCGGACCCGGAGCCTCTGGGCTGGGGGTTTGATCCGGAGCCTCTGGGCTGGGGGTTTGACCCGGAGCCTCTGGGCTGGGGGTTTGATCCGGAGCCTCTGGGTTGGGGGTTTGATCCGGAGCCTCTGAGCTGGGGGTTTGATCACAGATGGAGCGTGTTGTGTTATCTTCGGCCTGTAGGGGGCAGTGTGTGATGTCCTTTAGACAGCTGTTTCATAATAACTCTAGGTCCAGATGAAGGCATAGTAGTGTCGTGTTGATGGTTAAGTTATTAAAGGACCTCACAGACAGACACACATTACTCTTCATATATGTATAGTTTTAATAAATCAATATTCTGCACTGATGAATAAATGATTATATTTATGAGTACTCTTTAAATGTTTACAGTTTTAGTGCCGTGACAGAATGTTGTTCTGATTTTTTGATTTAAAGTGTAATGACCCCTAGTGTACATGTTCGGAAAAAGGAAAACAGATCCACACAACTGAAATATGCTCACCAGTTTAATTGTTCACACAGAGTAGTTCATCAGACTTAAAACACAGCTCTGACACATACATGTGTTATATACACACACCTGTTATATACACGTGTTATATACATACACCTGTTATATATACGTGTTATATACATACATGTGTTATATACACCTGTTATATATATACACACACGTGTTATATACACACACCTGTTATATACACACACGTGTTATATACACACACCTGTTATATACATGTGTTATATACATACATGTGTTATATACACACACCTGTTATATACACGTGTTATATACATACACCTGTTATATATACGTGTTATATACATACATGTGTTATATACACCTGTTATATATATACACACACGTGTTATATACACACACCTGTTATATACACACACGTGTTATATACACACACCTGTTATATACATGTGTTATATACATACATGTGTTATATACACACACCTGTTATATACACGTGTTATATACATACATGTGTTATATACACACACCTGTTATATATATACACACACGTGTTATATACACACACCTGTTATATACATGTGTTATATACATACATGTGTTATATACACACACCTGTTATATATATACACACACGTGTTGTTTACACACACCTGTTATATACACACACCTGTTATATACACACACCTGTTATATACATACATGTGTTATATACATACATGTGTTATATACACACACCTGTTATATACATGTGTTATATACACACACGTGTTGTTTACACACACCTGTTATATACACACACCTGTTATATACACGTGTTATATACACACACCTGTTATATACACGTGTTATATACATACATGTGTTATATACATGTGTTATATACCTACACCTGTTATATACATACACCTGTTATATACATGTGTTATATACACGTGTTATATACATGTGTTATATACATACACGTGTTATATACCTACACCTGTTATATACATACACCTGTTATATACATACACCTGTTATATACATACACCTGTTATATACATGTGTTATATACACGTGTTATATACACACACCTGTTATATACACCTGTTATATACACACACCTGTTATATACATACACCTGTTATATACATACACCTGTTGTATACACACACGTGTTATATACACACACCTGTTGTATACACACACGTGTTGTTTACACACACCTGTTATATACACACACCTGTTATATACACACACGTGTTATATACACACACGTGTTATATACACACACGTGTTATATACACACCTGTTATATACACACACCTGTTATATACATGTGTTATATACATACACGTGTTATATACCTACACCTGTTATATACATACACCTGTTATATACATGTGTTATATACACGTGTTATATACACGTGTTATATACACACACCTGTTATATACACGTGTTATATACACACACCTGTTATATACACCTGTTATATACACACACCTGTTATATACACCTGTTATATACACCTGTTATATACACACACCTGTTATATACACCTGTTATATACACACACCTGTTGTATACATACACCTGTTATATACATACACCTGTTATATACATGTGTTATATACACACACCTGTTATATACACCTGTTATATACATACATGTGTTATATACACACACCTGTTGTATACACCTGTTATATACACACACCTGTTATATACATGTGTTATATACACACACCTGTTGTATACACACACGTGTTATATACACACACCTGTTGTATACACACACGTGTTGTTTACACACACCTGTTATATACACACACGTGTTATATACATGTGTTATATACATACACGTGTTATATACCTACACCTGTTATATACATACACCTGTTATATACATACACCTGTTATATACATGTGTTATATACACGTGTTATATACACGTGTTATATACACACACCTGTTATATACACGTGTTATATACACACACCTGTTATATACACCTGTTATATACACACACCTGTTATATACACCTGTTATATACACACACCTGTTGTATACATACATGTGTTATATACACACACCTGTTGTATACACCTGTTATATACACACACCTGTTATATACACCTGTTATATACACACACCTGTTATATACATACACCTGTTGTATACATACATGTGTTATATACACACACCTGTTGTATACACCTGTTGTATACACACACCTGTTATATACACACACCTGTTGTATACACACACCTGTTGTATACACACACGTGTTATATACACACACGTGTTGTTTACACACACCTGTTATATACACACACCTGTTATATACACACACGTGTTATATACACACACGTGTTATATACACACACGTGTTATATACACACCTGTTATATACACACACCTGTTATATACATGTGTTATATACACACACCTGTTGTATACACACATGTGTGTGTATAACAGGTGTATGTATACATACACGTGTTATATACACACATGTATGTATATAACAGGTCTGCGTGTCTTTCCTCCTCAATTGTTCCTTAATTGAAGTCACAGGTTTGCCTTTGATTTAGTTTGTGGGAGTTTTAGTCTCCTGAACCTTCAGTCACAGAGACGTCACTGTGACGGAGTCGTTGGCTTGTATCTGACAGAAGTCGCCCTGACTATATTTCCTGATTTGTTTTGATATTTTAAATGTGTTCCTAACTGTAATAGGACGATAATAAACTCCTAAACCGGGCGTGACTTTAAATCTACATGTCTGGAAAACGATGACGTCGCTCTTTAAAAACCAGCTGCAGTTTAGCCTCAGATTCTCCACATGTTTCTCTCTGGAGTTTGAAATCAATGACGCAGATTCTCCACGTTTCTCTCTGGAGTTTGAAATCAATGACGCAGATTCTCCACATGTTTCTCTCCAGAGTTTGAAATCAATGACTCAGATTCTCCACATGTTTCTCTCCAGAGTTTGAAATCAATGACTCAGATTCTCCACATGTTTCTCTCCAGAGTTTGAAATCAATGACTCAGATTCTCCACATGTTTCTCTCTGGAGTTTGAAATCAATGACTCAGATTCTCCACATGTTTCTCTCTGGAGTTTGAAATCAATGACTCAGATTCTCCACATGTTTCTCTCTGGAGTTTGAAATCAATGACGCAGATTCTCCACATGTTTCTCTCCAGAGTTTGAAATCAATGACTCAGATTCTCCACATGTTTCTCTCTGGAGTTTGAAATCAATGACTCAGATTCTCCACATGTTTCTCTCTGGAGTTTGAAATCAATGACTCAGATTCTCCACATGTTTCTCTCTGGAGTTTGAAATCAATGACTCAGATTCTCCACATGTTTCTCTCTGGAGTTTGAAATCAGTGACTCAGATTCTCCACATGTTTCTCTCTGGAGTTTGAAATCAGTGACTCAGATTCTCCACATGTTTCTCTCCGGAGTTTGAAATCAATGACTCAGATTCTCCACATGTTTCTCTCCGGAGTTTGAAATCAGTGACTCAGATTCTCCACATGTTTGTCTCCGGAGTTTGAAATCAATTACTCAGATTCTCCACATGTTTCTCTCCAGAGTTTGAAATCAATGACTCAGATTCTCCACATGTTTGTCTCCGGAGTTTGAAATCAGTGACTCAGATTCTCCACATGTTTCTCTCCAGAGTTTGAAATCAATTACTCAGATTCTCCACATGTTTCTCTCCAGAGTTTGAAATCAATGACTCAGATTCTCCACATGTTTGTCTCCGGAGTTTGAAATCAATGACGCAGATTCTCCACATGTTTCTCTCTGGAGTTTGAAATCAGTGACTCAGATTCTCCACATGTTTCTCTCCGGAGTTTGAAATCAATGACTCAGATTCTCCACGTTTGTCTCCAGAGTTTGAAATCAATGACTCAGATTCTCCACATGTTTCTCTCTGGAGTTTGAAATCAGTGACTCAGATTCTCCACATGTTTCTCTCCGGAGTTTGAAATCAATGACTCAGATTCTCCACATGTTTCTCTCTGGAGTTTGAAATCAGTGACTCAGATTCTCCACGTTTGTCTCCGGAGTTTGAAATCAGTGACTCAGATTCTCCACATGTTTCTCTCCGGAGTTTGAAATCAATGACTCAGATTCTCCACATGTTTGTCTCCGGAGTTTGAAATCAGTGACTCAGATTCTCCACATGTTTGTCTCCGGAGTTTGAAATCAGTGACTCAGATTCTCCACATGTTTGTCTCCGGAGTTTGAAATCAGTGACTCAGATTCTCCACATGTTTGTCTCCGGAGTTTGAAATCAGTGACTCAGATTCTCCACATGTTTGTCTCCGGAGTTTGAAATCAGTGACTCAGATTCTCCACATGTTTGTCTCCGGAGTTTGAAATCAATGAAAGCTGCGTTTGTGGCGTTCACATGTCGTGTTTGAGCCGATGTAAACGCTGATGATCAATAATCACTTATCGTTCAGTAATCACTATAATCACTATATCCGTCAGTATCAGCTGCACAGAAGAGGCATTTGTTGTATCTACAGTTTGACCAAAGTAGTCGTGTTCAGTGTAGATTTGGGTAAAGCCGAGCTGGAGCTGCTCGGTTCAGGCGAGGGTTCAGAGGTTAAACATGTCCTGGTATGGTTCTTCTTGTGGAGCTCGTTGGTGTTTAATCCGAATGGAACACGTCGTCATGGCGATATTTCACGGCCGTGTCCAATATCGTGTGGCTCAAATATCGGCAAATATCGGCCTTGTTCACGTCATCGATGACGAGCCGAGTCTCAGTGAAATATTCTGTAAAACACAGATGAGACAGGAGGGTATTTAGTGTTTGTGATTCTGATCCTCCTGTGGTGGAGATGTGGTGTCCCCGATATTGAGGGTATGGAGATCGTGTCCCCGATATTGTGGGTATGCAGATCGTGTCCCCGATATTGTGGGTATGCAGATCGTGTCTCCGATATTGTGGGTATGCAGATCGTGTCCCCGATATTGTGGGTATGCAGATCGTGTCCCCGATATTGAGGGTATGCAGATGATGTCCCCGATATTGTGGGTATGCAGATGATGTCCCCGATATTGTGGGTATGCAGATGATGTCCCCGATATTGTGGGTATGCAGATCGTGTCCCCGATATTGTGGGTATGCAGATCGTGTCCCCGATATTGTGGGTATGCAGATCGTGTCCCCGATATTGTGGGTATGCAGATCGTGTCCCCGATATTGTGGGTATGCAGATCGTGTCCCCGATATTGAGGGTATGCAGATGATGTCCCCGATATTGTGGGTATGCAGATGATGTCCCCGATATTGTGGGTATGCAGATCGTGTCCCCGATATTGCGGGTATGCAGACGATGTCCCCGATATAAAAAGGAAATATCGGATATCCTAATTTTGCATATCGTCCAGACAACAATTTTGATATCATCTAAACGATATATCTCCCACCTCTATATTGAGGGTGTGCAGATCGTGTCACAGACTGAATCAGGGTATGTAGGAGTGGTTTGTGTCTGACCCGTGAATGACCCGAGGGTCCCGTGTCTCTGCAGGTGTAACGGGTCCAGGCCCAGCCCCCTCCCCACGGTCGCCATGGCGTCGGACCT
Source organism: Proterorhinus semilunaris (assembly GCA_021464625.1). NCBI lineage: Eukaryota > Metazoa > Chordata > Actinopteri > Gobiiformes > Gobiidae > Proterorhinus > Proterorhinus semilunaris. The sequence continues at coordinate 34,346,980 of CM038358.1, read as the reverse complement.
GGGCTCGCCACAGCGGTTCTTCCACATGCCGCGTTTCCAACACCAGGCGCCGCGGCAGGTTTTCTACAAACGACCCGACTTCGCTCAACAGCAGGCGATGCAGCAGCTCACCTTCGACGGGAAACGCATGAGGAAGGCCGTGAACAGGAAGACCATCGACTACAACCCGACTGTAATCCGCTACTTAGAGGTGAGCGAAGCACCACCTACAACACCACCTACGCAATAACCACCTACAACACCACATACGCTATAACCACCTACAACACCACCTACGCAATAACCACCTACAACACCACACACACGCATGAGGAAGGCCGTGAACCGGAAGACCATCGACTACAACCCGACTGTAATCCGCTACTTAGAGGTGAGCGAAGCACCACCTACAACACCACCTACGCAATAACCACCTACAACACCACATACGCTATACCCACCTACAACACCACCTACACTATACCCACCTACAACACCACCTACACTATACCCACCTACAACACCACCTACGCAATAACCACCTACAACACCACATACGCTATACCCACCTACAACACCACACACACTATACCCACCTACAACACCACATACGCTATACCCACCTACAACACCACACACACTATACCCACCTACAACACCACCTACGCAATAACCACCTACAACACCACACACACTATACCCACCTACAACACCACCTACGCAATAACCACCTACAACACCACCTACGCAATAACCACCTACAACACCACCTACGCAATAACCACCTACAACACCACCTACGCTATAACCACCTACAACACCACATACGCTATACCCACCTACAACACCACACACACTATAACCACCTACAACACCACCTACGCTATACCCACCTACAACACCACCTACAACACCACACACACGCATGAGGAAGGCCGTGAACAGGAAGACCATCGACTACAACCCGACTGTAATCCGCTACTTAGAGGTGAGCGAAGCACCACCTACAACACCATCTACGCTATACCCACCTACAACACCACACACACTATACCCACCTACAACACCACCTACACTATACCCACCTACAACACCACCTACACTATACCCACCTACAACACCACACACACGCTATAACCACCTACAACACCACACACACGCATGAGGAAGGCCGTGAACAGGAAGACCATCGACTACAACCCGACTGTAATCCGCTACTTAGAGGTGAGTGAAGCACCACCTACAACACCACCTACACTATACCCACCTACAACACCACACACACACTATACCCACCTACAACACCACCTACACTATACCCACCTACAACACCACACACACACTATACCCACCTACAACACCACATACACTATACCCACCTACAACACCACCTACGCTATACCCACCTACAACACCACCTACAACACCACACACACGCATGAGGAAGGCCGTGAACAGGAAGACCATCGACTACAACCCGACTGTAATCCGCTACTTAGAGGTGAGTGAAGCACCACCTACAACACCACCTACGCTATACCCACCTACAACACCACATACACTATACCCACCTACAACACCACCTACGCTATACCCACCTACAACACCACCTACGCTATACCCACCTACAACACCACCTACGCTATACCCACCTACAACACCACCTACGCTATACCCACCTACAACACCACACACACTATACCCACCTACAACACCACCTACACTATACCCACCTACAACACCACCTACACTATACCCACCTACAACACCACACGCACTATACCCACCTACAACACCACACACACTATACCCACCTACAACACCACACACACGCATGAGGAAGGCCGTGAACAGGAAGACCATCGACTACAACCCGACTGTAATCCGCTACTTAGAGGTGAGCGAAGCACCACCTACAACACCACCTACACTATACCCACCTACAACACCACACACACTATACCCACCTACAACACCACCTACACTATACCCACCTACAATACCACACACACGCATGAGGAAGGCCGTGAACAGGAAGACCATCGACTACAACCCGACTGTAATCCGCTACTTAGAGGTGAGCGAAGCACCACCTACAACACCACCTACACTATACCCACCTACAACACCACCTACGCTATAACCACCTACAACACCACCTACACTATACCCACCTACAACACCACACACACTATACCCACCTACAACACCACACACACTATACCCACCTACAACACCACATACACTATACCCACCTACAACACCACCTACGCTATACCCACCTACAACACCACCTACAACACCACACACACGCATGAGGAAGGCCGTGAACAGGAAGACCATCGACTACAACCCGACTGTAATCCGCTACTTAGAGGTGAGCGAAGCACCACCTACAACACCACCTACGCTATACCCACCTACAACACCACCTACACTATACCCACCTACAACACCACACACACTATACCCACCTACAACACCACACACACTATACCCACCTACAACACCACACACACTATACCCACCTACAACACCACACACACTATACCCACCTACAACACCACCTACACTATACCCACCTACAATACCACACACACGCATGAGGAAGGCCGTGAACAGGAAGACCATCGACTACAACCCGACTGTAATCCGCTACTTAGAGGTGAGCGAAGCACCACCTACAACACCACCTACGCTATACCCACCTACAACACCACCTACGCTATACCCACCTACAACACCACCTACAACACCACACACACGCATGAGGAAGGCCGTGAACAGGAAGACCATCGACTACAACCCGACTGTAATCCGCTACTTAGAGGTGAGCGAAGCACCACCTACAACACCACCTACGCTATACCCACCTACAACACCACATACACTATACCCACCTACAACACCACCTACGCTATACCCACCTACAACACCACCTACACTATACCCACCTACAACACCACACACACTATACCCACCTACAACACCACACACACTATACCCACCTACAACACCACACACACTATACCCACCTACAACACCACCTACGCTATAACCACCTACAACACCACCTACACTATACCCACCTACAACACCACACACACTATAACCACCTACAACACCACCTACACTATACCCACCTACAACACCACCTACACTATACCCACCTACAACACCACACACACTATACCCACCTACAACACCACCTACGCTATACCCACCTACAACACCACCTACAACACCACACACACGCATGAGGAAGGCCGTGAACAGGAAGACCATCGACTACAACCCGACTGTAATCCGCTACTTAGAGGTGAGCGAAACACCACCTACAACACCACCTACGCTATAACCACCTACAACACCACCTACACTATACCCACCTACAACACCACCTACACTATACCCACCTACAACACCACCTACACTATACCCACCTACAACACCACCTACACTATACCCACCTACAACACCACACGCACTATACCCACCTACAACACCACACACACTATACCCACCTACAACACCACCTACACTATACCCACCTACAATACCACACACACGCATGAGGAAGGCCGTGAACAGGAAGACCATCGACTACAACCCGACTGTAATTCGCTACTTAGAGGTGAGTGAAACACCACCTACGCTATAACCACCTACAACACCACACACACTATACCCACCTACAACACCACACACACTATACCCACCTACAACACCACCTACACTATACCCACCTACAATACCACACACACGCATGAGGAAGGCAGTGAACAGGAAGACCATCGACTACAACCCGACTGTAATCCGCTACTTAGAGGTGAGCGAAGCACCACCTACAACACCACCTACACTATAACCACCTACAACACCACCTACAACACCACACACACTATACCCACCTACAACACCACCTACGCTATACCCACCTACAACACCACATACACTATACCCACCTACAACACCACATACACTATACCCACCTACAACACCACCTACGCTATACCCACCTACAACACCACACACACTATACCCACCTACAACACCACACACACTATACCCACCTACAACACCACACACACGCATGAGGAAGGCCGTGAACAGGAAGAGGGATATTGTTCATCGAATTACACAATGGAGACGTTTTTTCACTCAAACTTGTAATACCCACCTACAACACCACCTACACTATACCCACCTACAATACCACACACACGCATGAGGAAGGCCGTGAACAGGAAGACCATCGACTACAACCCGACTGTAATTCGCTACTTAGAGGTGAGTGAAACACCACCTACGCTATAACCACCTACAACACCACACACACTATACCCACCTACAACACCACACACACTATACCCACCTACAACACCACCTACACTATACCCACCTACAACACCACCTACACTATACCCACCTACAACACCACACGCACTATACCCACCTACAACACCACACACACTATACCCACCTACAACACCACCTACACTATACCCACCTACAATACCACACACACGCATGAGGAAGGCCGTGAACAGGAAGACCATCGACTACAACCCGACTGTAATTCGCTACTTAGAGGTGAGTGAAACACCACCTACGCTATAACCACCTACAACACCACACACACTATACCCACCTACAACACCACACACACTATACCCACCTACAACACCACCTACACTATACCCACCTACAATACCACACACACGCATGAGGAAGGCAGTGAACAGGAAGACCATCGACTACAACCCGACTGTAATCCGCTACTTAGAGGTGAGCGAAGCACCACCTACAACACCACCTACGCTATAACCACCTACAACACCACCTACAACACCACACACACTATACCCACCTACAACACCACCTACGCTATACCCACCTACAACACCACATACACTATACCCACCTACAACACCACATACACTATACCCACCTACAACACCACCTACGCTATACCCACCTACAACACCACACACACTATACCCACCTACAACACCACACACACTATACCCACCTACAACACCACACACACGCATGAGGAAGGCCGTGAACAGGAAGAGGGATATTGTTCATCGAATTACACAATGGAGACGTTTTTTCACTCAAACTTGTAATACTGTTTAAGTGGCGCTAGCCCGCAGTTAGCTTTGCCCGTTAGCCTGTTAGCTGCTTCTTCATGATTCCATTAGTTTGTATTTGTGGCTCTGACCCGGAGGCAGCGAAGTTGCAATTGTGGTTTTCTGGTCAGAAACACCAGGGGGAGATGAAAGACCCCCCAATCATCCCATATACACCATGTATTACCCCAGAGGGACTGCGGAAAGGGTTTTTAGTTTTTTAATTATTTTTTCTGACTCTGATGTTGTTCGGAGCCGTGTTATTCGGAATAAAGCTCTCGACTAAACTCCAGATATTCTCTCGAGGTTCTGAGCGTTTCTTTCCTCTGTCCCTCAGAACCGTCTGTGGCAGAGGGACCACCGTGACCACCGGGCCATCCAGCCGGACGCTGCCTGCTACAACGAGGTCAGTGTTCATGTATTTATATTTATTATATATGTACGTCTCTAATGTTTGTATATTTATAAACATATCTCCAATGTAATCCTGGTGTAACTGTGGCGCCACCTGCAGCTCGTGCCACCTCTGGGCATGCTCAGTAACCCCATGAACGCCGTCACCACCAAGTTCGTCCGCACCTCCACCAACAAAGTCAAGTGTCCGGTGTTCGTCATCCGGGTGAGTGCCTCCTCAGCTCCTGTGCTGAGAGTCTCTCCTCTGTAAACTGACTGTGCTCTGCCCCCTAGTGGACCCCCGAGGGCCGACGGCTCGTCACAGGGGCCTCCAGTGGAGAATTCACTCTGTGGAACGGTCTCACCTTCAACTTCGAGACCATCCTGCAGGTATTTACACTTAACCTCTTTTCTCCAATTCGACTTTACCCTAATCCAAAAGAGCAACAGCGGTCTTGCTGTCGATGTGGATTTGTTGGGTTGTTAGTTTAGTCTGGTGTTAGCAGGTCCATAATTGACTCGGCCATTTCCTGACCTGGTCTCAGTGCTGTTTTGCTGATGTTTTGGTCGTGTTTTGCTGATGTTTTGGTCGTGTTTTGCTGATGTTTTGGTGGTATTTAGGCCCACGACAGCCCGGTGCGAGCCATGACCTGGTCTCATAACGACATGTGGATGCTGACGGCGGATCACGGAGGATACGTGAAATACTGGCAGAGCAACATGAACAACGTGAAGATGTTCCAGGCGCATAAAGAGGCCATCAGAGAGGCCAGGTACGTGTCTGACCTTTAAATGCAGGTCTATAAAGAGGCCATCAGAGAGGCCAGGTACGCGTCTCTGACCTTTAAATGCAGGTCTATAAAGAGGCCATCAGAGGGGCCAGGTACGTCTCTGACCTTTAAATACAGGTCTATAAAGAGGCCATCAGAGGGGCCAGGTACGTCTCTGACCTTTAAATACAGGTCTATAAAGAGGCCATCAGAGAGGCCAGGTACGCGTCTCTGACCTTTAAATGCAGGTCTATAAAGAGGCCATCAGAGAGGCCAGGTACGCGTCTCTGACCTTTAAATGCAGGTCTATAAAGAGGCCATCAGAGAGGCCAGGTACGCGTCTCTGACCTTTAAATGCAGGTCTATAAAGAGGCCATCAGAGAGGCCAGGTACGCGTCTCTGACCTTTAAATGCAGGTCTATAAAGAGGCCATCAGAGAGGCCAGGTACGCGTCTCTGACCTTTAAATACAGGTCTATAAAGAGGCCATCAGAGAGGCCAGGTACGCGTCTCTGACCTTTAAATGCAGGTCTATAAAGAGGCCATCAGAGAGGCCAGGTACGCGTCTCTGACCTTTAAATGCAGGTCTATAAAGAGGCCATCAGAGAGGCCAGGTACGCGTCTCTGACCTTTAAATACAGGTCTATAAAGAGGCCATCAGAGAGGCCAGGTACGCGTCTCTGACCTTTAAATACAGGTCTATAAAGAGGCCATCAGAGAGGCCAGGTACGCGTCTCTGACCCTTAAATACTGGTCTATAAAGAGGCCATCAGAGAGGCCAGGTACGCGTCTCTGACCCTTAAATGCAGGTCTATAAAGAGGCCATCAGAGAGGCCAGGTACGCGTGTCTGACCTTTAAATGCAGGTCTATAAAGAGGCCATCAGAGAGGCCAGGTACGCGTGTCTGACCTTTAAATGCAGGTCTATAAAGAGGCCATCAGAGAGGCCAGGTACGTGTCTGACCTTTAAATACAGGTCTATAAAGAGGCCATCAGAGAGGCCAGGTACGCGTCTCTGACCTTTAAATACAGGTCTATAAAGAGGCCATCAGAGAGGCCAGGTACGTCTCTGACCTTTAAATGCAGGTCTATAAAGAGGCCATCAGAGAGGCCAGGTACGTGTCTGACCTTTAAATGCAGGTCTATAAAGAGGCCATCAGAGAGGCCAGGTACGTGTCTGACCTTTAAATGCAGGTCTATAAAGAGGCCATCAGAGAGGCCAGGTACGCGTCTCTGACCTTTAAATGCAGGTCTATAAAGAGGCCATCAGAGAGGCCAGGTACGCGTCTCTGACCTTTAAATGCAGGTCTATAAAGAGGCCATCAGAGAGGCCAGGTACGCGTCTCTGACCTTTAAATGCAGGTCTATAAAGAGGCCATCAGAGAGGCCAGGTACGCGTCTCTGACCCTTAAATGCAGGTCTATAAAGAGGCCATCAGAGAGGCCAGGTACGCGTCTCTGACCTTTAAATGCAGGTCTATAAAGAGGCCATCAGAGAGGCCAGGTACGCGTCTCTGACCCTTAAATGCAGGTCTATAAAGAGGCCATCAGAGAGGCCAGGTACGTGTCTGACCTTTAAATGCAGGTCTATAAAGAGGCCATCAGAGAGGCCAGGTACGCGTCTCTGACCTTTAAATGCAGGTCTATAAAGAGGCCATCAGAGAGGCCAGGTACGTGTCTCTGACCCTTAAATGCAGGTCTATAAAGAGGCCATCAGAGAGGCCAGGTACGCGTCTCTGACCTTTAAATGCAGGTCTATAAAGAGGCCATCAGAGAGGCCAGGTACGCGTCTCTGACCTTTAAATGCAGGTCTATAAAGAGGCCATCAGAGAGGCCAGGTACGCGTCTCTGACCCTTAAATGCAGGTCTATAAAGAGGCCATCAGAGAGGCCAGGTACGTGTCTCTGACCCTTAAATGCAGGTCTATAAAGAGGCCATCAGAGAGGCCAGGTACGTCTCTGACCTTTAAATGCAGGTCTATAAAGAGGCCATCAGAGAGGCCAGGTACGCGTCTCTGACCTTTAAATGCAGGTCTATAAAGAGGCCATCAGAGAGGCCAGGTACGCGTCCCTGACCTTTAAATGCAGGTCTATAAAGAGGCCATCAGAGAGGCCAGGTACGTGTCTCTGACCTTTAAATGCAGGTCTATAAAGAGGCCATCAGAGAGGCCAGGTACGTCTCTGACCTTTAAATGCAGGTCTATAAAGAGGCCATCAGAGAGGCCAGGTACGCGTCTCTGACCTTTAAATGCAGGTCTATAAAGAGGCCATCAGAGAGGCCAGGTACGCGTCTCTGACCTTTAAATGCAGGTCTATAAAGAGGCCATCAGAGAGGCCAGGTACGCGTCTCTGACCTTTAAATGCAGGTCTATAAAGAGGCCATCAGAGAGGCCAGGTACGTGTCTCTGACCCTTAAATGCAGGTCTATAAAGAGGCCATCAGAGAGGCCAGGTACGTCTCTGACCTTTAAATGCAGGTCTATAAAGAGGCCATCAGAGAGGCCAGGTACGTGTCTCTGACCTTTAAATGCAGGTCTATAAAGAGGCCATCAGAGAGGCCAGGTACGCGTCTCTGACCTTTAAATGCAGGTCTATAAAGAGGCCATCAGAGAGGCCAGGTACGTCTCTGACCTTTAAATGCAGGTCTATAAAGAGGCCATCAGAGAGGCCAGGTACGCGTGTCTGACCTTTAAATGCAGGTCTATAAAGAGGCCATCAGAGAGGCCAGGTACGCGTCTCTGACCTTTAAATACAGGTCTATAAAGAGGCCATCAGAGAGGCCAGGTACGTCTCTGACCTTTAAATGCAGGTCTATAAAGAGGCCATCAGAGAGGCCAGGTACGTGTCTGACCTTTAAATGCAGGTCTATAAAGAGGCCATCAGAGAGGCCAGGTACGTGTCTGACCTTTAAATGCAGGTCTATAAAGAGGCCATCAGAGAGGCCAGGTACGCGTCTCTGACCTTTAAATGCAGGTCTATAAAGAGGCCATCAGAGAGGCCAGGTACGCGTCTCTGACCTTTAAATGCAGGTCTATAAAGAGGCCATCAGAGAGGCCAGGTACGCGTCTCTGACCTTTAAATGCAGGTCTATAAAGAGGCCATCAGAGAGGCCAGGTACGCGTCTCTGACCCTTAAATGCAGGTCTATAAAGAGGCCATCAGAGAGGCCAGGTACGCGTCTCTGACCTTTAAATGCAGGTCTATAAAGAGGCCATCAGAGAGGCCAGGTACGCGTCTCTGACCCTTAAATGCAGGTCTATAAAGAGGCCATCAGAGAGGCCAGGTACGTGTCTGACCTTTAAATGCAGGTCTATAAAGAGGCCATCAGAGAGGCCAGGTACGCGTCTCTGACCTTTAAATGCAGGTCTATAAAGAGGCCATCAGAGAGGCCAGGTACGTGTCTCTGACCCTTAAATGCAGGTCTATAAAGAGGCCATCAGAGAGGCCAGGTACGCGTCTCTGACCTTTAAATGCAGGTCTATAAAGAGGCCATCAGAGAGGCCAGGTACGCGTCTCTGACCTTTAAATGCAGGTCTATAAAGAGGCCATCAGAGAGGCCAGGTACGCGTCTCTGACCCTTAAATGCAGGTCTATAAAGAGGCCATCAGAGAGGCCAGGTACGTGTCTCTGACCCTTAAATGCAGGTCTATAAAGAGGCCATCAGAGAGGCCAGGTACGTCTCTGACCTTTAAATGCAGGTCTATAAAGAGGCCATCAGAGAGGCCAGGTACGCGTCTCTGACCTTTAAATGCAGGTCTATAAAGAGGCCATCAGAGAGGCCAGGTACGCGTCCCTGACCTTTAAATGCAGGTCTATAAAGAGGCCATCAGAGAGGCCAGGTACGTGTCTCTGACCTTTAAATGCAGGTCTATAAAGAGGCCATCAGAGAGGCCAGGTACGTCTCTGACCTTTAAATGCAGGTCTATAAAGAGGCCATCAGAGAGGCCAGGTACGCGTCTCTGACCTTTAAATGCAGGTCTATAAAGAGGCCATCAGAGAGGCCAGGTACGCGTCTCTGACCTTTAAATGCAGGTCTATAAAGAGGCCATCAGAGAGGCCAGGTACGCGTCTCTGACCTTTAAATGCAGGTCTATAAAGAGGCCATCAGAGAGGCCAGGTACGTGTCTCTGACCCTTAAATGCAGGTCTATAAAGAGGCCATCAGAGAGGCCAGGTACGTCTCTGACCTTTAAATGCAGGTCTATAAAGAGGCCATCAGAGAGGCCAGGTACGTGTCTCTGACCTTTAAATGCAGGTCTATAAAGAGGCCATCAGAGAGGCCAGGTACGCGTCTCTGACCTTTAAATGCAGGTCTATAAAGAGGCCATCAGAGAGGCCAGGTACGTCTCTGACCTTTAAATGCAGGTCTATAAAGAGGCCATCAGAGAGGCCAGGTACGCGTCTCTGACCTTTAAATGCAGGTCTATAAAGAGGCCATCAGAGAGGCCAGGTACGCGTCTCTGACCTTTAAATGCAGGTCTATAAAGAGGCCATCAGAGAGGCCAGGTACGCGTCCCTGACCTTAAAATGCAGGTCTATAAAGAGGCCATCAGAGAGGCCAGGTACGCGTCCCTGGCCTTTAAATGCAGGTCTATAAAGAGGCCATCAGAGAGGCCAGGTACGTCTCTGACCTTTAAATGCAGGTCTATAAAGAGGCCATCAGAGAGGCCAGGTACGCGTCCCTGACCTTTAAATGCAGGTCTATAAAGAGGCCATCAGAGAGGCCAGGTACGTGTCTCTGACCTTTAAATGCAGGTCTATAAAGAGGCCATCAGAGAGGCCAGGTACGCGTCTCTGACCTTTAAATGCAGGTCTATAAAGAGGCCATCAGAGAGGCCAGGTACGTCTCTGACCTTTAAATGCAGGTCTATAAAGAGGCCATCAGAGAGGCCAGGTACGCGTCTCTGACCTTTAAATGCAGGTCTATAAAGAGGCCATCAGAGAGGCCAGGTACGCGTCTCTGACCTTTAAATACAGGTCTATAAAGAGGCCATCAGAGAGGCCAGGTACGTCTCTGACCTTTAAATGCAGGTCTATAAAGAGGCCATCAGAGAGGCCAGGTACGCGTCTCTGACCTTTAAATGCAGGTCTATAAAGAGGCCATCAGAGAGGCCAGGTACGCGTCTCTGACCTTTAAATGCAGGTCTATAAAGAGGCCATCAGAGAGGCCAGGTACGCGTCTCTGACCCTTAAATGCAGGTCTATAAAGAGGCCATCAGAGAGGCCAGGTACGTCTCTGACCTTTAAATGCAGGTCTATAAAGAGGCCATCAGAGAGGCCAGGTACGTGTCTCTGACCTTTAAATGCAGGTCTATAAAGAGGCCATCAGAGAGGCCAGGTACGCGTCTCTGACCTTTAAATGCAGGTCTATAAAGAGGCCATCAGAGAGGCCAGGTACGTCTCTGACCTTTAAATGCAGGTCTATAAAGAGGCCATCAGAGAGGCCAGGTACGCGTCTCTGACCTTTAAATGCAGGTCTATAAAGAGGCCATCAGAGAGGCCAGGTACGTGTCTCTGACCTTTAAATACAGGTCTATAAAGAGGCCATCAGAGAGGCCAGGTACGCGTCTGACCTTTAAATGCAGGTCTATAAAGAGGCCATCAGAGAGGCCAGGTACGCGTCTCTGACCTTTAAATGCAGGTCTATAAAGAGGCCATCAGAGAGGCCAGGTACGCGTCTGACCTTTAAATACAGGTCTATAAAGAGGCCATCAGAGAGGCCAGGTACGTGTCTGACCCTTAAATCTCAGCTCCTCTGACCAGCTTCTCGTTCTGTGTCCACAGCTTTTCTCCGACTGATAACAAGTTCGCCACCTGCTCCGACGACGGCACCGTCCGCATTTGGGACTTCCTGCGCTGCCACGAGGAGCGCATCCTCCGAGGTACGTCACGCTGAACTGAACCCTCCAATGTGTCCACAACGATAAAAAAAATTACAACGATATCAAATAATTATATTGCAATAACGATATGCGATACGATATGGCCCACCCCTAATCTGCACTTTAGTAGAAACATCTGCACTTTAGTAGAAACATCTGCACTTTAGTAGAAACATCTGCACTTTAGTAGAAACATCTGCACTTTAGTAGAAACATCTCCACTTTAAGGCTTATTCATACTTCACAAGACGCAAGAACTTGCATCCTGAGCTGAACAAAATGAAGTCACTTTTGCCTTGTCGCCATGGAAACTGGTGTGGTTACAGATGTGTAGTTACAGGTGTGGTTACAGGTGTAGTTACAGTTGTGGTTACAGGTGTGGTTACAGATGTAGTTACAGGTGTGGTTACAGGTGTGGTTACAGATGTAGTTACAGGTGTAGTTACAGGTGTGGTTACAGGTGTGGTTACAGGTGTGGTTACAGGTGTGGTTACAGATGTGGTTATTGATGTGGTTACAGGTGTGGTTACAGATGTGGTTACAGGTGTAGTTACAGGTGTGGTTACAGATGTGTAGTTACAGGTGTGGTTACAGGTGTGGTTACAGGTGTGGTTACAGATGTAGTTACAGGTGTAGTTACAGGTGTGGTTACAGGTGTAGTTACAGGTGTGGTTACAGATGTAGTTACAGGTGTAGTTACAGGTGTGGTTACAGGTGTAGTTACAGGTGTAGTTACAGGTGTGGTTACAGATGTGATTACAGGTGTGGTTACAGGTGTGGTTACAGGTGTAGTTACAGGTGTGGTTACAGGTGTGGTTACAGATGTGGTTACAGGTGTGGTTATTGATGTGATTACAGGTGTGGTTACAGGTGTGGTTACAGGTGTGGTTACAGGTGTAGTTACAGGTGTGGTTACAGGTGTGGTTACAGATGTGGTTATTGATGTGATTACAGGTGTGGTTACAGGTGTGGTTACAGGTGTAGTTACAGGTGTGGTTACAGATGTGGTTACAGATGTGGTTATTGATGTGATTACAGGTGTAGTTACAGGTGTGGGTACAGATGTGGTTATTGATGTGGTTACAGGTGTGGTTATTGATGTGATTACAGGTGTAGTTACAGGTGTGATTACAGGTGTGGTTACAGGTGTGGTTACAGATGTGGTTACAGGTGTGGTTACAGTTGTGGTTACAGATGTGGTTACAGGTGTGGTTACAGATGTGGTTACAGGTGTGGTTACAGATGTGGTTACAGATGTGGTTACAGGTGTGGTTACAGATGTGGTTATTGATGTGATTACAGGTGTGGTTACAGGTGTGGTTACAGGTGTAGTTACAGGTGTGGTTACAGATGTGGTTACAGATGTGGTTATTGTTGTGATTACAGGTGTAGTTACAGGTGTAGTTACAGGTGTAGTTACAGGTGTAGTTACAGGTGTGGTCACAGGTGTAGTTACAGGTGTAGTTACAGGTGTGGTTACAGGGGTGGTTATTGATGTGATTACAGGTGTAGTTACAGGTGTGGTTATTGATGTGATTACAGGTGTAGTTACAGGTGTGGTTATTGTTGTGATTACAGGTGTAGTTACAGGTGTGGTTACAGGTGTAGTTACAGGTGTAGTTACAGGTGTGGTCACAGGTGTAGTTACAGGTGTAGTTACAGGTGTGGTTACAGGTGTGGTTATTGATGTGATTACAGGTGTAGTTACAGGTGTGATTACAGGTGTGGTTACAGGTGTGGTTACAGATGTGGTTACAGGTGTGGTTACAGTTGTGGTTACAGATGTGGTTACAGGTGTGGTTACAGATGTGGTTACAGGTGTGGTTACAGATGTGGTTACAGATGTGGTTACAGGTGTGGTTACAGATGTGGTTATTGATGTGATTACAGGTGTGGTTACAGGTGTGGTTACAGGTGTAGTTACAGGTGTGGTTACAGATGTGGTTACAGATGTGGTTATTGTTGTGATTACAGGTGTAGTTACAGGTGTAGTTACAGGTGTAGTTACAGGTGTAGTTACAGGTGTGGTCACAGGTGTAGTTACAGGTGTAGTTACAGGTGTGGTTACAGGGGTGGTTATTGATGTGATTACAGGTGTAGTTACAGGTGTGGTTATTGATGTGATTACAGGTGTAGTTACAGGTGTGGTTATTGTTGTGATTACAGGTGTAGTTACAGGTGTGGTTACAGGTGTAGTTACAGGTGTAGTTACAGGTGTGGTCACAGGTGTAGTTACAGGTGTAGTTACAGGTGTGGTTACAGGTGTGGTTATTGATGTGATTACAGGTGTAGTTACAGGTGTAGTTACAGGTGTGGTTACAGGTGTGGTCACAGATGTAGTTACAGGTGTAGTTACAGGTGTGGTTACAGATGTGGTTACAGGTGTAGTTACAGGTGTGGTTACAGGTGTAGTTACAGGTGTGGTTACAGGTGTGGTTACAGATGTGGTTACAGGTGTAGTTACAGGTGTGGTTACAGGTGTGGTTACAGGTGTAGTTACAGGTGTGGTTACAGGTGTAGTTACAGGTGTGGTTACAGGTGTAGTTACAGGTGTAGTTACAGGTGTGGTCACAGATGTAGTTACAGGTGTGGTTACAGGTGTGGTTACAGGTGTAGTTACAGGTGTGGTCACAGGTGTGGTCACAGATGTAGTTACAGGTGTGGTTACAGGTGTGGTTACAGGTGTAGTTACAGGTGTGGTCACAGGTGTGGTCACAGGTGTGGTCACAGATGTAGTTACAGGTGTGGTTACAGGTGTGGTTACAGGTGTAGTTACAGGTGTGGTTACAGGTGTAGTTACAGGTGTGGTTACAGGTGTGGTCACAGATGTGGTTACAGGTGTAGTTACAGGCGTGGTCACAGATGTAGTTACAGGTGTAGTTACAGGTGTGGTTACAGGTGTAGTTACAGGTGTGGTTACAGGTGTAGTTACAGGTGTGGTTACAGGTGTGGTTACAGGTGTGGTTACAGGTGTAGTTACAGGTGTGGTTACAGGTGTGGTTACAGGTGTAGTTACAGGTGTGGTTACAGGTGTTGTTACAGGTGTAGTTACAGGTGTGGTTACAGGTGTAGTTACAGGCGTGGTCACAGATGTGGTTACAGGTGTAGTTACAGGTGTGGTTACAGGTGTGGTTACAGGTGTGGTTACAGGTGTGGTTACAGATGTGGCTCTTGTCTCCAGGTCACGGCGCTGATGTGAAGTGCGTGGACTGGCACCCGACCAAAGGCCTGGTGGTGTCGGGCAGTAAGGATTCCCAACAGCCCATCAAGTTCTGGGACCCCAAAACGGGCCAGAGCCTCGCCACACTGTGAGTGACAAGGGGGAGGAGTCAGGCTGGGCACCTTTAAACCACATCAGCATGGTATCGAAAAAATGCTGTTTGTCATCAACTTTAAAAGAAACAAAAAGTGAAACACGAGTTGTGAAAAACATTGGGAAAAACAAGTGAATATAGGCCAAAATTGGAAGGAAAACAATATTTGAAAAAATATGGGGAGGGCAGAAAGTGAAAAAAAAAAAATTAAAATTGGGGCAAAAATAAGACAAACTTGGAAAGTGTTTTTACCGCCATTTTGTCTTTAAAGGAAGTTTCACCTCAAACAAATGTTACAAATGTAAAAGAAATTAAATGGAAGGGAAAGGAGCATTATTTATCTGTTTTCTGGTTCTACACGACAAATAATGTAGTATCGGTATCGTTCAAGAATAGGTATTGATAAGTTTCGTTAAAGGACCGGTCCCAGCCCTACTGATGGGTTGTGTGTTTTCTTAGCCACGCTCATAAGAACACGGTGATGGAGGTGAAGTGGAACCTGAACGGGAACTGGCTCCTCACAGCGTCTCGAGATCATCTCTGCAAACTCTTCGACATCCGCAACCTGAAGGAGGAGCTGCAGGTGTTCAGGGGCCACAAGAAGGAGGCCACAGGTAAATACAGGGGCCACAAGAAGGGAGGCCACAGGGAAATACAGGGGCCACAAGAAGGGAGGCCACAGGTAAATACAGGGGCCACAAGAAGGGAGGCCACAGGGAAATACAGGGGCCACAAGAAGGGAGGCCACAGGGAAATACAGGGGCCACAAGAAGGAGGCCACAGGTGAATACAGGGGCCAGAAGAAGGGAGGCCACAGGTGAATACTGGGGCCAGAAGAAGGGAGGCCACAGGTGAATACAGGGGCCACAAGAAGGAGGCCACAGGTAAATACAGGGGCCACAGGGAAATACAGGGGCCACAAGAAGGGAGGCCACAGGGAAATACAGGGGCCACAAGAAGGAGGCCACAGGTGAATACAGGGGCCAGAAGAAGGGAGGCCACAGGTGAATACAGGGGCCACAAGAATGGAGGCCACAGGTGAATACTGGGGCCAGAAGAAGGGAGGCCACAGGTGAATACAGGGGCCACAAGAAGGGAGGCCACAGGTGAATACAGGGGCCACAAGAAGGGAGGCCACAGGTAAATACAGGGGCCAGAAGAAGGGAGGCCACAGGTGAATACAGGGGCCAGAAGAAGGGAGGTCACAGGTGAATACAGGGGCCAGAAGAAGGAGGCCACAGGTAAATACAGGGGCCAGAAGAAGGGAGGTCACAGGTGAATACAGGGGCCAGAAGAAGGAGGCCGGTGTTAGCACATTAGCCGGTGTTAGCACATTAGCCGGTGTTAGCACATTAGCCGGTGTTAGCACATTAGCCGGTGTTAGCACATTAGCCAGTGTTGGCACAACATTAGCTGGTGTTTGCACGACATTAGTTGGTGTTAGCACGACGTTAGTTGGTGTTAGCATGACGTTAGTTGGTGTTAGCACAACATTAGCTGGTGTTTGCACGACATTAGTTGGTGTTAGCACAACATTAGCTGGCGTTAAAATGACATTAGCTAGTGTTAGCATGACGTTAGTTGGTGTTAGCACAACATTAGCTGGTGTTTGCACGACATTAGTTGGTGTTAGCACAACATTAGCTGGCGTTAAAATGACATTAGCTAGTGTTAGCACAACTTTACCTGGTGTTAGCACGAAATTAGCTGGTGTTAGCGCAACATTAGCTGGTGTTAGCACAACATTAGCTAGTGTTAGTGTTGTGTTGTGTAGTACTGGGCAGAGTGCATACATGACAAGTGGAGTACATACAGTAGATGTATGTAATATGTATTGACAACATCCACACAGTTCTGAGTTAATGTCTGTAATATCGCAAAGTGAGGAGAAGTGAGAGGGAAATCTGAAAATGAACAATCAATTTCTTCTTGATTGAATAAAAAAGGAGCCGATCAATGTCAAACGTCAGAAATGTAAAATATTGTTACATAAAGAGAAAACTGTTCATGAAACCTGGCCGTAACAGGGCAGAGCCTAACCTCCTCATTCCTCTGTGTGTGTGTGTGTGTGTGCGCAGCTGTGGCGTGGCATCCGGTGCACGAGGGTCTGTTCGCCAGCGGAGGCTCCGACGGCTCGCTGCTGTTCTGGCACACCGGGTAAGACGGACCTTTATCTGTTTGATCGGGACAGTGGACATTCATGAACCTGGCAGGATCATTTAGAGTCCTTAGTCACAGACGGGTTTGATCAAATAAATAAATATAGAAAACGGTTTAAAGATAAAGCTAGAGAAGAAGATTATGATCTGCAGATGATTAAGGGTTTACAGCGATGTTTGGACGATGTTTAGACGATGTTTGAGTGATGTCTGGACGATGTTTAGACGATGTTTGGACGATGTTTGGACGATGTTTAGATGATGTTTGGACGATGGTTGAGTGATGTTTAGACGATGTTTAGACGATGTCTGGACGATGTTTGGACGATGTTTGGACGATGGTTGAGTGATGTTTAGACGATGTCTGGACGATGTTTAGACGATGTTTGGACGATGTTTGGACGATATTTGGACGATATTTGGACGATGTTTGGACGATGTCTGGACGATATTTAGATGATGTTTGGACGATGGTTGAGTGATGTTTAGACGATGTTTAGACGATGTCTGGACGATGTTTGGACGATGTTTGGACGATGGTTGAGTGATGTTTAGACGATGTCTGGACGATGTTTAGACGATGTTTGGACGATGTCTGGACGATATTTGGACGATATTTGGACGATGTTTGGACGATGTCTGGACGATATTTGGACGATGTTTGGACGATGTTTGGACGATGTTTAGATGATGTTTGGACGATGGTTGAGTGATGTTTAGACGATGTCTGGACGATGTTTAGACGATGTTTGGACGATGTCTGGACGATATTTGGACGATATTTGGACGATGTTTGGACGATGTCTGGACGATATTTGGACGATGTTTGGACGATGTTTGGACGATGTTTGGACGATGTTTGGACGATGGTTGAGTGATGTTTAGACGATGTCTGGACGATGTTTGGACGATGTTTGGACGATGTTTGGACGATGGTTGAGTGATGTTTAGACGATGTCTGGACGATGTTTAGACGATGTTTGGACGATGTCTGGACGATATTTGGACGATATTTGGACGATGTTTGGACGATGTCTGGACGATATTTGGACGATGTTTGGACGATGTTTGGACGATGTTTAGACGATGTTTAGACGATGTTTAGACGATGTTTGGACGATGGTTGAGTGATGTTTAGACGATGTTTAGACGATGTTTGGACGATGTTTGGACGATGGTTGAGTGATGTTTAGACGATGTCTGGACGATGTTTAGACGATGTTTGGACGATGTTTGGACGATGGTTGAGTGATGTTTGGACGGTGTCTCCTCAGGGTGGAGAAGGAGGTCGGCGGTATGGAAATGGCTCACGAGGGGATGATCTGGAGTCTGGCCTGGCATCCTCTGGGACACATCCTGTGTTCAGGCTCCAATGACCACACCAGGTCCGGTTCATCCTCACAACGTTTTTACATGTTTCTCTCATTCATGACTTTTACTTTAGTTTAAGTCTCGTTTTACTTACAGCTTTAGTCTCGTTTTCCTCTGGTTTTTGTTGCAGTAAGTTCTGGACCCGGAACCGTCCAGGTGATAAGATGAGAGACCGTTATAACCTGAACCTGCTGCCGGGGATGTCTGAGGACGGGATGGAGTACGGTGAGCCTCGGGTCAGGGTCTCCGCGGCGCCACCTTCAGGCAGGTGAATGAACTGCTGTGTTTGTGTTTGTGCAGACGACCTGGAGCCCA
This sequence comes from Proterorhinus semilunaris, assembly GCA_021464625.1. Lineage (NCBI taxonomy): Eukaryota > Metazoa > Chordata > Actinopteri > Gobiiformes > Gobiidae > Proterorhinus > Proterorhinus semilunaris. The sequence continues at coordinate 34,327,669 of CM038358.1, read as the reverse complement.
ACAGTTTGGCCGCGATCCCCGGGATGGGAATCCCAGAGCAGCTGAAGGCCGCCATGGAGCAGGAGCAGAGCAGTGAGTCTCCCCAGACCAATGACCACCACTTATAACGCATCAAAAATACAAATATCAGGGTCTAAAAGTCATTCAGCTGCAGTTTTTGACTGAAATTGCAGACTATTTCTTGCTCTAAAGTTTCCCATTTGCTTTTGAATATTTAAACGTCCATCTTTTCTCTGTCTGGAACGTTAAAGCAGAACTAAGTAAATAAATCCTTTCCGTCGTCCGTCTGGGGTAATACAAGTGTTAATGGGGTGATTGGAGGTCTTTCATCTCCCCCTGGGGTCTCTGGGCAGAAAACTTTCCTGCCACCTCGTTGGAGTCACCAATACACACTAATGGAATCACGAAGAAGCTAACTGCGAGCTAGCACCACTTAAACAGTGAAATAAATGATCTCCATTGTGTAATTGGATGAACAACATCCCTCTGTCCCTTTGTCTTTTCTGTCAGCGTAGGATTTACTCTCACGGACAATTAATAAGTAAAAAACACATGTACGACACCTGCAGTGGCGCTTATGGCCTCTAGGGGCATGAGTTACGTAGCTCTGCTTTAAAGAAGAATAAAAACCTCTGTGCCGTGTCGCCGTCAGATAAAGACGAAGCGGATCTGGAGATGTCCATCCCTGGCCTGGACTGGGGCATGGACGAGGTCATGGGCAAAGACTGCAAGAAAGTCCCAATGAAGAAGGTCCCGTACGCCAAACCCATCCCCGCGCAGTTCCAGCAGGTCAGTGCCTACAAGCCCTACTAACCCATCCCCAACAGGTCAGTCCCTACAAACCCTACAAACCCACCCCCAACAGGTCAGTCCCTACAAACCCTACTAACCCATAGGCAAGGCAAGGCAACTTTATTTATACCGCGCATTTCGTACACAAGGCAACTCAATGCGCCTGTTGAACTGCACGGGGATGGGCACCGTTAACCCTACAAACCCATCCCCAACAGGTCAGTCCCTACAAAACCCATCCCCAACAGGTCAGTCCCTACAAACCCATCCCCAACAGGTCAGTCCCTACAAACCCATCCCCAACAGGTCAGTCCCTACAAAACCCATCCACAACAGGTCAGTCCCTACAAACCCATCCCCAACAGGTCAGTCCCTACAAACCCATCCCCAACAGGTCAGTCCCTACAAACCCATCCCCGTGCAGTTCAACAGGTCAGTCCCTACAAACCCATCCACAACAGGTCAGTCCCTACAAACCCATCCCCAACAGGTCAGTCCCTACAAAACCCATCCCCAACAGGTCAGTCCCTACAAACCCATCCCCAACAGGTCAGTCCCTACAAACCCATCCCCAACAGGTCAGTCCCTACAAACCCATCCCCGTGCAGTTCAACAGGTCAGTCCCTACAAACCCATCCCCAACAGGTCAGTCCCTACAAACCCATCCACAACAGGTCAGTCTCTACAAACCCATCCCCGTGCAGTTCAACAGGTCAGTCCCTACAAACCCATCCCCGTGCAGTTCAACAGGTCAGTCCCTACAAACCCATCCCCGTGCAGTTCAACAGGTCAGTCCCTACAAACCCATCCACAACAGGTCAGTCCCTACAAACCCATCCCCAACAGGTCAGTCCCTACAAACCCATCCCCGTGCAGTTCAACAGGTCAGTCCCTACAAACCCATCCCCGTGCAGTTCAACAGGTCAGTCCCTACAAACCCATCCCCGTGCAGTTCAACAGGTCAGTCCCTACAAACCCATCCCCAACAGGTCAGTCCCTACAAACCCATCCCCAACAGGTCAGTCCCTACAAACCCATCCACAACAGGTCAGTCCCTACAAACCCATCCCCAACAGGTCAGTCCCTACAAACCCATCCCCGTGCAGTTCAACAGGTCAGTCCCTACAAACCCATCCCCGTGCAGTTCAACAGGTCAGTCCCTACAAACCCATCCCCGTGCAGTTCAACAGGTCAGTCCCTACAAACCCATCCCCAACAGGTCAGTCCCTACAAACCCATCCCCAACAGGTCAGTCCCTACAAACCCATCCACAACAGGTCAGTCCCTACAAACCCATCCCCGTGCAGTTCAACAGGTCAGTCTCTACAAACCCATCCCCGTGCAGTTCAACAGGTCAGTCCCTACAAACCCATCCACAACAGGTCAGTCCCTACAAACCCATCCCCAACAGGTCAGTCCCTACAAACCCATCCCCGTGCAGTTCAACAGGTCAGTCCCATTTTTCCAGATGTCTTGTTATTGGAGATAAACTTTGTAAATGTGTTTTTCTTCCAAACAGCAGTTTTGATCTTATCCCATAGACCAGGAACGTTTTTGGCTGGGACCCCAGAAAGGGACACGTAAACCACTCGAGACCCCATTGATTAAAGTTCTTGCCACTTACTCCTTTAGGGAAGATAAACATTTTAAAGTCAAGTTAATATGGATTTCATAAATGGTGTGCTGTTTTACACTCTAAAAACAGTAGCATTTGTCTTTTTACTTTATCCTGAAATCATCTGGGGACCCAAGGCCTCGTACCCCCCGAGGGTCCCGACCCCCACTTTGTGAACCACTGTCGTAGACTATTTATGGGCTGGTTCTGGGTCAGTCCTGTGATGGCACAGTCTTTAGGTTCATGGTCAGTTCTAGAATGTTCTTTGGAAGTGACTGGATTCAAACCTGCTTCATTTGTCTTTTTGATCGTTCAGAAGAAGAAAAAATATATTATATATATATATATATATATATATATATATATATATATATGTGTATATATATATATGTATAATATATATATATATGTATATATATATATATATATATGTATATATATATGTAGCTGCAGGGGATCCTTTTGTGATGGAGGTAGTGACGAGGGTGGACAGGGACATTAACCAGAAACCCGTTACTATAGTTACCTCTATCTCTCTCTCCCTCAGGCCTGGGCCGAGAACAAAGTCCCTCTGGCGCCCCCTTCAGACATGAACATGGAGCGGCCGCTGGACCAAGGACCGGGCCCCAAGAGGAACCCATCGGAGATCGACCAGGAGATGTCATCTCTGCAGTACACCAACCCACAACTACTACAGGTACTACAGTACTACTGCAATACTGCAGTACACCAACCCACAACTACTACAGGTACTACAGTACTACTGCAATACTGCAGTACACCAACCCACAACTACTACAGGTACTACAGTACTACTGCAATACTGCAGTACACCAACCCACAACTACTACAATACTACAGTACTACTGCAATACTGCAGTACACCAACCCACAACTACTACAATACTACTGCAATACTGCAGTACACCAACCCACAACTACTACAGGTACTACAGTACTACTGCAATACACCAACCCACAACTACTACAGGTACTACAGTACTACTGCAGTACACCAACCCACAACTACTACAGGTACTACAGTACTACTGCAGTACACCAACCCACAACTACTACAGGTACTACAATGGGGGGGGGGGATATGCAGGAGGGATTGTGAGAGCTAAAAATGAGTTTGGACCAAAACCAAAAATGTCTAAATTTGAACAATAAATATTAGGCACCCCAGGTTTAAATGTTTTGTATTTATATAAAATAGTTAAATGTTTTGTATTTATATAAAATAGTTAAATGTTTTGTATTTATATAAAATAGTTAAATGTTTTGTATTTATATAAAATAGTTAAATGTTTTGTATTTATATAAAATAGTTAAATGTTTTGTATTTATATAAAATAGTTAAATGTTTTGTATTTATATAAAATAGTTAAATGTTTTGTATTTATATAAAATAGTTAAATGTTTTGTATTTATATAAAATAGTTAAATGTTTTGTATTTATATAAAATAGTTAAATGTTTTGTATTTATATAAAATAGTTAAATGTTTTGTATTTATATAAAATAGTTAAATGTTTTGTATTTATATAAAATAGTTAAATGTTTTATATTTATATAAAATAGTTAAATGTTTTATATTTATATAAAATAGTTAAATGTTTATTTATATAAAATAGTTAAATGTTTTGTATTTATATAAAATAGTTAAATGTTTTGTATTTATATAAAATAGTTAAATGTTTTGTATTTATATAAAATAGTTAAATGTTTTGTATTTATATAAAATAGTTAAATGTTTTGTATTTATATAAAATAGTTAAATGTTTTGTATTTATATAAAATAGTTAAATGTTTTGTATTTATATAAAATAGTTAAATGTTTTGTATTTATATAAAATAGTTAAATGTTTTGTATTTATATAAAATAGTTAAATGTTTTGTATTTATATAAAATAGTTAAATGTTTTGTATTTATATAAAATAGTTAAATGTTTTGTATTTATATAAAATAGTTAAATGTTTTGTATTTATATAAAATAGTTAAATGTTTTGTATTTATATAAAATAGTTAAATGTTTTGTATTTATATAAAATAGTTAAATGTTTTGTATTTATATAAAATAGTTAAATGTTTTGTATTTATATAAAATAGTTAAATGTTTTGTATTTATATAAAATAGTTAAATGTTTTGTATTTATATAAAATAGTTAAATGTTTTGTATTTATATAAAATAGTTAAATGTTTTGTATTTATATAAAATAGTTAAATGTTTTGTATTTATATAAAATAGTTAAATGTTTTGTATTTATATAAAATAGTTAAATGTTCTGTATTTATATAAAATAGTTAAATGTTTTGTATTTATATAAAATAGTTAAATGTTTTGTATTTATATAAAATAGTTAAATGTTTTGTATTTATATAAAATAGTTAAATGTTTTATATTTATATAATACAGTTTTGAGCAAAACTGAAGTGGTTGAATTAAACATAATTCTGTAAAAACATAACACTCTTGTCTCTGCAGCAGATGAAGATGAACCCGGACATGGGGCCTCCTCCAGGCCCTGGGGGGCCCATGGGACAGTTTCCAGGAGGCCCTGGTCCTGGGGGGCCTCCGCAGGGCTTCAACCCCAACATGGGCCCTGGGGGGCCTCCCTTCATGGGCCCAGGGCCAATGGGGCCCCCGGACATGCAGCGCCACCCTGGGCCCCCCAGGGGAATGGGCCCCCAGGGACCGCACGGCATGGGGCCCCCCAGGGGCATGATGGGCCCCCCTCCCAGAGGCATGGGTCCTCACGACCCCCAGATGGGCCCCCAGGGAAACATGATGGGGCCCCCCAGGAACCACGGCCCCAACAACTTCATGCAGGGGCCCCCCGGGAATATGGGCCCCCCAGGAAACATGGGGCCTCAGGGAAACATGGGCCCACCTGGAAACATGGGCCAGGGGCCCTTCATGCACCAGGTGAGTCAGAGTGTTATACCTCATCTCTCTGAGACGACTTTACAAGAACAATTTACGTTTTCAGGTTTCCTCTCATCAACCGCAGGGATTATTATAGTGCTTTTATTGTGAAGATCTTAGTTGTATTATAGTGCTTTTATTGTGAAAATCCTTCTTTAGTTGTATTATAGTGCTTTTATTGTGAAGATCTTAGTTGTATTATAGTGCTTTTATTGTGAGAATCCTCCTTTAGTTGTATTATAGTGCTTTTATTGTGAAAATCCTTCTTTAGTTGTATTGTGCTTTTATTGTGAAAATCCTTCTTTAGTTGTATTATAGTGCTTTTATTGTGAAAATCCTTCTTTAGTTGTATTATAGTGCTTTTATTGTGAGAATCCTCCTTTAGTTGTATTATAGTGCTTTTATTGTGAAGATCTTAGTTGTATTATAGTGCTTTTATTGTGAGAATCCTCCTTTAGTTGTATTATAGTGCTTTTATTGTGAAAATCCTTCTTTAGTTGTATTATAGTGCTTTTATTGTGAGAATCCTCCTTTAGTTGTATTATAGTGCTTTTATTGTGAAAATCCTTCTTTAGTTGTATTGTGCTTTTATTGTGAAAATCCTTCTTTAGTTGTATTATAGTGCTTTTATTGTGAAAATCCTTCTTTAGTTGTATTGTGCTTTTATTGTGAGAATCCTCCTTTAGTTGTATTATAGTGCTTTTATTGTGAAAATCCTTCTTTAGTTGTATTGTGCTTTTATTGTGAAAATCCTTCTTTAGTTGTATTATAGTGCTTTTATTGTGAGAATCCTCCGTTAGTTGTATTATAGCGCTTTTATTGTGAAAATCCTTCTTTAGTTGTATTATAGTGCTTGTATTCCATAGTTGATACATTTTTCATAAAATCTAAAGAATCTCAGAAACTGAACCCACATTAATAACTGTCCTTCTCTTCCAGGGCCAGAACTCGGGGCCCATAATGCACGGAATGGGCCCCCAGGGGAATATGGGCCCCCAGGGGCCTAACAAAGGTAAGAGTCTGTTACTTTGTTTTACTTTACTTTTAATGGCGCGTTCAGGCGACTGGAAACTGGGCATGACTTTAGGTCAGCATCAGCAGATCCACATGGGGGCGCTGTTGTCTGCAGAACAGGATTTATATGATTAGTGTAAAGTTCCCAGTTTACTGAACACACCGTCAGTCTCTTAAAGAAAGTTCTAACTGGCTCATGTTGCAGACCCCAGGGGCCCCCCGCCCAACCACCACATGGGCCCCCCTCAGGACCAGTACTGGGAGAACCAGGACTACGACGGGGGCCAGGACTTCCAGGACAACTGGGGGGGCCCCGGCTACAGGGGCCGAGGCCACAGGGGCAACGGAAACTGGGGGAACCGTGGCTTCAGAGGAGGGCCTCGCGGTGGGGGCCCCAACAGAGGCTTTCAGGAGGACTTTGGGGGTCAGGATGAAGGTTATGACGGGTCGGAGGACATGGGCCGAGGCTGGGACAACAGCAGAGGGAGGCCCCCGAGAGGAGGCGGGCCCCCCAGAGGAGGAGGTCAGTGACACTGCCTTTTAGCACTTACAGTTATAAAGTTTACATACCCTGAGTTTTTGTATTTATTTTCACAAATAGTTAGTGGTTGTGAAAAGCCATTTATGGTTTAAAAAAAAAATATATGAAATAAGAAAGTCCCAAAATGACCCTGGTCAAACGTTTCCACCCCCCAGTTCTTAATGCTGTGTATTTCCTCCTTTAACATCAGTGGAGCTCTGAGTCTTTGGAGCACAATGTCAATTATCAACATGTAGAAACATGGCGTCTGCGTGGGTGTGTGTGCGATATCCGCCAGAGCGCTCAGATCTGATCGTACGCACGAGCAGCTGATGGTGAACGCCACGTATGAGGAGGCCTCACCCACGGGTTATAGGGCACGCACGAAACACGCCAAAAAACCTCTCCAACCAGGAAATGATCAATAGTTTATAACATAAAAAATATGTTTTGTGACCTCGCTCTCCCCGGAGTGACCTCGCTCTCCCCGGAGTGACCTCGCTCTCCCCGCAGTGACCTCGCTCTCCCCGCAGTGACCTCGCTCCCCCGGAGTGACCTCGCTCCCCCGCAGTGACCTCGCTCCCCCGGAGTGACCTCGCTCTCCCCGCAGTGACCTCGCTCCCCCGGAGTGACCTCGCTCCCCCGGAGTGACCTCGCTCTCCCGGAGTGACCTCGCTCTCCCCGCAGTGACCTCGCTCCCCCAGAGTGACCTCGCTCTCCCCGCAGTGACCTCGCTCCCCCGGAGTGACCTCGCTCCCCCGGAGTGACCTCGCTCCCCCAGAGTGACCTCGCTCTCCCCGCAGTGACCTCGCTCCCCCGGAGTGACCTCGCTCCCCCGGAGTGACCTCGCTCTCCCCGCAGTGACCTCGCTCCCCCGGAGTGACCTCGCTCTCCCCGCAGTGACCTCGCTCTCCCCGCAGTGACCTCGCTCTCCCCGGAGTGACCTCGCTCTCCCCGCAGTGACCTCGCTCCCCCGCAGTGACCTCGCCCCCCCGCAGTGACCTCGCTCCCCCGGAGTGACCTCGCTCCCCCGCGTTGACCTCGCTCCCCCAGAGTGACCTCGCTCCCCCGCGGTGCCCTCGCTCCCCCGCGGTGCCCTCGCTCCCCCGGAGTGACCTCGCTCCCCCAGAGTGACCTCGCTCTCCCCGCAGTGACCTCGCTCCCCCGGAGTGACCTCGCTCCCCCGGAGTGACCTCGCTCTCCCCGCAGTGACCTCGCTCCCCCGGAGTGACCTCGCTCTCCCCGCAGTGACCTCGCTCTCCCCGCAGTGACCTCGCTCTCCCCGGAGTGACCTCGCTCTCCCCGCAGTGACCTCGCTCCCCCGCAGTGACCTCGCCCCCCCGCAGTGACCTCGCTCCCCCGGAGTGACCTCGCTCCCCCGCGTTGACCTCGCTCCCCCAGAGTGACCTCGCTCCCCCGCGGTGCCCTCGCTCCCCCGCGGTGCCCTCGCTCCCCCGCGGTGCCCTCGCTCCCCCGCGGTGACCTCGCTCCCCCGCGGTGACCTCGCTCCCCCGCGGTGCCCTCGCTCCCCCGCAGTGACCTGTGCCTAAGACCACCAGGGTGTTACAGCACTTATGTATATGTGTCGGAGACTAACTTCTGCGTCTGCAGGGCACGAGGGCTTCCAGGGGCCCATGATGGACGGAGGGGGCCGAGGGGGCTCGCTACAGGGCATGGACATGGCCTCTCTACCCCCCAGGAAACGGCCCTGGCAGGACGGCCCCGGGAACGAGGCCATGGAGGGCCCCGAAGGTGAATTTCACAGTTTGTATACTTGTATGTGTCATGTGCTTCTGCACTTTACAACCATTGTATTATTAATTAGGCCCGAGCGGACCTGCCAGGTCTCGTTAGGCCCGAGCGGACCTGGCGGGTCTTGTTAGGCCCGAGCGGACCTGGCAGGTCTCGTTAGGCCCGAGCGGACCTGGCGGGTCTTGTTAGGCCCGAGCAGACCTGGCGGGTCTCGTTAGGCCCGAGCGGACCTGGCGGGTCTCGTTAGGCCCGAGCGGACCTGGCGGGTCTCGTTAGGCCCGAGCGGACCTGGCGGGTCTCGTTAGGCCCGAGCGGACCTGGCAGGTCTCGTTAGGCCCGAGCGGACCTGGCAGGTCTCGTTAGGCCCGAGCGGACCTGGCAGGTCTCGTTAGGCCCGAGCGGACCTGGCAGGTCTCATTAGGCCCGAGCGGACCTGGCAGGTCTCGTTAGGCGTGTGCCGCGAAAGCAACACATTTGTTGCTGCTCGTAAAAAAAAAGGTGAAGACCACAGTGAAGGCGCAACAGTCGACGAAAAGTCCTGAATTTTTGCACAAAATTCAATTAGGTGAAAAAAAAAAACTTCACATCTCCAAAAAATAAAAAATGGCGCGTCAGCGCCCCCTGGAAAAAACACGTTAACATTGCGCCCTATGGCAGGACGCCCCAAAATAAGGAAATACAGGAAAAACGTACTTCGTCGTAGACGAAAAAAATTCGGCACAGTGATTGGTCACGTGAAGCCAAACAAAAAAATACATTACGCGGTTGCTAGGCAACCAACAGTAGGGCAGCCATATTGGCCAGAAGAGGGACTTGGCGCCGAGGGCGCCATTTCATGCCCACGCATTTGAACGAACTCGTCCTAGGCCGTTGAACGCAGCGACTCCCCGTTCGCTCCAGATCATCTCCACATGTGGGAGATTAAAAGTTATTAAAAACTTTCTAATAGGATTAACGGTATTGCCGTGGCAACGCCATGAATTCCGCGTCCGTTTTTGGCGCTCGCCGCCGTGTTCAAACAGTCATAACTCGCACATACTTTGGCCGATTTGCGCGTAATTTTAACCGTTGGTCGAGTCGTCGACCCCGGATGTTTTGATATAGGAAATTTGAAAATTGCCGCAATAGCGCCCCCTGCAGAGCACAAAATAAAAATGAATGAGGAGAAAAATTTAACTTTGTCGTAGATACATGAAATTTGGTACAGACATCCGTCACGTGATCCCGAACAAAAAATATATTGATGCCCCGCCCCTTTTCCCACCGTGTTGCCATGGCAATGACCCAATGTCAACTTTGCCACAGCCAAACCAAAATTGGTACACTCGTGCGTCATGACTGTCCGAACAAAAAAGTACATTACATGGTTGCTAGGTGACCAACAGGAGGTCGGCCATTTTGGGAAAAATAAGCGCCGGAGGCGCCATTTCTTTCCTTTGCTCTTTTATAAACTCCACCGAGGGTGGCAGCGACATTATAAGCAGGTAGGGCGCGGCAGCGCCTCCCGGTTATTGCGGCGGCGTGCGGGAACCGGCGTCAATCGGCCACCGCGGCCCGCGAGGGCCTCCCAATGCCGCTTGCGGCTTTAATTAATATTATTATTATTATAATAATAATACATCAAACTTGTTTAGCGCTTTTTTGGACACTCAAAGACGCTTTACATGGGGAATAAACAAAACAAAAAAGGGTTAAAAGAAAAGCGAGTTTGAACAGGTGGGTTTTGAGTCCTGATTAGTGCGGGTGATGGGGGTGAGGCGGGTGATGGGGGTGATGGGGGTGGGGCGGTTAGTGTGGGTGATGGGGGTGAGGCGGTTAGTGTGGGTGATGGGCGTGGGGCGGTTAGTGTGGGTGATGGGCGTGGGGCGGTTAGTGTGGGTGATGGGCGTGGGGCGGTTAGTGTGGGTGATGGGGGTGGGGCGGTTAGTGTGGGTGATGGGGGTGAGGCGGTTGGTGTGGGTGATGGGCGTGGGGCGGTTAGTGCGGGTGATGGGGGTGAGGCAGTTGGTGTGGGTGATGGGCGTGGGGCGGTTGGTGTGGGTGATGGGGGTGAGGCAGTTGGTGTGGGTGATGGGCGTGGGGCGGTTAGTGTGGGTGATGGGGGTGAGGCGGTTAGTGCGGGTGATGGGGGTGAGGCAGTTGGTGTGGGTGATGGGCGTGGGGCGGTTAGTGCGGGTGATGGGGGTGGGGCGGTTAGTGCGGGTGATGGGGGTGAGGCAGTTGGTGTGGGTGATGGGCGTGGGGCGGTTAGTGCGGGTGATGGGGGTGGGGCGGTTAGTGCGGGTGATGGGGGTGAGGCAGTTGGTGTGGGTGATGGGCGTGGGGCGGTTAGTGCGGGTGATGGGGGTGAGGCAGTTGGTGTGGGTGATGGGCGTGGGGCGGTTAGTGTGGGTGATGGGCGTGGGGCGGTTAGTGTGGGTGATGGGGGTGAGGCGGTTAGTGCGGGTGATGGGGGTGAGGCAGTTGGTGTGGGTGATGGGCGTGGGGCGGTTAGTGCGGGTGATGGGGGTGGGGCGGTTAGTGCGGGTGATGGGGGTGAGGCAGTTGGTGTGGGTGATGGGCGTGGGGCGGTTGGTGTGGGTGATGGGGGTGAGGCGGTTAGTGCGGGTGATGGGGGTGAGGCAGTTGGTGTGGGTGATGGGCGTGGGGCGGTTGGTGTGGGTGATGGGCGTGGGGCGGTTGGTGTGGGTGATGGGGGTGAGGCGGTTGGTGTGGGTGATGGGGGTGAAACATGATTTTTTTTTTTTAAACCTGTCCAGGTTAATAATATACATGAACTGATAATGAGTATTCACGTTATTACTATAAATACTTTATATACTTTATGTACTTTATGTTGTTTATATACTTTATATACTTTATGTACTTTACAGAGGCTTCTCTTCTGTTACATTTCACTGGAGTAGGATCGGTGGGGGCCCTACAGCCCTGATGATTCCTGTCTATATGAAATAAAGGGGGGGGGGTTTGGACCATAGGATCGGTGGGGGCCCTACAGCCCTGATGATTCCGGTCTATATGAAATAAAGGGGGGGGGGTTTGGACCATAGGATCGGTGGGGGCCCTACAGCCCTGATGATTCCGGTCAATATGAAGCTCTTTTTGAATCGTGGTCGGTCTTGACTTGTTTCTGACTGAACTGTTTCCTCAGGTCGCCCCAGAGAAGACGGAGGCTTCGGGCCCCCGGGACGAGGCCGTGGTTGGGGCCCCAGAGGAGGCAGAGGAGGGCCCCCCATGAGAGGGCCTCCCAGAGGCCGGGGCCGGTAGTGCCCTGGGCCCCGGACTGTGGGGCCGTGACTGAACAGAGACTGAAACAGAGACTCATGAAATGAACCGTGTAAAGTTTAGATGTTTTTTTTTTTGTAAAATAAACCTGTGTCACATGATCCACACGCGACTCCTGCAGCCAATCACAGCGCAGCTCCTCCCACTGCAGCTCCTCCCACTGCAGCCCCTCCCACTGCAGCCAATCACAGCGCAGCTCCTCCCACTGCAGCTCCTCCCACTGCAGCCAATCACAGCGCAGCTCTTTTTTCAGCTGCTGTGACCGTGGACCAATCAGAGCAGAGATCCAGGAAACGTTTCTTTTTATTTGTCACAGGTGAGTCTTAATCCCCGCCTTAAACCAAGTGCATTTTCCCCTGTTCAGTTTTACCCAAATCTAAAAGGTCAGAGTAACGCCTCATTTGAAAGCTAAGACCTAAACAACTCTTCTAAACTTTTCTGTTTCTCTTTTTGTTGCATTTTGATCCTCGTTTTAGTCTGATTTTTGTCACTCTTTTGACAGTTTTTAGATTTAGGTAAAGCCGATCTGTAGAAAATGTGCTGGGTTCAGGCGGTGGTCAGAGGTTAAAGACGAGCCAGGCGCCTGCAGGGGGCGCTACAGGCCTCAGGCCTGTTCACAACGGCCTCTACAATCCTGCAGAAGCTGCAGTTACACATAAGACCTGAGGTGGCAGTAGTGAGTATACAATTACCAACTTGCATCTAGTCCCTTTAAATAAGTCCTTTATTATTTATTTAATCCTGAACTTCTGAGGAGCTGGTTCTTTGCTCAAGTGTTGAGGCGAACGTCTAATGCCTTCACCAACGACTCAAAACATTTAACGTTTTCTTTAGTTTCTGTGATGTTTATATTTTCACTTATTGGACACTGACAGGAAGTGACATAGACACAGGGTAAACGGTTTTAAACTGTTGTCGTGACGACCATGTTAAGTCAAACTGAACTTTACCTTTGGGCCTTTCCGAAACCCCTCCCTCACCCTGAAACAGAGCCCTCCGTGAGGGAACCTCTAAGTGCTAACACTAGCTCCTGACCTTTAACCTTTCATGGGTCCGCTGTTACTGAACTAGAGGGTCCATCGCCAAACCAGATGTGTGTCCGCCATGATAAGAAGCGTCCGAATTGGGCTGCCAGTTAGGAAGGAGTTGGTTAGCATTGAGGCTCTATCATAGCCACTTTAGCATAGGGACCTCTGGTGGTGCTAAAGCTAGCTTAATGATAGCTACGGCTCTGCAAGCGTTAGCATTCAATAAATATGTGACTTTTCCTCATGGAATCTCTCATTTGAGCAGCAAAGAACATGTTACATGTAACATGTAACTTATCATATTAATCAACACGGTGACCGGAAGTGAATTACTCACTCAGTGGAATGCGGAGGTCGTTAGCGCATAACCCCTATTGGACAAATGCTGCTGAAGCTCTAGTTCACTCACTGCATAGAGATCTAACAGTTGACTGAAAGGTTAAAGGTCAGGAGCTAGTGTTGGGGTTAGAGGCTGTGATTTAAGGGTTTGGAATCAGCCAAAGCTTCTTAAGTACTGAACTTTACCTTTGGGCCTTTCCGAAATCGCTCCCTCACCCTCTGCATCCGAAACCCTTAAATCACAGCCTCTAACCCCAACACTAGCTCCTGACCTTTAACCTTTCATGGGGTCAACTGTTAGATCTCTATGCAGTGAGTGAACTAGAGCTTCAGCAACATTTGCCCAATTCCACCGTCCTTACCCAGAGGAAGAGGAAGTGACGTCACCAACAGCTGTTCTTCTTCTTTAGGGTCATTGGCAGGCAAACAAGAGCATAGCGCCCCCTACTGTATTGCATATGCAACAACATAATGTCCAAATAAAGTGTCCTTTAGCCTGATTTTATCAACAGCGGTTTCATAAAGATACATTATGCAAATGAGCCATGTGGCTTAAGTTTCTCCTAAATGAAAACAAAAGCAAACTGCTTCATTTAGGCCGTTTAAAACTCTGACATGTGACCGAGCTGTGACCATGTGACCGAGCTCTGACCATGTGACCGAGCTGTGACCGAGCTCCTCCCTCACCGACAGCCCAACTCGGGCTATCATGGCGGACGCTGACGCACATCCGGTTCGGCGTGAGACCTCTTATAGTTTAACGGTTTGGGATCAGCCTTCACAGGCGTGTCACACCGGAGAGCAGTCCCACGAGCAACACGCACCAAACAACCTGGTCCACGTTCTCTTGATATGATTCCATTGGGACAGTTCTCACGTGTGAGTTTGAAGAAGCTAAAATATCGAATGTAAATACAACATATTTGAATCTGAATGACTTCGTAAACTCGTACGGGATCAGTGGAACTTGTGCAGGATTATGGGCTCTCTGCTTCCTCTGATGAACCTCTGAAGGTGCCGGGCAGGAGGCAACGGTCCTTTGTCACTTCCTGTCTTAACCTCTGATGAAAACGCAATAATAAAGAGCGACAAATGTGCCAGAAAAGCAACAACACAATAAAAAAACATAAACATGACAAGTGAGAAGAAAGGGATAAAAGGTCATATATTATTATATTATATTGCACCTCCAAGTGCTACAACAGGTGAATAAAATCAGATAAAGACAACATGAACAAAAGGCTACGGAGAAACTTTAACTAAAGGTCATATTTGCGCCTCAGTGGTCAGTCTTAGCTTTCAAATGAGTCGTCGGTAAAACTGGAGAAAATGTTCTGGGTTAAAGTGTTGGTGGTTAATTTGCTGCTTCACTGAAATAAAACTATATTTACTTTAAAACCTGTCGCTTTAACTAGTCCATAATTAAATATGAAACAAACGCGGGAAATGATTTAAAAAGCCGTTTATTTATTTTATTCAATGAGGCTCCGATGTAAAAATATCGGCCAAAGGATTTAACCACAACATGATGCTCACTTCCTGTCCAGGAACGCTCACTTCCTGTTTAACCCTGTGGAGAGTTCAGCATGACAGAAACTCCACACATCTAAGCTTTTATTACGTTTAAAGTGTTACATTAGATTAAAACAGAGCAATGAAGTGAAACTGTTATAAATGTTTTATATTTCCCAACACAATGTGGCTTTAAGACCGACTGGAACTTCCAACACTTAAACATTTAAGGCTTTCGTTTTGGCACAATTCCTTAAACCTTAAAGCGTCAAAAACATGTTCAAAGTTCAAAACGGCGCCACCGCCTGGACTGATTATGAAACACATGTTTAAGTGAGGAGAGAGAGTGAAATTGTAAAGTAAACAAACTCCTCCCTCTTTAACTAGAAACCCCTTAGTTTGCTCCTCCCCCTCCTCCTGACTGGCTGGTGCCCCATGAAAAACTAGTCTCATTGGTCGAAGTCCACAAAGGGCGGGACTTTAGAAACATTATTATGCACGAACTAGACCCGTGTGGACAGGAAGTGGGCGTTGCCCTTCACCGGCCAACAGGAAGTTGATTAGCCAAAAGTGCTCTGTCCAAAACGTCCAGCGAAGTGCGGCCGCTCTCGGCCCGCGGGCCACGTGTTGAAACATGTTTCAGCTGCTTCATAACTAAACATTGGTCTGGAATGTGCAAACAGCGCCACCTACAGGCAGTAACTATGATTACACTTGGACTTAAAACTGTATCTTCATATTGTTAGTTTAAATGTTTAGTCTGTAAAGCTTTACTCCAGATGCCCCGACATCGTCCACAAATGTTCTGTGGTCCGGCCTCAGGATCCACCACGCTCGCTCAGATGGGCATGGCTCCGCCCCTCAGATGGGCATGGCTCCGCCCCTCACGCTCCGCTTTAAGGCTGACGCCGCTAACCCGCCCATGAAGCGCATCCCAGCAGCTCCTCCTGGTAACAGCGACACCACAGCGCCAAGGATCACCGCCACCTGCAGGAAACAGGGGGCGTTACACTGGGGTCTGCAGATGGTGTCACAGAGGACAGGCCAACTAAGGTCCGGGGGCCAGAGGCGGCCCCTTAAAAAGCAGTGCTGAATAAGGGGGAGAACGTTAGGAGGACAGTACCTGGACGGCGGCGCCCAGTGCGGTGAGGGCGGTGCTCTGCAGGCTCAGGGCGGCGTACAGCGTCCCGCTCAGAGCGGTGAGGTAGGCAGCAGCAGCGGGAGACGTGGGGAGGCCGTACAGCAGTTTAACGGGACCTCTGAGCGTCGCCACGGCCGCGATGGCGAACAGAGAACCCAACGACCACAGCAGAGCGAACTTCCTGGCGTACAGCAGCAGCAGCGGAGCGTAAAGCGCAGAGAGCGCGAAGCACAGGGCGGAGAAGAGCGAACACACGCCACAGGCCGCGAGACGCTGCGCCCGACTCAGGCCTGAAACATAAACGTGTCCAACATTTAACCCTTGTTTTACACTTTGTTGCTGTTGATTTGACCAGAACTTTTCCATATTTGAATGAGTTTTTGTTACAAAGTGTATTTTGAAATATGATTTTAATATTTTACATTGGTCATTGATGCAGCTGTACAAACTAATAGGTTGCGTTCACGATTTAGAATTCCATTTCAGTTGGAGAGCAGGTGTCAATACAACTCTATGGGAGAGAAACAGTTTTTGAAAGAAATTTCCAAAAAGAAAATGTCCAAATGTCTTCTCTGATCATCATGTGACAGTCATTGGATTCACAAACCTGACATGTGAATTTTATGGCTGAAAGTCCTTTCTACTGGCCAACATCAAGCACATGTTTTTGAATATTGTCTCCACTTTTGGACGCCTTTGTGAAGAAATAATTAGACATATGGTCATACGTGCTGGAAGATACGACTTTGAACTTTGTGTCAGTTTTTGTTTCATGTGAATTGGCCCAGGAATTACAGAGATATTAGCAATGATTTAAGACTATAAATCTGCATTTTGAGCGTTACTATGGTTACGGCCGTGGAATTTTCAGTTGCCCTCCACCTCAATGTTAAACTATAGGATCTTTAGAACGTAGTGATGTCACGTGAACGCGACCTATTACTCTTGTTAGAGGCTTTTTGACGGCTGTAAAAACACCCTTGGGTCAAAGGTCACAGGAAACACTTCATTATAAACATTATAAAATCACACATTCATTATCTGTGGTTCTGATCAGAGGAGGAAACATTTGTAATCGGTGTGTTTGGTAAAGTATTGCAGTAAAGTGAAGTTCTGACCTCCTAAACACGGGTCCGGGTCTGAGGACCAGAGCCAGGAGGATCCGGAGGAGCTCGGAGCCTCCTGCTGCCGCTTGAAGGGACTGGACCAGCGGCCGGACCAGCGGCCGAACCAGCCCCGTGAGGCCGGCTCCTCTTCCCCCAAGTCCCCGAGATCCAGGGCGGTGCTGGAGGCCGAGGGCACCGCGCTCCTTCCGGCCTTGGACTGGGCCAAGTACTGCTGTAGCTGCCGGTTCAGCTCCGCCATCACCGCGGAGGCTAACGGAGGAGCTAACAGAGGCTAATACGGGAGCTAACAGGGCTAACATGGGCTAACCACTCTCCCAAAGCCCGGGAATGACCCAGACTCTATAACAAACCCGTGACCGCGGTTAGCGGCAGGTTTGGAGCAGATATGTGCCTCTAACCACTCTGCCACCGATGTAAACAACAGGCTAACCAGAGCTAAAGGCTAACGGGGCGGAAGCGGCTCTTCTTCACGGCCGAGAAACTTTTTCACCAGTTTCATCTGTTTGGGGGAGACACGCCGCCCCCTGCTGGACTGTTGGGGTGTCCGGTTAGAGAGAGACACAAATGTGAATTTCGGTGACGTCATCTAAATAATGGACACGGGTTTAAATGTGCGGTTTTGTTTGTCAGTGTCGCTGACGAAGCCTTTTGGATGAGGAGGCAAAACGTTCGAACTAAAAACTAAAACTACAGAGAACAAAAGATGGATTTGTTTTAATTTTATTATAGATCTCGTTTAGATCAGGGGTCCCAAACCGTTTTCCTGCTGCGGACCGGTACAGAACCCAAAACATTCGCGGCCTGGGGGCGGGGGGGGGGTAGTTTAAAATCGTTACACCGGTGCGCACCCGCGGGGGGCGGGGGAGATTTGGGGGGAGGTGACGGGGGAGCACGTGCACAGAGCCCTTTGATCTGCAGCGGGAGACACGGGAGAGAAAGGGAGAGGCCGCAGTGGGATAAACACGGACCTCCGGCCGGTGAAAGCATAGAGTATAAAGTATAAAGCATAAAGTATAAAGCATAGAGTATAAAGCATAGAGTATAAAGCATAGAGTATAAAGTATAAAGCATAGAGTATAAAGCATAGAGTATAAAGCATAGAGTATAAAGCATAGAGTATAAAGTATAAAGTATAAAGCATAAAGCATAAAGTATAAAGCATAAGGTATAAAGTATAAAGCATAGAGTATAAAGTATAAAGCATAAAGCATAGAGTATAAAGTATCAAGCATAGAGTATAAAGCATAGAGTATAAAGTATAAAGCATAAAGTATAAAGCATAGAGTATAAAGTATAGAGTATAAAGTATAAAGCATAAAGTATAAAGCATAAAGCATAAAGCATAGAGTATAAAGTATAAAGCATAGAGTATAAAGTATAAAGCATAGAGTATAAAGCATAAAGCATAGAGTATAAAGTATAAAGCATAGAGTATAAAGCATAGAGTATAAAGTATAAAGCATAGAGTATAAAGTATAAAGCATAGAGTATAAAGCATAAAGCATAGAGTATAAAGTATAAAGCATAGAGTATAAAGCATAGAGTATAAAGTATAAAGCATAGAGTATAAAGCATAAAGCATAAAGTATAAAGCATAGAGTATAAAGCATAGAGTATAAAGTATAAAGCATAAAGTATAAAGCATAGAGTATAAAGTATAAAGCATAAAGTATAAAGCATAGAGTATAAAGTATAAAGCATAAAGTATAAAGCATAGAGTATAAAGTATAAAGCATAGAGTATAAAGTATAAAGCATAAAGCATAAAGTATAAAGCATAGAGTATAAAGCATAGAGTATAAAGCATAGAGTATAAAGCATAGAGTATAAGGTATAAAGCATAAAGCATAGAGTATAAAGTATAAAGCATAAAGTATAAAGTATAAAGCATAAAGTATAAAGTATAAAGCATAGAGTATAAAGTATAAAGTATAAAGCATAGAGTATAAAGCATAGAGTATAAAGCATAGAGTATAAAGTATAAAGCATAGAGTATAAAGCATAGAGTATAAAGTATAAAGCATAAAGTATAAAGTATAAAGCATAGAGTATAAAGTATAAAGCATAGAGTATAAAGCATAGAGTATAAAGCATAAAGTATAAAGCATAGAGTATAAAGCATAGAGTATAAAGTATAAAGCATAGAGTATAAAGCATAGAGTATAAAGTATAAAGCATAGAGTATAAAGCATAGAGTATAAAGTATAAAGCATAGAGTATAAAGCATAGAGTATAAAGCATAGAGTATAAAGTATAAAGCATAGAGTATAAAGCATAGAGTATAAAGCATAGAGTATAAAGCATAGAGTATAAAGTATAAAGCATAGAGTATAAAGCATAGAGTATAAAGTATAAAGCATAGAGTATAAAGCATAAAGTATAAAGCATAGAGTATAAAGTATAAAGCATAGAGTATAAAGCATAGAGTATAAAGCATAAAGTATAAAGCATAGAGTATAAAGCATAGAGTATAAAGCATAGAGTATAAAGCATAGAGTATAAAGCATAGAGTATAAAGTATAAAGCATAAAGTATAAAGCATAGAGTATAAAGCATAAAGTATAACGCATAAAGTATAAAGCATAAAGTATAAAGCATAGAGTATAAAGTATAAAGCATAGAGTATAAAGCATAAAGTATAAAGCATAGAGTATAAAGCATAGAGTATAAAGCATAAAGCATAAAGTATAAAGCATAGAGTATAAAGCATAGAGTATAAAGTATAGAGTATAAAGCATAGAGTATAAAGTATAGAGTATAAAGTATAAAGCATAGAGTATAAAGCATAGAGTATAAAGTATAAAGCATAGAGTATAAAGCATAGAGTATAAAGCATAAAGTATAAAGCATAGAGTATAAAGCATAGAGTATAAAGTATAAAGCATAGAGTATAAAGCATAGAGTATAAAGCATAAAGCATAAAGTATAAAGTATAGAGTATAAAGCATAAAGTATAAAGCATAGAGTATAAAGCATAAAGCATAAAGTATAAAGTATAACGCATAAAGTATAAAGCATAGAGTATAAAGCATAGAGTATAAAGCATAGAGTATAAAGCATAGAGTATAAAGCATAGAGTATAAAGTATAAAGCATAGAGTATAAAGCATAGAGTATAAAGCATAGAGTATAAAGCATAGAGTATAAAGCATAAAGTATAAAGCATAGAGTATAAAGCATAGAGTATAAAGCATAGAGTATAAAGCATAGAGTATAAAGTATAAAGCATAGAGTATAAAGCATAAAGTATAGAGCATAAAGTATAAAGCATAGAGTATAAAGCATAGAGTATAAAGTATAAAGCATAAAGTATAAAGCATAGAGTATAAAGTATAAAGTATAGAGTATAAAGTATAAAGCATAGAGTATAAAGCATAGAGTATAAAGTATAGAGTATAAAGCATAGAGTATAAAGTATAGAGTATAAAGTATAAAGCATAGAGTATAAAGCATAGAGTATAAAGTATAAAGTATAAAGCATAAAGGAAAACACATCCAGCTGCACGAGGCGGATTCTGTCTGTGATCCAACCAGAGGAACTCGAATCCAGAGGATCTGAGACCGGGGAGAATTATACTTAGATAACTATATAAACTATAAACACTATATAAACTATAAACACTATATAAACTATAAACACTATATAAACTATAAACTATATAAACTATAAACACTATATAAACTATAAACACTATATAAACTATATAAACTATAAACACTATATAAACTATAAACACTATATAAACTATAAACACTATATAAACTATATAAACTATAAACACTATATAAACTATATAAACTATAAACACTATATAAACTATAAACTATATAAACTATAAACTATAAACACTATATAAACTATATAAACTATAAACACTATATAAACTATATAAACTATAAACTATATAAACTATATAAACTATAAACACTATATAAACTATAAACTATAAACACTATATAAACTATATAAACTATAAACACTATATAAACTATAAACTATAAACACTATATAAACTATATAAACTATAAACACTATATAAACTATAAACTATAAACACTATATAAACTATATAAACTATAAACACTATATAAACTATAAACACTATATAAACTATAAAAAGTCTGAACGCCGACACACGCCATCGATGCAAATGCCGTTTATTCTGCATTAAAGTCACTGGTTATGGTTAAAGTCGCTTGTTATGGTTAAAGTCACTGGTTATGGTTAAAGTCACTTGTTATGGTTAAAGTCACTGGTTATGGTTAAAGTCACTGGTTATGGTTAAAGTCACTGGTTATGGTTAAAGTCACTGGTTATGGTTAAAGTCACTGGTTATGGTTAAAGTCGCTGGTTATGGTTAAAGTCACTGGTTATGGTTAAAGTCGCTGGTTATGGTTAAAGTCACTGGTTATGGTTAAAGTCGCTGGTTATGGTTAAAGTCACTGGTTATGGTTAAAGTCGCTGGTTATGGTTAAAGTCACTGGTTATGGTTAAAGTCACTGGTTATGGTTAAAGTCGCTGGTTATGGTTAAAGTCACTGGTTATGGTTAAAGTCGCTGGTTATGGTTAAAGTCACTGGTTATGGTTAAAGTCGCTGGTTATGGTTAAAGTCACTGGTTATGGTTAAAGTCGCTGGTTATGGTTAAAGTCGCTCCACGGACACGTTCCTGTTCCGGAGTCGCCCTTATATGGTCGTGTAGGAAGCGGTCAGAGGGAAAACAAAGAGGAGAAAATCTAAACTTTCTATAATTTCTCCATAATTACTTGAACAAATGCTGAATTGTGAATATACGGTTATATGTAAGGAGGAGACATGGAGGCCCATAATAAAACATGTTCATGCTAACGTCATGTTCATGCTAACGTCATGTTCATGCTAACGTCATGTTCATGCTAACGTCATGTTCATGCTAACGTCATGTTCATGCTAACGTCATGTTCATGCTAACGTCATGTTCATGCTAGCTCTGAAGCTACAATCTGCCTGATTTAGACTTGACTTTATGTGTATGTGATAAGTTTATATTTCACCAGAAATAAAAAAAAATATAGTGTTTCCCAAAAGATATTTCCTTCCCTAAATGCCCCTGTATCTAAAGTCTAGGAGCGTGATCTCAGGAGGAACGTGATCTCAGGAGGAACGTGATCTCAGGAGGAACGTGATCTCAGGAGGAGCGTGATCTCAGGAGGAGCGTGATCTCAGGAGGAACGTGATCTCAGGAGGAGCGTGATCTCAGGAGGAACGTGATCTCAGGAGGAGCGTGATCTCAGGAGGAACGTGATCTCAGGAGGAGCGTGATCTCAGGAGGAACGTGATCTCAGGAGGAGCGTGATCTCAGGAGGAACGTGATCTCAGGAGGAGCGTGATCTCAGGAGGAACGTGATCTCAGGAGGAACGTGATCTCAGGAGGAGCGTGATCTCAGAGAGTGAGTTACGAGCTGGTAGCTAAACGACCCAGCTCTCACCAGGCCTCGGCGGCCGGTGGACGTGATCACACCGGCTCAGGCTACAGTTACGAGGGAGAGCTTACAAGCTTCGAGGACTTTCCAAGCCTACCGGTGACACCATCCACATCCCCTGCTCCGAAGAAAAAGGCAAGTGTCACGATGGCGAGCACGGAAATGTTCGCACAGTTCGCTGAACTCAAGGTTCTGATGAACAATAAATGTGACTCCATCGATGGCCACATTATTGCTCTAGAAGAAAGCTTTGGGCTGCAGATTTAAGAGTGGTATCTACCAACGTTCCTCACTTGGAGCAGAGAGGGACTGATGAGGAAGAGCTTGTGCAACAATTGCAGAGAAAGATTGATGAACTGCAGACTCACAACAGAAGAGTTAACCTCAGACTGATGGGAGTACCTGAAACGGAACAGGAGAACGTCCGCAGCAAAGTGGTGACCATCTGTCAGGAGCTACTACCGGACCTGAGGGACGAGATGGATGGCTACATCGACGTCGCCCACCGGCTGGGTGCCAGGAGGCGGACCGCGGGGGACGCCCGTCTGTTACAAAGGACTCAAACTTTCAAACACAATGGGGCAAAGACATTTGGTTTGCACATGGTTCATTCTGCGGGGGTGTCTAGCTTCAAATTTAATTTTAGGGGAGACATTTTACACACTATATGTAAGTTGGGTCGTTTTGTTTGTATGGTTTGCAACCTCAATGGTAAAATCTTCGTTTATGGCTACAATGCCAGGGCAGATAACGATAATCTCCTTGAAACTTTAGATTTAAAACTAACCTCTTTATCACTAAAGTATCCTGACGCATATGTGATAGTCGGAGGAGACTTTAATGTTGTTATGAATGAGGCTCAGGACAGACGGCCCCCTGGTAGACCCCCACTGGCAAACTCTTCTTTGAAAATGTTAATAAGTAAATATGATCTCAAAGATGTGTGGAGGGACAAAAATCCAAATGACAGTGTGTACACTTGGAGCAACAAAGATGCCTCCAGACAGTCCAGATTAGACTATTGGCTCATCTCAAAAGCTCTGGATAATAGTGCCATTACAGTCACTATTCTGCCCACGCCTTTGACAGATCATAAGTCTCTATTCAAATTAATCTTTGCCCAGATAATGAAATCTCCCAAAACTGCACTTACTGGAAATTAAATAGTTCATTGTTGTATCATACATCTGTCAACTTGGAAGTAACCAGGCTTATTAAGAGTTATTGGGACAGAGCACAGAGAGAGAACATGTACGTAAACAACTTTTGAAATATGAAATTGGGAAATATATTAGAAAATATGGTAGTGAATTAGCCAAGTCTAGGCGTAAAGAAGAAGAAAATGTTGTTTCTGAGATTTCCCTCCTGTCTCTTTCTCGCCTGAACTAATGTCTGTAGATGATCGGACAAAAGCGATGGAACTTCAAAATGAGCTTAATGATATCTACAAGCGTAAAGCTGAGGGTGCTTATGTTAGGTCTAGGCAAAAATGGCTGGAAGAAGGAGAACAAATGACGACATACTTTTTTAAATTGGAAAGATCACAGGCCAAATACAATTGTTTACTTGAGCTTAACATTAATGGAGCCGTTACCAACAATAAGAGAGAAATATCTGATTTCTGTTACTGCTATTTTTTCTTCTCTATACAAATCTAAATTTAATCATAATGCTATGTTGTCCTTTTTCAGTTATATTGATTCTATCAAAACAATTGGTCAGACTGATATTCTGTTGTGTGATTCTCCAATCACCCAGCAGGAGGTGCAAGAGGCAATATCACAGCTAAAAAATAACAGATCCCCAGGGAACGATGGTATTACTGCTGAATTCTATAAGGAATTCTCTCAACCGTTAGAGCCATTTTTGTTCGGAGTTTTTACAGAAAGCATTGCAAATGAAGAACTCCCTGCTACCATGTCACAGGGGCTCATTAACCTCATACCTAAGCCAAAAAAAGATCCACTTTCTATTGATAACTGGAGGCCAATAACGCTCCTCAACAATGACTATAAACTGTTGGCCTTAATTTTCGCAAAGCGATTTAAAAGGGTCTTGGACACTATAATTGACGAGAACAATCAGGTTTTATGAGTAAAAGGCATATTTTCAATAATATAAGACTCGTGTTGGATCTTATAGATTATTCACATCTCATTGAAGAAGACAGTTTCATTCTGTTTCTTGATTTTCAAAAGGCCTTCGATACAGTAGAGCATCCATTTCTTTTTTACTGTCTCGAACAATTCGGTTTTGGCGACTATTTTTGTAATGCTATCAAAACTCTTTATACAAATGGTAACGGCTCGATTAAGCTGAGCGATGGTGCCACTCAAAGATTCTACCAGGAGAGAGGTATAAGGCAGGGGTGTCCCGTTTCAGTTTACCTTTTCTTGGTAGTGGCTCAGGTCTTTTGTCTGTATATGAAATCATGTGATTTGGAGGGTATCTCTATTGCTGGTCAACAGATATGAATTAGCCAGTTAGCAGATGATACGGCACTGTTCCTCAAAAATGCTTTACAAGTGAAACCTGCTATTCAGGCCATTTCAGTTTTTTCCAAAGCATCCGGTTTATTCCTAAACCTTGGCAAATGCGAACTGTTTGCTCTAAAGTATAGTGATATAACTTCCATTGATGATATCGCTGTTAAGAGTAATGTAAATGACTTGGGTATTACCATTACGAAGGATCAGCAGGAGAGATGTTCTCAGAATCTTGACCCCAGAATAAAAAAGGCAGAGAACAGATTCAACCAGTGGCTACAGAGGGACCTGTCATTGAGAGGACGTGTCCTACTGTCCAAGGCAGAGGGAATCTCTAGGCTTATTTATGCTGCCTCGTCTCTGGCTCTGGACAGTCTCACAATTAAAAGAATTGACCAAATGTTATTCAATTTTTTATGGAGGAAAAAAACTCATTATATTAGAAAATCTGTGGTAATGAACACCTGTAAGAATGGAGGACTTGACTTTTTGGACTTCTTCTCCTTAAACAATGTATTTAAGATTAATTGGTTAAAGTATTTCCTTAAAAACGACTCTACATTATGGAACTTCATCCCCAAATGTGTATTCAACCAAAGAGGTGGTCTCCCTTATTTGCTAGTATGTAATTATCAGATAAAAAAGATACCCATAAAACTGTCAGATTTTCATAAACAAGTTTTGCCTGCGTGGAAAATGATTTACAAGCACAACTTCTCACCTCAAAGATATTATATTTGGAACAATGGTGCATAAAAGGAGGAGCATGTTTCTAACAAATTGGGTGGACAGAAATATACATTTAGTTGAGTTTGTACAAACGTATCATTTTGCTGTTTCCCCTCGAGAGTTTTATCAAGTTATGAACGCCATTCCAGCTGCTTTTGTACATTTGTGTGGGAATGATTTTCAGTTGTCAGGTGCGTCTGTGTCATCAAACCACAAGAAACATTATGTGGCAAAGTCTGTTTCGGGCACAGAAACAATAATCGAGCAATTGGTCACTTATTCCAGAGGGAGATCGCAACAAAACCTTACGTGACCAATTATTACGATACAGCTCGGACTAAGGTCTGGCTCTTGTCTCATAAATACTTACTTAGAAATAAAGTCAAAGACATTTCTCCTTCTGCTCTGCCTGAAACAGCCCCACCTCTTTAGGCCCCGTCACTACGCTAAAACCTTCTGGAAACATGTATCAAAATTCATACACAACAAACTACATCTAAACCTACATTTATTGTACGAGCATATTATCTTTGGATGCCTTAATAGAATACAAGATAAAGACAAAGAGTTTTTTGTAAATCTTCTACTACTATTAGCAAAATTTCATATTCATAAATCCACATTTTCTGGCAGTAAGCCGATGTTCACAGTGTTTCATAAGAATCTGACAAAATACTTGCGTTCCCGGGCCCCGATAGAAAATTTTAAGGCGATCAAAACTAAAAATGTCTGCGATAAGTTTAACATTGAGTAAATAGTATAAATGTGATAAGCAATCATCAGGTTTTTTAAATGTTTTGATCTTTATTCGGCCAGGAAATCCCACAGAGATTGGGAATCTCTCTGGCCCCACAGGGAACCTAGTGTGTGTGTGTGTGTGTGTGTGTGTGTGTGTGTGTGTGTGTGTGTGTGTGTGTGTTCGCGTGCGTGTGCGCGTGCGTGCGTGCGTGTGTGTAAAACAAGTCATATGTTCATTGTTGGTAAACCAAACGCCCCTTGACTCTAGTTTGAGATGTGAAGATTGGAAAATGCACTTATATAATATGTAACAAAATGCTGTATAACTGTTATGTTGTCTCTCGTTTTGTTATTTGTTTTTTCGTGTGTACCCCTGGCTATAAAAAAAATAAAAATAAAGATTCACAGAACCAGTGATTGCAAATAAACGGAAACTGCAGTCGAAAAAAAAAAAATAAAAAAAAAAATATATATATAAATAAAAAAATCTCAGGAGCAACGTGATCTCAGGAGGAACATCTAACTGCAGACAGTTCCAAGAATGAGGCACCGGCATCAAAGTTGTTTTTAACGTGTCTAAAGTGCAGTGCATTCCACTGGGGGACTAGTGGCCATATGGCGGTACTACAGCAATGGCGGCCTCCAGTGTCGTCCTCACAAAGCGGAGCAGGCGGGGGCCACAGAGGAGAAAGATCAGACACATTTATCATCAGCGTTGCTATGGCGACGGCTTAATCAGAGATTATAATTCTTATGACTGAAAACACGGCGTTATTGTTTTAGTGGTTCTTAAGTTCTGCAGGTTCATGATCACACTGTGGGTTGCTATTGTGCCTGTTTTAGGTCAGTCCTGCTCCTGCTGGATCAGACTCAGGGCGAGGTCCAGCGCCCCCTGCAGGTTGTGTGACAGCGTGACCGGCGCCGAGCTCCTCTTCTTCTGCTGCTCCAGTGCCAACAGGAAGTGACGCAGCGCCTCCCTGTGGACAGAGCGGCATTACGGCTCTGACGTGTGTGGCCTGAAATATAAAGTGTTCACCTGTGCGCCCCCTGCTGGAGGAGGCTGATGCCCAGGTTGTATCTGCAGCGGATGAACCAGGGCCGGAGCTCCAGGGCGCGGCTGTAGGCGCTCACGGCCTCCTCGAACCGGCCCCCGTTAGCCAGAGCCGCCCCGAGGCGATTCCACAGCAGCGCGTCCTAAACCACAGAGTCGGGTTCATCTAAACCAGAGTCGGGTTCGTCTAAACCAGAGTCGGGTTCATCTAAACCAGAGAGTCGGGTTCATCTAAACCACAGAGTCGGGTTCATCTAAACCAGAGTCGGGTTCATTTAAACCACAGAGTCGGGTTCATCTAAACCAGAGAGTCGGGTTCATCTAAACCAGAGTCGGATTCATCTAAACCACAGAGAGTCGGGTTCATCTAAACCAGAGTCGGGTTCATCTAAACCACAGAGTCGGGTTCATCTAAACCAGAGAGTCGGGTTCATCTAAACCAGAGTCGGATTCATCTAAACCACAGAGAGTCGGGTTCATCTAAACCAGAGAGTCGGGTTCATCTAAACCAGAGAGTCGGGTTCATCTAAACCAGAGAGTCGGGTTCATCTAAACCAGAGTCGGGTTCATCTAAACCAGAGAGAGTCGGGTTCATCTAAACCAGAGAGTCGGGTTCATCTAAACCAGAGTCGGGTTCATCTAAACCAGAGAGTCGGGTTCATCTAAACCAGAGAGTCGGGTTCATCTAAACCAGAGTCAGTTTCATCTAAACCACAGAGTCGGGTTCATCTAAACCAGAGTCGGGTTCATCTAAACCAGAGAGTCGGGTTCATCTAAACCAGAGTCAGTTTCATCTAAACCACAGAGAGTCGGGTTCATCTAAACCAGAGAGTCGGGTTCATCTAAACCAGAGTCGGGTTCATCTAAACCAGAGTCAGTTTCATCTAAACCACAGAGTCGGGTTCATCTAAACCAGAGTCGGGTTCATCTAAACCAGAGTCGGGTTCATCTAAACCAGAGTCGGGTTCATCTAAACCAGAGTCGGGTTCATCTAAACCAGAGAGTCGGGTTCATCTAAACCAGAGTCGGGTTCATCTAAACCAGAGAGTCGGGTTCATCTAAACCAGAGTCGGGTTCATCTAAACCAGAGAGTCGGGTTCATCTAAACCAGAGTCGGGTTCATCTAAACCAGAGTCGGGTTCATCTAAACCAGAGTCGGGTTCATCTAAACCAGAGAGAGTCGGGTTCATCTAAACCAGAGTCGGGTTCATCTAAACCAGAGTCGGGTTCATCTAAACCAGAGTCGGGTTCATCTAAACCAGAGAGTCGGGTTCATCTAAACCAGAGTCGGGTTCATCTAAACCAGAGAGTCGGGTTCATCTAAACCACAGAGTCGGGTTCATCTAAACCAGAGAGAGTCGGGTTCATCTAAACCAGAGTCGGGTTCATCTAAACCAGAGTCGGGTTCATCTAAACCAGAGTCGGGTTCATCTAAACCAGAGAGTCGGGTTCATCTAAACCAGAGAGAGTCGGGTTCATCTAAACCAGAGAGTCGGGTTCATCTAAACCAGAGAGAGAGTCGGGTTCATCTAAACCAGAGAGTCGGGTTCATCTAAACCAGAGAGAGAGTCGGGTTCATCTAAACCAGAGAGTCGGGTTCATCTAAACCAGAGTCGGGTTCATCTAAACCACAGAGAGTCGGGTTCATCTAAACCACAGAGTCGGGTTCATCTAAACCAGAGTCGGGTTCATCTAAACCACAGAGTCGGGTTCATCTAAACCAGAGTCGGGTTCATCTAAACCACAGAGAGTCGGGTTCATCTAAACCAGAGAGAGTCGGGTTCATCTAAACCAGAGAGTCGGGTTCATCTAAACCAGAGTCGGGTTCATCTAAACCACAGAGTCGGGTTCATCTAAACCACAGAGAGTCGGGTTCATCTAAACCAGAGAGTCGGGTTCATCTAAACCAGAGTCGGGTTCATCTAAACCAGAGTCGGGTTCATCTAAACCAGAGAGAGTCGGGTTCATCTAAACCAGAGTCGGGTTCATCTAAACCAGAGAGTCGGGTTCATCTAAACCAGAGAGAGTCGGGTTCATCTAAACCAGAGTCGGGTTCATCTAAACCAGAGAGTCGGGTTCATCTAAACCAGAGAGTCGGGTTCATCTAAACCAGAGAGAGTCGGGTTCATCTAAACCAGAGAGAGTCGGGTTCATCTAAACCAGAGTCGGGTTCATCTAAACCAGAGAGTCGGGTTCATCTAAACCACAGAGAGTCGGGTTCATCTAAACCAGAGAGTCGGGTTCATCTAAACCACAGAGAGTCGGGTTCATCTAAACCAGAGTCGGGTTCATCTAAACCACAGAGAGTCGGGTTCATCTAAACCAGAGAGTCGGGTTCATCTAAACCAGAGAGTCGGGTTCATCTAAACCAGAGTCGGGTTCATCTAAACCAGAGAGTCGGGTTCATCTAAACCAGAGTCGGGTTCATCTAAACCAGAGAGTCGGGTTCATCTAAACCACAGAGTCAGTTTCATCTAAACCACAGAGTCGGGTTCATCTAAACCAGAGAGTCGGGTTCATCTAAACCAGAGAGAGTCGGGTTCATCTAAACCAGAGAGTCGGGTTCATCTAAACCAGAGTCGGGTTCATCTAAACCAGAGTCGGGTTCATCTAAACCAGAGTCGGGTTCATCTAAACCAGAGAGTCGGGTTCATCTAAACCAGAGAGAGTCGGGTTCATCTAAACCAGAGTCGGGTTCATCTAAACCAGAGAGTCGGGTTCATCTAAACCACAGAGTCGGGTTCATCTAAACCAGAGTCGGGTTCATCTAAACCAGAGTCGGGTTCATCTAAACCAGAGAGTCGGGTTCATCTAAACCAGAGTCGGGTTCATCTAAACCAGAGAGTCGGGTTCATCTAAACCAGAGAGTCGGGTTCATCTAAACCAGAGAGAGTCGGGTTCATCTAAACCAGAGAGAGTCGGGTTCATCTAAACCAGAGTCGGGTTCATCTAAACCACAGAGTCAGGTTCATCTAAACCACAGAGTCGGGTTCATCTAAACCAGAGTCGGGTTCATCTAAACCAGAGAGAGTCGGGTTCATCTAAACCAGAGTCGGGTTCATCTAAACCAGAGTCGGGTTCATCTAAACCAGAGAGTCGGGTTCATCTAAACCACAGAGTCGGGTTCATCTAAACCAGAGTCGGGTTCATCTAAACCAGAGAGTCGGGTTCATCTAAACCAGAGTCGGGTTCATCTAAACCAGAGTCGGGTTCATCTAAACCAGAGAGTCGGGTTCATCTAAACCACAGAGTCGGGTTCATCTAAACCAGAGTCGGGTTCATCTAAACCAGAGAGTCGGGTTCATCTAAACCAGAGTCGGGTTCATCTAAACCAGAGTCGGGTTCATCTAAACCAGAGTCGGGTTCATCTAAACCACAGAGTCGGGTTCATCTAAACCAGAGTCGGGTTCATCTAAACCAGAGAGTCGGGTTCATCTAAACCAGAGTCGGGTTCATCTAAACCAGAGTCGGGTTCATCTAAACCAGAGAGTCGGGTTCATCTAAACCAGAGAGTCGGGTTCATCTAAACCACAGAGTCGGGTTCATCTAAACCAGAGTCGGGTTCATCTAAACCAGAGAGTCGGGTTCATCTAAACCAGAGAGTCGGGTTCATCTAAACCAGAGAGAGTCGGGTTCATCTAAACCAGAGAGAGTCGGGTTCATCTAAACCAGAGTCGGGTTCATCTAAACCAGAGAGTCGGGTTCATCTAAACCACAGAGTCGGGTTCATCTAAACCACAGAGTCGGGTTCATCTAAACCAGAGTCGGGTTCATCTAAACCAGAGTCGGGTTCATCTAAACCAGAGAGTCGGGTTCATCTAAACCAGAGTCGGGTTCATCTAAACCAGAGTCGGGTTCATCTAAACCAGAGAGTCGGGTTCATCTAAACCAGAGAGTCGGGTTCATCTAAACCAGAGAGTCGGGTTCATCTAAACCACAGAGTCGGGTTCATCTAAACCAGAGTCGGGTTCATCTAAACCAGAGTCGGGTTCATCTAAACCAGAGAGTCGGGTTCATCTAAACCAGAGTCGGGTTCATCTAAACCAGAGAGTCGGGTTCATCTAAACCAGAGAGTCGGGTTCATCTAAACCAGAGAGTCGGGTTCATCTAAACCAGAGAGTCGGGTTCATCTAAACCAGAGAGTCGGGTACATCTAAACCACAGGGCGGGACGGGCAGAGGTAGACCCGCCCACAGTGCGCTCAGACCGGGGACAGTCTCGGACCCGGGCGAAGAGCGCAGTGGGACGGGGGGCGACAGCGGGCGCAGCAGCGAGGCCCTGAACCCTGTGTGTCATGACAATAGCGACGTATCGAAAGTAGAACTGACACTTTCACCTCTCGTGAACGCGCTAAACGGAGGGGGAGGAGCTAAACGGAGGGGAGGAGCTAAACGGAGGGGGAGGAGCTAAACGGAGGGGAGGAGCTAAACGGAGGGGAGGAGCTAAGCGGAGGGGAAGGGCTAAATGGAGGGGAGGAGCTAAGCGGAGGGGAAGGGCTAAACGGTAGAATTGAGATTTGGCCGATGTTTCCCTACAGAGGGAGGAGTTACCTGTGGTCTCAGAGGGAGGAGTTACCTGTGGTCTCAGAGGGAGGAGTTACCTGTGGTCTCAGACGGAGGGAGGAGTTACCTGTGGTCTCAGAGGGAGGAGTTACCTGTGGTCTCAGACAGAGGGAGGAGTTACCTGTGGTCTCAGACAGAGGGAGGAGTTACCTGTGGTCTCAGAGGGAGGAGTTACCTGTGGTCTCAGAGGGAGGAGTTACCTGTGGTCTCAGAGGGAGGAGTTACCTGTGGTCTCAGAGGGAGGAGTTACCTGTGGTCTCAGAGGGAGGAGTTACTTGTGGTCTCAGACAGAGGGAGGAGTTACCTGTGGTCTCAGAGGGAGGAGTTACCTGTGGTCTCAGAGGGAGGAGTTACCTGTGGTCTCAGAGGGAGGAGTTACCTGTGGTCTCAGAGGGAGGAGTTACTTGTGGTCTCAGACAGAGGGAGGAGTTACCTGTGGTCTCAGAGGGAGGAGTTACCTGTGGTCTCAGACAGAGGGAGGAGTTACCTGTGGTCTCAGACAGAGGGAGGAGTTACCTGTGGTCTCAGAGGGAGGAGTTACCTGTGGTCTCAGACAGACGGAGGAGTTACCTGTGGTCTCAGAGGGAGGAGTTACCTGTGGTCTCAGACAGAGGGAGGAGTTACCTGTGGTCTCAGAGGGAGGAGTTACCTGTGGTCTCAGACAGAGGGAGGAGTTACCTGTGGTCTCAGACAGAGGGAGGAGTTACCTGTGGTCTCAGAGGGAGGAGTTACCTGTGGTCTCAGACAGACGGAGGAGTTACCTGTGGTCTCAGAGGGAGGAGTTACCTGTGGTCTCAGACAGAGGGAGGAGTTACCTGTGGTCTCAGAGGGAGGAGTTACCTGTGGTCTCAGACAGAGGGAGGAGTTACCTGTGGTCTCAGAGGGAGGAGTTACCTGTGGTCTCAGACAGAGGGAGGAGTTACCTGTGGTCTCAGACAGAGGGAGGAGTTACCTGTGGTCTCAGAGGGAGGAGTTACCTGTGGTCTCAGACAGAGGGCGCTGCTGAAGGCCTGAGCCGCTCGGTCGTGGTTTAGGTGGAGGTGGTGGAGGACCCCGAGGCCCGTGTGGAGGTCTGGGTCTGAGTCCGAGTCCAGAGCTGCGTCCTGGAAGAGTCGCAGCAGCTCCTCCAGCGGCTCCTCCAGCGGCTCCTGAACCTCAGAGCTGAGGGAGATGTTTACTTCTTTATATATAAACACATCATTTCACATGTTTGTTATTTTCACACTGACCTCCTGTAGGGGGCGCTGTGGTGCAGCCAGCTGCGCAGAGCGTCACAGGCCTCTCTCTGTCGCCCCCTGTTGGTCAGACTGACGGCCAGCGCCACGAGGGCGGGGCGGTCTGAGGGGCGGAGCCTCAGACACTTCTGCAGACACAAGATGGCCGCCTCATCGTTCTCGTTTTCAGCCTGAGCCAAACCCAGAATCCGCCAGGCCTGAAGAAACCAGAGAATAAAGTCACAGTTAGAGATTTATCTGCTTCCATACCGATACCGATACCGATACCGATACTGGGGTTTGAGTATCTGCTGATGTCCAATGTTTACCGATAACAAAAGACTCTTAAAAGTGGCTGCTGTGAATGAAAAAGTTGTTCCTCTTTTCTCCGTTGTATAAACATTCAATAATAAACTGTAAATAAAAACATGAATATGAACAACTCGCAAAACTAATATCAACATTTCATAAACTAAAACACAAACGCTTGGCCACAGTGGGTGATTTTATTTTATTAGGCGACTTTAGTTTCTGTCCTAGCCTTGATTAGTCGATGTTAGCATTAGCATGCTATTGCTAGCCGTGGCATTTTGCGCAGCGATCAAAACTATGTTTGTGAATGTTAAAACTAAAAAGGTTTAGTGAAAGGTTCTAAAGTAGTCAGAGCCAAAACTGGTATCGGTTCAGTATCAGATATTTGTTGCCGATACAGATATTGTATTTTTTCGGGTATCGGCTCAAATATCTGACACTAGTATCGGATCGTTGCATCTGCAGCATATTTTAAAGCTACTCTAAGCGGTCCTTTTTGCCAGTCTGGCGCCGCCATGTGGGCCGCCATGTGGGCCGCCATGTGGCCATGTGGGCCGCCATGTGGGCCGCCATGTGGCCATGTGGGCCGCCATGTGCGCCGCCATGTGCGCCGCCATGTGGGCCGCCATGTGGGCCGCCATGTGGGCCGCCATGTGCGCCGCCATGTGCGCCGCCATGTGGGCCGCCATGTGGGCCGCCATGTGGGCCGCCATGTGCGCCGCCATGTGCGCCGCCATGTGGGCCGCCATGTGGGCCGCCAACAGCAGAAGGAGACCCCCCCCCCCAACACACGCCTCACCCCCACATGCCCCTGCACCATGTAAACACAAACACATGGACAAGCAGCAGACGCAGCAACAGTTAGCGGCTAACAGTTTAGCGGCTAACAGTTTAGCGGCTAACAGTTTAGCGGCTAACAGTTTAGCGGGGCCAGGTGAGGGGGGGGGAGCAGAGTTCACTACTTCCAGGATATTTTAAAGATACTTCCAGGGTATTTTAAAGATACTTCCAGGATATTTTAAAGATACTTCCAGGATATTTTAAAGATACTTCCAGGATATTTTAAAGATACTTCCAGGATATTTTAAAGATACTTCCAGGATATTTTAAAGATACTTCCAGGATAACGCCTCACCTCTGCGTCGCTCGGGTCGTGCAGAACTGTGGAGTGTAAATCCTGGAGTGGATCCGGGTCCGGGCTCTGAGTGGAGGATTAACAGCAGATTATTACTCACAGTCCACAGGGATTAGATGTGACATTTACAGATCAAACCGGCCCCGGTCCCACAGTGACATAACATACAAAAACATATTGATATGAAATCAATGAGAGACCTGAGCAGACGTCCCCGGGTCCTGCTCTTCATCCTGGGCTTCAGTGACCCGGTTCCACTGGACCAGATCGGCCCACCCCTCCTCCATCTTCTCCCAGAACACGGTGTCGGACTGAGGACACAGACTTAGTGGTTAGAGCTCGTGCTTCACAGCTAGAAGGTCCCGGGTTCCATTCCCACGTGAGTGGAGGCTGCCCGGGCCAGTGTGGTGCAGATGTGTGCAGATGTTTAAGCACCGAGTCTGGAGTGAAGCACTTGTTGAAATAAAACGGTTTATTTGTTTGAGCAGTAGACATTGTGCTCAGAAGCCCCCCCCCCCCTCCCCCCCCCAAGTGCAATAATTAAAAGAGAACATTCCAGCTGCTTCACACAGAGCGACTTCTGAACCGTTTCTATCACTCATAGAAACAACGATCTGGATTCATGTTCCATCAGTAAGATATTTATTTATTTCAGATTTTACCCGTGAAGAAGAAGAGTGTTTAAGCTCTTCTTCTTCTTCTTCCCTTGAAAACACTATAAAAAACAGTTTAACAAAGATTTTCACAATAAAAGCACTGAGACAAACAGGGATTTTCATAATAAAAGCACTAAGACAAACAGGGATTTTCACAATAAAAGCACTGAGACAAACATAATCAGGCGTTGCTGCTGGAACGGTCGTCATTCTGTTGCTCAGATTCACAAACGGAGAATTAGGGTTGCCAGGTTATGGATCTGTTGAGAGGAATCCTCCCAACGGGCTCTAAACCTTGTCCTTTAATGCACCACTCAGCATAGGAACATCATCTACAAAATCAGCTGTTAGGGCAGCCGTGTGGGGGTTTGTTGATGGGGAGTTACTGCCCTCTACAACTGGCCCGCTCCACACTGGTCAGGGCTACAGCCACTCACATATAACTCAGTTAAATATATAATAATGATGATAATGATAATTAAACCCAAATTAAGATTACACTGAGAATGGCAATGACAACTGGGAAGTATCACGATCTCGGAGAATAATATTTATTAATGTTCCTTCATAACATAAAAGTAACTCTCGGTCACGGGAAAAATCTGAAATAAATAAATGTCTTACTGATGGAACATGAATCCAGATCTTTGTTTCTATGAACGAAACGGTTCATGAGTCGCTCTGTGTGAAGCAGCTGGAACGTTCTTTTATTTATTACACAACGTCCTCCCGTCCTCCTGTCCTCCTGTCCCCACGTCCTCCTGTCCTCCTGTCCCCACGTCCTCCCGTCCTCCTGTCCTCCTGTCCCCACGTCCTCCTGTCCCCACGTCCTCCTGTCTCCTGTCCTCCTGTCCCCACGTCCTCCTGTCCTCCTGTCCTCCTGTCCTCACGTCCTCCTGTCCCCACGTCCTCCTGTCCTCCTGTCCTCCTGTCCTCACGTCCTCCTGTCCCCACGTCCTCCTGTCCTCCTGTCCCCACGTCCTCCTGTCCCCACGTCCTCCTGTCCTCCTGTCCTGTCTCCTGTCCCCACGTCCTCCTGTCCCCACGTCCTCCTGTCCTCCTGTCCTCCTGTCCCCACGTCCTCCTGTCCTCCTGTCCTCCTGTCTCACGTCCTCCTATCCTCCTGTCCTCCTGTCCTCCTGTCCTCCCGTCCTCGAGCACTCTTCATATGAGCCGTGTTGGGATAATCCGGGGATTATCGATAATCCCAAACCAATCTTTCTGGCGCTCGTGTCCTGGACGTGGCGGAGCTTCAGACGCGCTGACTCAGAGGAACCCGAGCCTGGTGTCCTGCTCAGAACATCGATCTGAA
The DNA here is from genome assembly GCA_021464625.1 of Proterorhinus semilunaris. NCBI lineage: Eukaryota > Metazoa > Chordata > Actinopteri > Gobiiformes > Gobiidae > Proterorhinus > Proterorhinus semilunaris. Next base: position 34,290,960 of record CM038358.1, on the reverse strand, counting down.
CGTCTCCATCATGGTGGTGATGATCTGCACACGGCTCCGTTACAGGAAAGTCTCTGTCTTCACTTTGAGGTTCCTGGAAATGTGTCGACGGAATCCAGAAGCTCCTCTTTACTGTGTCCACGCTGAGTGAGTGTTTATCCCTGAGGCCCCTGAGGCTCCTGAGGCCCCTGAGGTTCCTGAGGCCCCTGAGGTTCCTGAGGCCCCTGAGGCTCCTGAGGCCCCTGAGGCCCCTGAGGTCACTGAGGCCCCTGAGGTCACTGAGGCCCCTGAGGTCACTGAGGCCCCTGAGGTCCCTGAGGCTCCTGAGGCCCCTGAGGCAGAGTGAGGTTTATGATAAAGCGTGTACATGGGCTTTAACCCAAACATCTGCAGGTTCAGTTGAACACATCTGTCAGACGGACAGAGCTGGAGGCGTCTTGCCCAAGGACACAACAAGAACTCCTGTACGGCTTCGTACCTCGACCGCGGCCTTGGCCTTCTGGAACTCCTCGTCTGTGGAGCCTCGTCTGCTCAGCCCGGGCTGAACTCTCCCCCTCCCCTTCACAGTGTCCTAGAGGAAACAAACACTAAATTACAGTTTTCTGCTTCTTTATCGTTTTATTGGTCACACATAATGACCTGCAGGGGGCGCTGAGGGCTGGCCTCGTCCTCCAGGCCCCTCCCCTCGGCCGAACACCTGACACACAGAGACCACATTAACCCTGATGCCCTCCCACACACACCGTACACTCACACTGATGAGGGACTGACCCGAGCGGCTGGTGTGACGAGTGTGGGCACATGTCTCGTTCCACTGACCCGAGCGGCTGGTGTGACGAGTGTGGGCACATGTCTCGGTCCACTGACCCGAGCGGCTGGTGTGACGAGTGTGGGCACATGTCTCGGTCCACTGACCCGAGCGGCTGGTGTGACGAGTGTGGGCACATGTCTCGGTCCACTGACCCGAGCGGCTGGTGTGACGAGTGTGGGCACATGTCTCGGTCCACTGCAGAGACGCCTGGGACAGAGACAAAAGAAAAGAACTGGGCATAAATAAACAGTTATTCCAATCAAAGTCAAAGTGACTCCTTGAACTGGACCATCTTTCAGCCTTTCTGGTGTAAAATATACAGACTGTAGGGGGCGCTGTGGTTTGTTTAGAAGAGACAGGATGGACAGGTCTCCCAGTGGTCGTCGTGTTTGACTCCAGCCAAACCACGAGGGACCGATCGAGAGGACGCAGTTCCACCCGTGATCCCCGGGGGAGCTCTAGATCACCAGCAGCGAATAAAACACAACAACAATACACAACAACAATACACAACAACAATACACAACAACAACAACAACAATACACAACAACAATACACAACAACAATACACAACAACAACAATACACAACAACAATACACAACAACAATACACAACAACAATACACAACAACAACAACAACAATACACAACAACAACAATACACAACAATACACAACAACAACAACAACAATACACAACAACAACAACAACAACAATACACAACAACAACAACAATACACAACAACAACAATACACAACAACAACAACAACAATACACAACAACAACAACAATACACAACAACAACAATACACAACAACAACAATACACAACAACAACCACAACAATACACAACAACAATACACAACAACAATACACAACAACAACAACACACAACAACAACAACAACAACAATACACAACAACAACAACAACAACAATACACAACAACAATACACAACAACAACACACAACAACAACAACAACAACAACAACAATACACAACAACAACAACAATACACAACAACAACAATACACAACAACAACAACAACAATACACAACAACAACCACAACAATACACAACAACAATACACAACAACAATACACAACAACAACAACAACACACAACAACAACAACAACAACAATACACAACAACAACAACAACAATACACAACAACAATACACAACAACAACACACAACAATACACAACAACAACCAAAACAATACACAACAACAATACACAACAACAACAACCATACACAACAACAATACACAACAACAACAATACACAACAACAATACACAACAACAACAACAACAATACACAACAACAACAACAATACACAACAACAACAATACACAACAACAACAACAACAACAATACACAAAAACAACAACAACAACAACAGCAATACACAACAACAATACACAACAACAACAACAATACACAACAACAATACACAACAACAACACACAACAACAACAACAATACACAACAACAACACACAACAACAACAACAACACACAACAACAACAACACACAACAACAACAATACACAACAACAATACACAACAACAATACACAACAACAACACACAACAACAACACACAACAACACACAACAACAACACACAACAACAACACACAACAACAACACACAACAACAACACACAACAACAACACACAACAACAATACACAACAACAATACACAACAACAATACACAACAACAACAATACACAACAATAACAACAATACACAACAATACACAACAACAACAACAATACACAACAACAACAATACACAACAACAACAACAATACACAACAACAACAACAATACACAACAACAATACACAACAACAACAACAATACACAACAACAACAACAACAACAACAATACACAACAGCAACAACAATACACAACAGCAACAACAATACACAACAGCAACAACAACAATACACAACAACAACAATACACAACAGCAACAGCAATACACAACAACAACAACAACAATACACAACAGCAACAACAATACACAACAACAACAACAATACGCAACAACAACAACCACGATTAGCCTCTAAAATGGTAAAACAATTCATACGTTTGATCTCACACACAACACAATCACACAAAAGCAGAATAAACACATTAACGCTGATGTTCAGTTGATTCGATACTTCTGAACGTCGTGTTTATGAGAAGGTAAAATGGTCCAGAGCTGGACCGCAGGTTCTCTGTGGTTTGTCTCCTGCTCAGATTATGGATGAGACACTGGGCGAGGAGCCAGTTTTCCAAACTGAAGGGCGGGGCTGAGGGGCGGGGCTGAAGGGCGGGGCTGACCTGAGTTTGTGGACAGTCGGTCTGGGCTGCAGGGACTCGCCGGCTCCTCACGCTGTTTGGATCGAGAACTGCACCTCTTCCTCAGTGGACTCCAGCGCTTCACGATAGGACTGAAGCTGTGAGCCGAGCTTGAAGCGCGGCCGCTAACCGGGCTGTTAGCCAGGCTGTAGCTGTTAGCTCGACTGTTAGCCGGGCTCTTAGCCGGGCTGTAGCTGTTAGCTCGACCGTTAGCCGGGCTGTAGCTGTTAGCCGGGCTGTTAGCCGGGCTGTAGCTGTTAGCTCGACTGTTAGCCGGGCTCTTAGCCGGGCTGTAGCTGTTAGCTCGACGGTTAGCTGGGCTGTTAGCCGGGCTGTAGCTGTTAGCTCGACCGTTAGCCGGACTGTAGCTGTTAGCTTGACTTTTAGCTCGACTGTTAGCCGGGCTATAATCCGGGGTCTGGGTTGGGTCGCTCGGGTCGCTCAGATCCACCAGGTCCAGAGCCGTGGACGGGCCTGAAGCAGAGGAAGTGGCAGAGTGGTTAGCACAGACTAATCGGGCTGTGATTGGTCAGACATACCTGCTGGGCTGTGATTGGTCGGTCGTAAGGCCTCAGACAGGAAGTCGTCGATGGATGGACTGAGCAGAGGTCGACTCTCGCCGCGAGCCGCCGCCATCTGCATCGGCCAATCAGAGAGAGGTACTGGAGTATTAGTAACAGTACACTACAGTGTAGTGATAATACAAGCACTATAATACAACTACACAGGGATTTTCACAATAAAAGCACTATAATACAACTACACAGGGATTTTCACAATAAAAGCACTATAATACAACTACACAGGGATTTTCACAATAAAAGCACTATAATACAACTACACAGGGATTTTCACAATAAAAGCACTATAATACAACTACACAGGGATTTTCACAATAAAAGCACTATAATACAACTACACAGGGATTTTCACAATAAAAGCGCTATAATACAACTACACAGGGATGATCACAATAAAAGCGCTATAATACAACTAAACAGGGATTTTCACAATAAAAGCGCTATAATACAACTAAACAGTGATTTTCACAATAAAAGCGCTATAATACAACTAAACAGGGCTTATCACAATAAAAGCGCTATAATACAACTAAACAGGGCTTATCACAATAAAAGCGCTATAATACAACTAAAGAAGGATTGTCACAATAAAAGCACTATAATACAACTAAACAGGGCTTATCACAATAAAAGCACTATGATACAACTACACAGGGATTTTCACAATAAAAGCACTATAATACAACTAAACAGGGATTTTCACAATAAAAGCGCTAATACAACTAAACAGGGCTTATCACAATAAAAGCACTATAATACAACTAAACAGGGATTTTCACAATAAAAGCGCTATAATACAACTAAACAGGGCTTATCACAATAAAAGCGCTATAATACAACTAAACAGGGATTTTCACAATAAAAGCACTATAATACAACTAAAGAAGGATTGTCACAATAAAAGCACTATAATACAACTAAACAGGGATTTTCACAATAAAAGCGCTATAATACAACTAAACAGGGCTTATCACAATAAAAGCACTATAATACAACTAAACAGGGATTTTCACAATAAAAGCACTATAATACAACTAAAGAAGGATTGTTACAATAAAAGCACTATAATACAACTAAACAGGGCTTATCACAATAAAAGCACTATAATACAACTAAACAGGGATTTTCACAATAAAAGCGCTATAATACAACTAAACAGGGATTTTCACAATAAAAGCGCTAATACAACTAAACAGGGCTTATCACAATAAAAGCACTATAATACAACTAAACAGGGATTTTCACAATAAAAGCGCTATAATACAACTAAACAGGGCTTAGCACAATAAAAGCGCTATAATACAACTAAACAGGGATTTTCACAATAAAAGCACTATAATACAACTAAAGAAGGATTGTCACAATAAAAGCACTATAATACAACTAAACAGGGATTTTCACAATAAAAGCGCTATAATACAACTAAACAGGCCTTATCACAATAAAAGCACTATAATACAACTAAACAGGGATTTTCACAATAAAAGCACTATAATACAACTAAAGAAGGATTGTTACAATAAAAGCACTATAATACAACTAAACAGGGCTTATCACAATAAAAGCACTATAATACAACTAAACAGGGATTTTCACAATAAAAGCGCTATAATACAACTAAACAGGGCTTATCACAATAAAAGCGCTATAATACAACTAAACAGGGATTTTCACAATAAAAGCACTATAATACAACTAAAGAAGGATTGTCACAATAAAAGCACTATAATACAACTAAACAGGGATTTTCACAATAAAAGCGCTATAATATAACTAAACAGGGCTTATCACAATAAAAGCACTATAATACAACTAAACAGGGATTTTCACAATAAAAGCACTATAATACAACTAAAGAAGGATTGTTACAATAAAAGCACTATAATACAACTAAACAGGGCTTATCACAATAAAAGCACTATAATACAACTAAAGAAGGATTGTTACAATAAAAGCACTATAATACAACTAAACAGGGATTTTCACAATAAAAGCAAAGGACTAAATGAACCAAAACCAGGAAAAGCAGAGGATTAGTAACTGTACTTTGTAGTATCATTGTAGTATTAGTAGTACTTCGTTTCAGTCGTGTAGAGAAAGCCCAAACCTTGTGCACTGAGTTTCCGTCCGACTTCTTTCCTGGAAGTTCCTTCATCACCATGGCAACCACCTTCTCCTGAAACAGACCATAATAATCAGGCCTCCCTCTCAGTCGTCCAGCTCTTTTTAGGACTAAAGATGGAGAGCGACGAGTCCGAGACACAAACAGGTATATTTAAGATATTACTTTTAGTTTGACATCGTTTGTGATGTTTATAGTTTCACTTCCTTATTGGACACTGACAGGAAGTGACATAGATGAAGGACAACCATTTTAAACTGTTGCCGTGCCGACCATGTGACGTCAGTGGGAAATGAGTCAAACTGAACTTTACCTTTATCTATGTCACTTCCTTCAGCAGCTTAAACATTCAAATAAAAGTAACTTTTCTTCATTAACCTCTTAACCTCCACCTGAACCCAGTGCGTTTTCTCCAGTTTGGCTTTACCCGAATCTAAAAGCCTCGACGAGGATGAAAATGCAACAAAAGTGGTAAAAAACAAAACAAAAGAGCGACAAAAAACAGGAAACAAAGCAAAGAAAGCGACAAAAACACTTTAACAATGAAACAAAAAAGTGACAGTTTTGTTGGTCTTAGCTTTCAAATGGGGTGTTACTCTGGCCTATAGGCTGTGACCTTTTAGATTTGGATAAAGCTGAACTGGAGAAAATGCGCTCGATTAAAGCGGGGGTAAAAGGTTAATGAGCTGCTGCAGATCGTGCTTTTTTTTGGAGTTTCTCACCTGGACCTGCAGCATGACTCTTCCTCCTCTGCCTCCTCTGCCTCCTCTGCCTCCTCTGCCTCCTCTTCCTCCTCTTCCTCCTCAGGCGCAGCACAGACTCCTGTCCCGCTCACAGCTGCTCCGTGTGTCGGCCTGAGGAGCTGTGAGTGACCGAGAGCATCAGCACCGTCCGAGAGTCTGAGAGAATGAGCTGCTCTGACAGTGAAACTGCGCCCCCCAAAGGCAGACACAGGTAACTACAGGTGAAATATTCCTGATTTTAACCCTCTGTCACACTCAAGCACATTCTTTTGCTTTCAGACTTTTATTTGAACTTAGCTCCTAAATTGAGTGAAACGTTTGGTCTAAAATAATTGAAAGTCATTTGTATTTTGATCCCGTTGTGGAGCTTCCACACTAAAATGTGCTGGAAACTTCAGAGCTAGAACTCAATGAAGGAACAATAATTAGGCCCGAGCGGCCTGCCGTAGCAAGGGCCTATTGTAATCGCAACGCAGTGCGCGCAGCGCACTGAACCGAGGTGCGCAGAGCGCACGAAAACAGCGCGAAGCGCTGTCCCCATGTCCAACGTAAACTCACCGTGTAAAACAGTGACTGCCCACACCTCTGGTGTGGGCCCTTATACTTATAATTGCAGCAAAATTAATGGGGGTATATGGCCAACTGTCATACGGAGGTGGATGACGAGCGCGAAGCGCTCGTCATCCACCTCCGAGCCCCACGGGTGCGTAGGGGAAGTCGAAAGCTTTAAAAAAATGCATAATATGTTGTAGTCGCGAAAGCGACTATATTGTTTTTGCAAGAAATATTATTATTAGGCCCGAGCCAGGACTTTGTCCTGGTGAGGGACTATTGTTCTCCCCCGGTTTCTTGTTATTATTATTATTATTATTATTATTAGGCCCGAGCCAGGACTTTGTCCTGGTGAGGGACTATTGTTCTCCCCCGGTTTCTTGTTATTATTATTATTATTATTATTATTATTATTATTCCGCCTCTAAGATCCTTTTTTTCAGTGCCTTCCTGTGCAAAAGTACACGCAGAAATTGGCACAGTGATCAGAGTCGGCAAAAATTGCGTGTCAGTGGGCGACATGCACACGCCCAAAACAAAATGGCTCCACAGCACCCCCTCAAAGTTGACCCCCATTCTTTTGGGGACATGCATTTTTGGCGTAGGCCAATCCCCTTTGGCCCAGCGATAGAGCGCATGGAGAGAGTCACAAAACATCATTATAGCTCCGCCCTCTGACCAACAGGAAGTCGGCCATCTTGGATTGAAATCCTGGAGAAGAAATCTCTCACCAGATGTTTCAATGTACTACTCCTTGGTTTCTCTGCAGAATAAGCTCTAACATGGCTCAATAGAATCTAGAGAAATTGAGCTACAACTTCAAGCCAGCTTTTTTTGATAACGTTTACAGTTTTCACATAGCGCCCCCACAAAAAACATGCTTTTTTCCCGTACCTTGGACAACCCCTCGCAGGCATGCGCTCTATACAATCTGGATCATATTTGGCTGACATAAGGCCTCTTATGGTATGAATCCATAAAACTCAATAACTTCACGGTGCTCACCAGTATAGCGCCACCTATGTATACCTTGAACATTTTAGTTTGTACGATTTATATGAAACGTTGCAGGTATATTCTACACATGAAATCGAACACACAAATATATTACATGTGTTTGATATTTTCAAAGGTGTGGGCGTGGCAATGACGCACAGGAAGTCGGCCATTTTCACTTTTAACCTCTTAACTCCCACCTGAACCAAGTGCATTTCTTTGTGTGCTGTGGTTTTATCTGCACTTACGTCTCATTTCTGTAACTGTGTTTTTGACGCTTTTTTTCAAGCAGCTTTAAGATATGGGTCAAGACGAACTGGAGAAAATGTACTCGGTTAAAGTGGGGGTTAAGAGATTACAATGGCACCCCCACAAAAAAAATGCCTTTTTGCAGTACATTTCACAAAACCTCGCAGGCATGCGCTCTATCCAATCTGGATCATATTTGCCTGACATAAGGCCTCTTATGGTATGAATCCATAGAGCTCAATAACTTCACAGTGCTCAACACTATAGCGCCCCCTATCTATACCTTGAATATTGCAGTCTGGATTATTTATCTCCCACTTTGCCGGTATATTCTACACAATAAACTAAACAAAAAATGATATATTACATATGCATCATATTGTGTAAGATGTGGGCGTGGCCAGTGTAAACGTGTTCCTGAGAGCATCATTATTACCCATGATCACTGGCACATTCTTTGTCCCTTTGAGTTTTAAATGTCATCACTTATACACCAGATGGCCCTGAATCTTTTTACATGAACACAAAAATGATCCATGCTATAGCGCCCCCTGCTGCAAAGAGCAAGAGTTAGTAGACAGAGAGCACACAGGTTGTGTGTGAGGCCGAGGGGAGAGCAGGTTTGGGCGAGAGCGGGGGCGGTAGCAAAGGAGGCGGTCGCAAGGGGGGGCTGCGCCAGGGGCGAGGGCCTACATCGCCGCTTGCGGCTTTAATTAGGCCCGAGCGGCCTGCCGTAGCAAGGGCCTATTGTAATCGCAACGCAGTGCGCGCAGCGCACTGTACCGAGGTGCGCGGAGCGCACGAAAACAGCGCGAAGCGCTGTCCCCATGTCAACCGTAAACTCACCGTGTAAAACAGTGACTGCCCACACCTCTGGTGTGGGCCCTTATACTTGTAATTGCAGCAAAATCAGTGGGGGTATATGGCCAACTGTCATACGGAGGTGGATGACGAGCGCGAAGCGCTCGTCATTCACCTCCGAGCCCCACCGGTGCGTGGGGGAAGTCGAAAGCTTTCAAAAAATGTATAATATGTTGTAGTCGCGAAAGCGACTATATTGTTTTTGCAGGAAATATTATTATTCTTTCTTTCTTTCTTTCTTCTTTCTTCTGCTCTTTGAGCAGGAATTTGACCTCCTGAACATAGTCAAAAACTCACCAAACTTTGCCCAAAATTCAGATCTGGTGAAAAATTAATTAAAATGTGTGTTTCGTTTTGGGGAGATAAAAAATGGCGCGACAGCGCCACCTACAAAAGTGAAAATACATTGCGCCTATGGGGAGGGGGCCAACATAAACTTTGTCGCAGAGCGACGGGATTCGGTACAGACATTCGTCCTGTGAGGACAAACAAAATATATTATTGTGGCCACGCCCCCAGACAAACCGGAAGTCCGCCATTTTGACAGGAAGTCGGGAAAATGCTGAGTCAGCGTTTTCGCTGACGTCGCATTTTAACGAACTCCTCCTAGGGCGTTTCACCAAATGAGCCCAAAATCGCTCCAGCTCATCCCGAGATGTGGGGCATCAAAAGTTATCCAAATTTTTTGGCTAAGTTTTACGGTTTGTTTGCGGCGAAGCCGCAATCTTTACGAAGATTTTTGCGACTTTCCGAAAACAACAAAATGCTCCCATTTGCACAAACGAACTCCGATTAAAAATCGGAAATATACATTTTATTGACCTTTCACCCCCGGACACAACAAATGTGAAAAAGTGAGATTTGGCGCGATAGCGCCCCCTCTAGGCTGAGAAGAAAATATGCATTATGGGAAAAAAATTAGTTTCTCGGAAATTGATAAAATTCGGCACAATAATAGCTGATGGCATCCCGATCCAAAAAGCCAATGAGACCCATACCGTATTTTGTACGGTGTTGCCATGGAGACGACCGAGGCTCGCCATGTTATTCCAATGGGACTGACCCGCATATCACACATTATACACATTACAGCTCGTTAGCGCCCTCTGTAATGTTCTTGTGAACAGTGGTAAATTGAAGTACGGCCCGTAAGGGCCGTCCGATGCTGCTTGTGAAATAAAAAAGATTTGGGGCACGATAGCGCCCTCTGCAGGTTGGGGCCATCATTCACATGGAGACGCTAAAAATCTCGTTTTGATGTTTACTCACAAAGATTAATGGCTCATCAGGGCAATAAAATGTAGTGTGGCCACGTTGGCGCCCTCGGTGGGTTATGGCACGGCAATGGAGGCACTAAGGGAGGCCTCCATTACATGGTTGCTAGGCGACCAACAGGTGGTCGGCCATTTTGGGAAAAATCGAGTAATCAGCGCCGAAGGCGCCATTTCTCGCCTTTGCTCTTTTATAATCTCGACCTAGGGTGGCAGCGACATTATAACCACGTAGGGCGCGGCAGCGCCTCCCGGTTATTGCGGCGGCGTGCGATAGCGTTCAGTAACCAGCCAACGAGACCCGCGAGGGCCTCTCGATGCCGCTTGCGGCTTTAATTTTTCTTCTTCTTTCTTTCTTCTGCTCTTTGAGCAGGAATTTGACCCCCTGAATATAATCAAAAACTCACCAAACTTTGCCCAAAATTCAGATCCGGCGAAAAATTTATTAAAATGTGTGTTTCGTTTTGGGGAAATAAAAAATGGCGCGACAGCGCCACCTACAAAAGTGAAAATACATTGCGCCTATGGGGAGGGGGCCAACATAAACTTTGTCGTAGAGCGACGAGATTTGGTACAGACCTTCGTCCTGTGAGGACAAACAAAATATATTATTGTGGCCACGCCCCCAGACAAACCGGAAGTCCGCCATTTTGACAGGAAGTCGGGAAAATGCTGAGTCAGCGTTTTCGCTGACGTCGCATTTTAACGAACTCCTCCTAGGGCGTTTCACCAAATGAGCCCAAAATCGCTCCAGCTCATCTCCAGATGTGGGGCATCAAAAGTTATCCAAATTTTTTGGCTAAGTTTTATGGTTTGTTTGCGGCGAAGCCGCAATCTTTACGAATAATTTTGCGACTTACCGAAAACAACAAAATGCTCCCATTTGCACAAACGAACTCCGATTAAAAATCGGAAATATACATTTTATTGACCTTTCACCCCCGGATACAACAAATGTGAAAAAATGAGATTTGGCGCGATAGCGCCCCCTCTAGGCCGAGAACAAAAAATGCATTATGGGAAAAAAATTAGTTTCTCGGAAATGGATGAAATTCGGCACAATAATAGCTGATGGCATCCCGATCCAAAAAGCCAATGAGACCCATACCGTATTTTGTACGGTGTTGCCATAGAGACGACCGAGGCTCGCCATGTTATTCCAATGGGACTGAGCCGCATATCACACATTATACACGATTACAGTGCGTTAGCGCCCTCTGTGAGGAGCTTGTGAACAGTAGTCATTGATGTACGGCCCGTCAGGGCCGTCCGATGCTGCTTGTGAAATAAAAAAGATTTGGGGCGCGCTAGCGCCCTCTGCAGGTTGGAGCCATCATTCACATGGAGACGTGAAAAATCTCGTTTTGATGTTTACTCACAAAGATTAATGGCACATCAGGCCAATAAAATGTAGTGTGGCCACGTTGGCGCCCTCGGTAGGGTTATGGCGCGGCAATGGAGGCACTAAGGGAGGTCTCCATTACATGGTTGCTAGGCGACCAACAGGTGGTCGGCCATTTTGGGAAAAATAGAGTAATCAGCGCCGAAGGCGCCATTTCTTGCATTTTTGCTCTTTTATAAACTCCACCGAGGGTGGCAGCGACATTATAACCACGTAGGGCGCGGCAGCGCCTCCCGGTTATTGCGGCGGCGTGCGGCAACCGGCGTCAACCGGCCACCGCGTCCCGCGAGGGCCTCTCGATGCCGCTTGCGGCTTTAATTAGTCTTTCCTTTTTTTATTTTGAAGGTGTGACTCTCCTCTTTTCATTTGACAATATCACGTTTGTATGAAAACGTTTTAACCCTTTAATTGCCAACCCTCAGACCCAAAGTCACTTCAGTGCAATATGTTTGAAACGTTTGTAAGATTTATCAGTCCTTCACAATAAAGGTCTTTTAGAAAATGTACAGTGCTTTGTGAAAGTACTAATACACCTTGAACTTTTGCACATTTACAACCCTAAACAAAGATTTTGTTTTTACTGAAAGTTCACACAAGTAACAGACGACTGTGAAGTGAAAGCAAAATGATACATGATTCTGTTATTTTTCAAAAAAGAGAAAAGTGTGGCGTGCATAAGTATTCATACAGCATGACTGAATACTTTGTGGAACGCCCTTTTGCTGCAATAACAGCAGCAAGTCTTCTGGGGTTTGACTCTACAAGGTTTGCACATGTAGAGACTGACATTTGAGCCCATTCCTCTTTACAAAACAACTCCAGCTCTGTCTCATTAGAAGGAGAGCGTTTGTGAACAGATGTTTTCAGGTCTTTCCAGATGTTCAATAGGATTGAGGTCAGGACTTTGACTGGGCCGTTCTATAACATTCATATGTTTGTTTTTAAACCATTCCATTGTACATGTTTGTGTTTAGGGTCATTGTCCTGCTGGAAGGTGAAGCTCCGCCCCAGCCTCAATTCTCTTGTGACTCCAGCAGGTTTTCCTCCAAAATGTCTCTGTATTTGGCTCCATGGATTGAACAGAGAGTTCAAATCTTGGGAAATCTTTGTATAACTTGACGGTGATAGGGCCGTGATAGAGCCATGATAGAGCCGTGATAGGGCCGTGATAGAGCCGTGATAGAGCCATGATAGAGCCGTGATAGAGCCGTGATAGGGCCGTGATAGGGCCGTGATAGGGCCGTGATAGGGCCGTGATAGAGCCGTGATAGAGCCGTGATAGAGCCATGATAGAGCCGAGCCGTGATAGAGCCATGATAGAGCCATGATAGAGCCATGATAGAGCCGTGATAGAGCCGTGATAGAGCCATGATAGAGCCATGATAGAGCCGTGATAGAGCCGTGATAGAGCCATGATAGAGCCATGATAGAGCCGTGATAGAGCCATGATAGAGCCATGATAGAGCCGTGATAGAGCCGTGATAGGGCCGTGATAGAGCCATGATAGAGCCGAGCCGTGATAGGGCCGTGATAGAGCCGTGATAGAGCCATGATAGAGCCGAGCCATGATAGAGCCACGATAGAGCCACGATAGAGCCGTGATAGGATCGTGATAGGGCCACGATAGAACTATGACAGAAGAATGATAGAGCCACGATAGAGCCGAGCCGTGATAGAGCCATGATAGAGCCATGATAGAGCCGTGATAGAGTCGTGATAGAGCCATGATAGAGCCGTGATAAAGCCGTGATAGAGCCGAGCCTTGATAGGGCCTTGATAGGGCCGTGATAGGGCCACGATAGAGCCGTGATAGAGCCGTGATAGAGCCATGATAGAGTCGTGATAGAGTCGTGATAGAGCCATGATAGAACTATGATAGAGCCATGATAGAGCCGTGATAGAGCCGTGATAGAGCCATGATAGAGCCGTGATAGAGCCGTGATAGAGCCATGATAGAGCCGTGATAGAGCCGTGATAGAGCCGTGATAGGGCCGTGAGAGGGCCATGATAGAGCCATGATAGAGCCGTGATAGAGCCGTGATAGGGCCGTGATAGAGCCGTGATAGAGCGAGCCATGATAGAGCCGTGATAGAGCCATGATAGAGCCATGATAGAGCCGTGATAGAGCCGTGATAGGGCCGTGATAGAGCCATGATAGAGCCGAGCCGTGATAGGGCCGTGATAAGGCCGTGATAGAGCCATGATAGGGCCTTGATAGGGCCATGATAGAGCCGTGATAGAGTCGTGATAGAGCCGTGATAGAGCCATGATAGAGCCGTGATAGAGCCGTGATAGAGCCGTGATAAAGCCGTGATAGAGCCGAGCCTTGATAGGGCCTTGATAGGGCCGTGATAGAACTATGATAGAGCCATGATAGAGCCGTGATAGAGCCATGATAGAGCCGTGATAGAGTCGCGATAGGGTCCCTGATCCCCTCACCTGTGCTCCTGGTCCCTGGTCCTCTCACCTGTGCTCCTGGTCCCTGGTCCTCTCACCTGTGCTCCTGGTCCCTGGTCCTCTCACCTGTGCTCCTGGTCCCTGGTCCCCTCACCTGTGCTCCTGGTCCCTGGTCCTCTCACCTGTGCTCCTGGTCCCTGGTCCTCTCACCTGTGCTCCTGGTCCCTGGTCCCCTCACCTGTGCTCCTGGTCCCTGGTCCCCTCACCTGTGCTCCTAGTCCCTGGTCCTCTCACCTGTGCTCCTGGTCCCTGGTCCTCTCACCTGTGCTCCTGGTCCCTGGTCCTCTCACCTGTGCTCCTGGTCCCTGGTCCTCTCACCTGTGCTCCTGGTCCCTGGTCCTCTCACCTGTGCTCCTGGTCCCTGGTCCCCTCACCTGTGCTCCTGGTCCTCTCACCTGTGCTCCTGGTCACGGCCTTGCTGAGTCTGCACTTGAGTTCTTGCCTGATTCGTTACATGTGCAGTACAAACTGACTGGAGTGCTCCATATCCCCACCTAGCGTCCTGGCATGGTATAGCATTAAAGTAGAGTCCACTTGTACTTGAAACGGTCCAGGGCCTCCATTGTAGATGTTTGTGTTTAGGGTCATTGTCCTGCTGGAAGGTGAATCTCCGCCCCAGCCTCAATTCTCTTGTGACTCCAGCAGGTTTTCCTCCAAAATGTCTCTGTATTTGGCCCCATGGATTGAACAGAGAGTTCAAATCTTGGGAAATCTTTGTATAACTTAACGGTGATAGGGCCGTGATAGAGCCGTGATAGAGCCGTGATAGAGCCGTGATAGAGCCGTGATAGAGCCGTGATAGAGCCATGATAGAGCCATGATAGAGCCATGATAGAGCCGTGATAGAGCCGTGATAGAGCCGTGATAGAGCCATGATAGAGCCGTGATAGAGCCGTGATAGGGCCGTGATAGGGCCGTGATAGGGCCGTGATAGGGCCGTGATAGAGCCGTGATAGAGCCGTGATAGAGCCATGATAGAGCCGAGCCGTGATAGAGCCATGATAGAGCCATGATAGAGCCATGATAGAGCCGTGATAGAGCCGTGATAGAGCCATGATAGAGCCATGATAGAGCCGTGATAGAGCCGTGATAGAGCCATGATAGAGCCATGATAGAGCCGTGATAGAGCCATGATAGAGCCATGATAGAGCCGTGATAGAGCCGTGATAGGGCCGTGATAGAGCCATGATAGAGCCGAGCCGTGATAGGGCCGTGATAGAGCCGTGATAGAGCCATGATAGAGCCGAGCCATGATAGAGCCACGATAGAGCCACGATAGAGCCGTGATAGGATCGTGATAGGGCCACGATAGAACTATGACAGAAGAATGATAGAGCCACGATAGAGCCGAGCCGTGATAGAGCCATGATAGAGCCATGATAGAGCCGTGATAGAGTCGTGATAGAGCCATGATAGAGCCGTGATAAAGCCGTGATAGAGCCGAGCCTTGATAGGGCCTTGATAGGGCCGTGATAGGGCCACGATAGAGCCGTGATAGAGCCGTGATAGAGCCATGATAGAGTCGTGATAGAGTCGTGATAGAGCCATGATAGAACTATGATAGAGCCATGATAGAGCCGTGATAGAGCCGTGATAGAGCCATGATAGAGCCGTGATAGAGCCGTGATAGAGCCATGATAGAGCCGTGATAGAGCCGTGATAGAGCCGTGATAGGGCCGTGAGAGGGCCATGATAGAGCCATGATAGAGCCGTGATAGAGCCGTGATAGGGCCGTGATAGAGCCGTGATAGAGCGAGCCATGATAGAGCCGTGATAGAGCCATGATAGAGCCATGATAGAGCCGTGATAGAGCCGTGATAGGGCCGTGATAGAGCCATGATAGAGCCGAGCCGTGATAGGGCCGTGATAAGGCCGTGATAGAGCCATGATAGGGCCTTGATAGGGCCATGATAGAGCCGTGATAGAGTCGTGATAGAGCCGTGATAGAGCCATGATAGAGCCGTGATAGAGCCGTGATAGAGCCGTGATAAAGCCGTGATAGAGCCGAGCCTTGATAGGGCCTTGATAGGGCCGTGATAGAACTATGATAGAGCCATGATAGAGCCGTGATAGAGCCATGATAGAGCCGTGATAGAGTCGCGATAGGGTCCCTGATCCCCTCACCTGTGCTCCTGGTCCCTGGTCCTCTCACCTGTGCTCCTGGTCCCTGGTCCTCTCACCTGTGCTCCTGGTCCCTGGTCCTCTCACCTGTGCTCCTGGTCCCTGGTCCCCTCACCTGTGCTCCTGGTCCCTGGTCCTCTCACCTGTGCTCCTGGTCCCTGGTCCTCTCACCTGTGCTCCTGGTCCCTGGTCCCCTCACCTGTGCTCCTGGTCCCTGGTCCCCTCACCTGTGCTCCTAGTCCCTGGTCCTCTCACCTGTGCTCCTGGTCCCTGGTCCTCTCACCTGTGCTCCTGGTCCCTGGTCCTCTCACCTGTGCTCCTGGTCCCTGGTCCTCTCACCTGTGCTCCTGGTCCCTGGTCCTCTCACCTGTGCTCCTGGTCCCTGGTCCCCTCACCTGTGCTCCTGGTCCTCTCACCTGTGCTCCTGGTCACGGCCTTGCTGAGTCTGCACTTGAGTTCTTGCCTGATTCGTTACATGTGCAGTACAAACTGACTGGAGTGCTCCATATCCCCACCTAGCGTCCTGGCATGGTATAGCATTAAAGTAGAGTCCACTTGTACTTGAAACGGTCCAGGGCCTCCATTGTAGATGTTTGTGTTTAGGGTCATTGTCCTGCTGGAAGGTGAATCTCCGCCCCAGCCTCAATTCTCTTGTGACTCCAGCAGGTTTTCCTCCAAAATGTCTCTGTATTTGGCCCCATGGATTGAACAGAGAGTTCAAATCTTGGGAAATCTTTGTATAACTTAACGGTGATAGGGCCGTGATAGAGCCGTGATAGAGCCGTGATAGAGCCGTGATAGAGCCGTGATAGAGCCGTGATAGAGCCATGATAGAGCCATGATAGAGCCATGATAGAGCCGTGATAGAGCCGTGATAGAGCCGTGATAGAGCCATGATAGAACTATGATAGAGCCGTGATAGGGCCGTGATAGAGCCATGATAGAACTATGATAGAGCCGTGATAGGGCCGTGATAGAGCCATGATAGAACTATGATAGAGCCGTGATAGAGCCATGATAGAGCCGTGATAGGGCCGTGATAGAGCCGTGATAGAGCCGTGATAGAGCCATGATAGAGCCATGATAGAGCCATGATAGAGCCATGATAGAGCCGTGATAGAGCCGTGATAGAGCCATGATAGAGCCATGATAGAGCCGTGATAGAGCCATGATAGAGCCGTGATAGGGCCGTGATAGAGCCGTGATAGAGCCGTGATAGAGCCGTGATAGAGCCGTGATAGAGCCATGATAGAGCCGTGATAGGGCCGTGATAGAGCCGTGATAGAGCCATGATAGAGCCGTGATAGAGCCGTGATAGAGCCATGATAGAGCCGTGATAGGGCCGTGATAGAGCCGTGATAGAGCCATGATAGAGCCATGATAGAGCCATGATAGAGCCATGATAGAGCCGTGATAGAGCCGTGATAGAGCCGTGATAGAGCCGTGATAGAGCCATGATAGAGCCATGATAGAGCCGTGATAGAGCCGTGATAGAGCCGTGATAGAGCCATGATAGAGCCATGATAGAGCCGTGATAGGGCCGTGATAGAGCCGTGATAGGGCCGTGATAGAGCCGTGATAGAGCCGTGATAGAACTATGATAGAGCCGTGATAGGGCCGTGATAGAGCCGTGATAGAGCCGTGATAGAGCCATGATAGGGCCGTGATAGAGCCGTGATAGAGCCGTGATAGAACTATGATAGAGCCGTGATAGGGCCGTGATAGACCATGATAGAACTGTGATAGAGCCGTGATAGAGCCGTGATAGGGCCGTGATAGAGCCGTGATAGAGCCGTGATAGAGCCGTGATAGAGCCGTGATAGGGCCGTGATAGAACTATGATAGAGCCGTGATAGGGCCGTGATAGACCATGATAGAACTGTGATAGAGCCGTGATAGAGCCGTGATAGAGCCGTGATAGAGCCGTGATAGAGCCATGATAGAGCCATGATAGAGCCGTGATAGGGCCGTGATAGAGCCGTGATAGGGCCGTGATAGAGCCGTGATAGAGCCGTGATAGAACTATGATAGAGCCGTGATAGGGCCGTGATAGAGCCGTGATAGAGCCGTGATAGAGCCATGATAGGGCCGTGATAGAGCCGTGATAGAGCCGTGATAGAACTATGATAGAGCCGTGATAGGGCCGTGATAGACCATGATAGAACTGTGATAGAGCCGTGATAGAGCCGTGATAGGGCCGTGATAGAGCCGTGATAGAGCCGTGATAGAGCCGTGATAGAGCCGTGATAGGGCCGTGATAGAACTATGATAGAGCCGTGATAGGGCCGTGATAGACCATGATAGAACTGTGATAGAGCCGTGATAGAGCCGTGATAGGGCCGTGATAGAGCCGTGATAGGGCCGTGATAGAGCCATGATAGAGCCGAGCCGTGATAGGGCCGTGATAGAGTCGTGATAGGGCCACGATAGGGTCCCTGGTCCCCTCACCTGTGCTCCTGGTCCCTGGTCCTCTCACCTGTGCTCCTGGTCCCTGGTCCCCTCACCTGTGCTCCTGGTCCCTGGTCCCCTCACCTGTGCTCCTGGTCCCTGGTCCTCTCACCTGTGCTCCTGGTCCCTGGTCCTCTCACCTGTGCTCCTGGTCCCTGGTCCTCTCACCTGTGCTCCTGGTCCCTGGTCCTCTCACCTGTGCTCCTGGTCCCTGGTCCCCTCACCTGTGCTCCTGGTCCCTGGTCCCCTCACCTGTGCTCCTGGTCCCCTCACCTGTGCTCCTGGTCCCTGGTCCTCTCACCTGTGCTCCTGGTCACGGCCTTGCTGAGTCTGCACTTGAGTTCTTGCCTGATTCGTTACATGTGCAGTACAAACTGACTGGAGTGCTCCATATCCCCACCTAGCGTCCTGGCATGGTATAGCATTAAAGTAGAGTCCACTTGTACTTGAAACGGTCCAGGGCCTCCATTGTAGATGTTTGTGTTTAGGGTCATTGTCCTGCTGGAAGGTGAATCTCCGCCCCAGCCTCAATTCTCTTGTGACTCCAGCAGGTTTTCCTCCAAAATGTCTCTGTATTTGGCCCCATGGATTGAACAGAGAGTTCAAATCTTGGGAAATCTTTGTATAACTTAACGGTGATAGGGCCGTGATAGAGCCGTGATAGAGCCGTGATAGAGCCGTGATAGAGCCGTGATAGAGCCATGATAGAGCCATGATAGAGCCGTGATAGAGCCGTGATAGAGCCATGATAGAACTATGATAGAGCCGTGATAGGGCCGTGATAGAGCCATGATAGAACTATGATAGAGCCGTGATAGGGCCGTGATAGAGCCATGATAGAACTATGATAGAGCCGTGATAGGGCCGTGATAGGGCCGTGATAGAGCCGTGATAGAACTATGATAGAGCCGTGATAGGGCCGTGATAGGGCCGTGATAGAGCCATGATAGAACTATGATAGAGCCGTGATAGGGCCGTGATAGAGCCATGATAGAACTATGATAGAGCCGTGATAGGGCCGTGATAGGGCCGTGATAGAGCCATGATAGAACTATGATAGAGCCGTGATAGGGCCGTGATAGGGCCGTGATAGAGCCGTGATAGAGCCGTGATAGAGCCGTGATAGAGCCATGATAGAACTATGATAGAGCCGTGATAGGGCCGTGATAGAGCCATGATAGAACTATGATAGAGCCGTGATAGGGCCGTGATAGGGCCGTGATAGAGCCGTGATAGAACTATGATAGAGCCGTGATAGGGCCGTGATAGGGCCGTGATAGAGCCATGATAGAACTATGATAGAGCCGTGATAGGGCCGTGATAGAGCCATGATAGAACTATGATAGAGCCGTGATAGGGCCGTGATAGGGCCGTGATAGAGCCATGATAGAACTATGATAGAGCCGTGATAGGGCCGTGATAGGGCCGTGATAGAGCCGTGATAGAGCCGTGATAGAGCCGTGATAGAGCCGTGATAGAGCCGTGATAGAGCCGTGATAGAGCCGAGCCGTGATAGGGCCGTGATAGAGCCATGATAGAGCCGTGATAGAGCCGTGATAGAGCCATGATAGAGCCGAGCCGTGATAGAGCCGTGATAGGGCCGTGATAGAGCCGTGATAGAGCCGAGCCGTGATAGGGCCGTGATAGAGCCGTGATAGAGCCGAGCCGTGATAGAGCCGTGATAGGGCCGTGATAGAGCCATGATAGAACTATGATAGAGCCGTGATAGGGCCGTGATAGAGCCATGATAGAACTATGATAGAGCCGTGATAGGGCCGTGATAGGGCCGTGATAGAGCCGTGATAGAGCCGTGATAGAGCCGTGATAGAGCCGTGATAGAGCCGTGATAGAGCCGTGATAGAGCCGTGATAGAGCCGTGATAGAGCCGAGCCGTGATAGGGCCGTGATAGAGCCATGATAGAGCCGTGATAGAGCCGTGATAGGGCCGTGATAGAGCCGTGATAGAGCCGAGCCGTGATAGGGCCGTGATAGAGCCGTGATAGAGCCGTGATAGAGCCGAGCCGTGATAGGGCCGTGATAGAGCCGTGATAGAGCCGAGCCGTGATAGGGCCGTGATAGAGCCGTGATAGAGCCGAGCCGTGATAGGGCCGTGATAGAGTCGTGATAGGGCCACGATAGGGTCCCTGGTCCTCTCACCTGTGCTCCTGGTCCCTGGTCCTCTCACCTGTGCTCCTGGTCCCTGGTCCCCTCACCTGTGCTCCTGGTCCCTGGTCCTCTCACCTGTGCTCCTGGTCCCTGGTCCCCTCACCTGTGCTCCTGGTCCCTGGTCCTCTCACCTGTGCTCCTGGTCCCTGGTCCTCTCACCTGTGCTCCTGGTCCCTGGTCCTCTCACCTGTGCTCCTGGTCCCTGGTCCTCTCACCTGTGCTCCTGGTCCCTGGTCCCCTCACCTGTGCTCCTGGTCCCTGGTCCTCTCACCTGTGCTCCTGGTCCCTGGTCCCCTCACCTGTGCTCCTGGTCCCTGGTCCTCTCACCTGTGCTCCTGGTCCCTGGTCCCCTCACCTGTGCTCCTGGTCCCTGGTCCTCTCACCTGTGCTCCTGGTCCCTGGTCCTCTCACCTGTGCTCCTGGTCCCTGGTCCTCTCACCTGTGCTCCTGGTCCCTGGTCCTCTCACCTGTGCTCCTGGTCCCTGGTCCTCTCACCTGTGCTCCTGGTCCCTGGTCCTCTCACCTGTGCTCCTGGTCACGGCCTTGCTGAGTCTGCACTTGAGTTCTTGCCTGATTCGTTACATGTGCAGTACAAACTGACTGGAGTGCTCCATATCCCCACCTAGCGTCCTGGCATGGTATAGCATTAAAGTAGAGTCCACTTGTACTTGAAACGGTCCAGGGCCTCGAAGCCGTTCCAGCTGTGTCTAAACAGGCAGGTAAGATCAATTTTTGGAGAAAAAACAAGTAATATTTAAAATCTAGCTCAACGTTTGCATTTACGGTGCAAGAGGCAGAAGATGTTTATTTATAAAGCACCTTTCACAGACATGGTCCCAAAGCACTTTACATTCAGTCCACTCGGTGATAAACTACCGTAGTAGCTTCAGTTTCCCCTGGGGGAGACTGACAGAAGCATCTGACCACCTCCATGCATTCATCCTGACCTATTGTACATGTTTTCGGTGGTAGAGGAAACCTATGCAGACACAGGGAGAACATGCAAACTCCACAGAAAGGCCCCGTCCAGGTGGGAATCGAACCCGGGACCTTCTAGCTGTGAAGCGAGAGCGCTAACCGCTGTGCCGCCCACGGCCTAAACACGACATACTCGTGAAACAAGAGCTCTCAGTCTGGACCATTGAAGTATATTGAATGGAAGAGGCCTGATGTCTCAGCTCTATCTCTTTCAATAGTTGTGCTCAATAGCGCATGACTCCTGTTTCGTCCGCCATTAAGGCCCATGGTCCCGTATGACGTACATCGGTATCTAGGCTCAAGAGCGTGAGCGCGCACAGCTGTCGAGGAAGCCCCTCAGAGCCGACGCCATTACGCCGTATCAAATCTCTTAATATCATCGTTCTTTAAATACAAAATGAATGTTTAAGGCCATTTCAGGCGAATAAGCTGCTATGTTAAGATGACCTGGGGGGTCAGTTTGTCAGGGCGGGGCCAAATAAGCTAAGTTTCGCCGCTCTTGTACCGGAGCAGCGGCGCTTGGAACGCTCGTAGCCGCGCTAATGTTCTCACGCTCGGCCACTTTTCAGAGAAGTTCCGTAAGTGCTGGCAGCCTGGTTGTTTGCTAATATAAACTCACTACTAGCATTGTTTGGCTGAATACAAAGAAGGAGCTCTACACACGTGTTCTATAAGTTCATGTAAGTAGCCATGTTCATAAGTTATTCTGTTGTCAGCCATGTATATTGTGCCGTTTCTGTTTCTGATCAAACTTTACTAAAGGTTATGATTCACGAACTGTCCATCATAAAGAGGTCACCTGACCTTACCTTAAAACCGATTTATTTTGTCCTTTTCATTACGCTGCTTTCCGTCAAACATTTAAGCTATTTTCAAAAGCGTGATCAGGAAACGATCACGTCTTCATTAGTTTATTGTTGTGGTTCATGTTCGCTATAAGCCTAATGTTTCACATTAAAACACACGCCCGCCATGTGTAGGTTCAATATACATTTTAGTCCTGAGTAAAGAAAAACATTTACTTGAGGTTCTTAGCGTTTATCTTAGTTCAGTCCCGTAGATTCCCGTTCATTATTTGTTTGAGTCAATGGTTTGGCTCTCAGACCCGCAGAGACCACACGGAGAAGACCTCGTTCATGAGTCACGAGCACGTCCACAGGCCTGGTGACGTCACACCATTGGAAAACTTTTAAAAATATATTTTGGAAAAAAAAAAGTATATTTCCTAAAAATAGTATTTTTTAAGAAATATATTAGCCTTAGTCTGAAGCTCCAGATGCCCTGTGGACCATTTTACAGGCCGCTCCTTTTACATGAGTGTCTATGACAAAAAGTGCTTTTTGGGCTTTGGGGCTGCAATACCACGGCCCGCCACTAGCACGGACTGAAATTGGGTGAAAAGGGGCGTATCCCCCCCTTGGTCTGGACTTACCTTCATTCAACATCAAATCAAACTTTATTTATAAAGCGCTTTTTATACAAAATGTGACAAAGTGCTTTAGGCCCAATCCCAATTCTCTTTTCTACCCCTAGCCCTTGCCCTTCCCCTACACCCTGAAACCAAGGGCTAAGGGCGAGGGTTGAAAAGACCGCCCTAAGAAATGGGACAGCCCTCCATTTGACTGCATTTACTATTAACTCAGATGAATCAGGTTATGTAAATAAAAAGCAGCCTACTTGTCTCTATAGCGTTTCTACTAAACCAGTTCATCACTTGACTGATGCCGTTTTGTAACAAGCCCCTAAACTCAGCCCAAACCTACAGATCCATTTCTGCTTCATTCGGCGCTACATTCTCCTCCCCCTGTCCGTGTGTCGCTGTGGCAGCCAGAGCTGCCAGAGACCAGCCTCCGCTCGTCAATCTATCAAACTTCATTTATAAAGCGCTTTTTATACTGAAAGGAATCACAAAGTTCTTGTAGCCACTCAGCGGGACGGGCAGAGGTTACACCCGCTCGCAGTGCGCACAGGGCGCGGACAGGCACCCGCAGCCTCCGCTCTGAGCCCCGGGCCTGAGCCCCGGGCCCGGGGCCTGAGCGGAGGCTGCACTCAGAACGGGGACAGACAGCCTCGGACCCGGGCTCAGAGCACAGACCGCGGGTGCAGCAGCGATGAACCCCGTGTGTTATGACATTAGCGACGTATCCAAAGCACGAATACACGGAGCATTAGCAGCAGCAAAGCGAACACGTAGAACGGACACGTATAAAGCGATGGACGGCTCTAATCGTTGCACAAAGCGAATAAAGTCATGAACGTGACCTGTGTGATGTGGACCCTGCGTTGTGTGGGGGGGGGGCTCTGACCCACGAAAAGAGACCTTGTGGAATTTGGGAAGCTAGCAACGCCAGAACCCATTTATTTCCTGGCAAAGGAGAATAAAATAAAGTGGCGTTAGCCCAACACATGTGCCCAACTTGGCCTAAGAACATAAAACGAAGGAAACAGAAAACACATAAATACTAAATAATAACATGGATGACAATAAAACAATATAATAACATAAAAGACCAGATAAAACTACAGGGATACTAATTCTAATAACACGATGTCTTTAGAAACAGAACTACCTTTCTCTTACGAGGTTCGGATCAGAGAAAGGAGGAAGAGGCGGAGCCTACTATTTATACCAGCAACCCGGAAGTGCCAAAGTTGAGACAACGACTAAAACAAAGGACGTACATGGGCTAAACACACACTGCCAGGTACACACTAACACATGTGCGTGTCATTCCACGCTACACCACACAGTGGCGCCCCAATCCTATTATCAGGATTTAACTAACCCCGTTACAAACGCTTCGTTCTGAAACTTTATAAATGTTGTAAGAGCTTATTGATGATGTTCGTGAATTCATTTCGCAGCTTATTTCCGTGTTTTGTCAAACTCCTCCCACCCCGTCTCTCGTGAACGCGCAACACGAAGGGAAAGGGTTAAGCGGGGGCTGAGGGGGACAATTGGGATTGGGCCTTACAGTGCCCCCCCCCCCGCACACACAGACACACAGACACATATACGTACAGACGGCCAGCAGTTAAAGGTCTTAGATAAAGGTGGACAGTTGAGTACAGCTGGACCGAAAGAGGAACCCTCGTCCCTGGAGCGTCTGCCCCCCCCGGGTCTGCCCCCCCCGGAGCACACGCAGCATTACAGATACAGACCAGTTTATTACATGACGTCATTAATAAAGTCATCATGTCTTTAATCACAGCTGCTGAAGGTTCTACTTGTGTTTAGAGTGAACACGTGACACGTGTGCGTGTATTTTATCAGAAAATATTATTTAAAAGTTTTAAAAAGTAATTTCTTGTATAATGAGCTGTTTGGGGCTCTGCCCCGCCACTGTTAAACTCCGCCCACAGAGCTGTTAAACTCCGCCCACAGAGCTGTTAAACTCCGCCCACAGAGCTGTTAAACTCCGCCTACAGAGCTGTTAAACTCCACCCACAGAGCTGTTCATGTCTGATTGGTCCATTCATATTTAAATATGATTTGTGTAGTTAAAGCATGTACAATAGGTTCCCGTCTCTCGGTTGGATAAAGGTCACATAAAAACAAACGCATTTCTGTGGGCGGAGTCTCCGTGACCTTTGAGCAGAGGCGAGGAGTCGCTAACAGCTCCTGACGTCCCAGAGCCACAGACATGATTTAAAATGATATTCTGTAAGATTACAAAGATACTCTGGACTCGCCCATATATGGTCGTGTTTGAACTTCCTCCAATTATTCAAACACGACTTTAACAAACGCTGAATAAACATGGAGGGGAGGAGCCCATAATTACATAATAACACAGGATGCTAACAGGATGCTAACAGGATGCTAACAGGATGCTAACAGGATGCTTCACGTTCCAGGTGGAGCAGACAGCCCAATGGGAGGATTCACATTATTCTGATTCGGACCAACATCTCGCTCATGACACCTTCACGAGGAAATAATTAGACCAGACGAGAGGAACCACCTCAGGTTCAACCTTAGATGTAGACAGAACAGATTGATCCCCAGCTGCCTGAAGCAGAAGGTTCTGGAAGCGGGAGATAGTTTAGTTTAGTTTAGTTTAGTTTATTTGAGCAGTTTACGTTTTACATTATCACATCATTGCACATTATTACATGATTTACATTAACATTATTTTCAGAACAAAATAGATAATAATAAAGATTGAAACAAAAAACTACCTCAAAAGGAGTAGGCCGAAGCAAGAAAGCTTATAAGTGCCGACCCCCTATTCAACTGCATTTATTTTCCAGCTGCAGGCGCCCCCCCCATAGGGGTAATAATAACAGAGATATTTCAGATAATAATAAGTTACAAGACTTTTTTTTTCTTCTTTTTCTTTTACCCATTTAGAAAATACCAAGTTCGATCATTACTTGTAACAACAGGTCACCACTCTAGGGATTTACTTCATTGAAGTATTTATTTCTCATTGTTTTTTATAATGTAGATGCATACACATACATACCATTATCACCATCACCTTTATGACGAGGGTAATTGCATTTTCCAAAATATCATGCTTCACCTTGCTGTCCTTCCCATTTCCACTGCATGTGTAGTGTGGCCCGCTGGTAAGGGGCAGCAACCCCCCATCAGCAAGCCCCCACCCTGCTGCCCTAACTAAGTTGTAGCTGTGAGCAGTTTTGTAACCTATACTGAGTGTTGCTTTAAAAAGACGAGGTTTATGAACCTATTGAAGGGGGGGGGGGGTCCATCTCTCGCCTGCCCTGATTCTATTTTACTGTAATTACCGGTGGAAGCAGCAGTGACAGCATTTTCGCTTATCTTTCATTCATTACTCGCTCAGTTCCTCTAATACAAATTAAAATACTTTAGAGTTGGTGACATTGATTATTCCAGTAATGATGTGGTACTTCGCAAATGCGCAAAAAAACAAGAATATTTACTAAAAAAAATAGAGATCACAGGTCTGTTACATATCTCTCAAACACACTTCTCTTATACAGTCTTTTAAATTGCAGTAGACTAGCAGCATCTTCTAAGTGTTCTTCTAACTTATTCCACAGGTTTACTCCTCTCCGAGTGATACAGAGACTTCTGAGGGTTGAATGACTAAACTGTACTTTCAGATTTTGAGAACCTCTTAGATTGTATCTTCCCTCTCTATTACAAAACATTTGTTGTATGTTGTTTGGGAGCTGGTTATTTACAGCTTTATACATTTGTAACAAAGTATTTAGATTTATCAGATCATCAAGTTTCATGGTATTAGATTTTAGGAACAGTATATTTGTATGGTCGCTATACCCAACATTGTGCACAATTCTGATGGCCTTCTTTTGGAGCCTATATAAAGCCAGCAAATGACTATTGTAGGTGTTTCCCCAGACCTCCGAGCAATAGTGCATGTGCGGTAGGATTAAGGAACAGTACAGGGTGAAGAGCCTTCTGGTCCAGAAAAAATGTACACTTGCCCATTATGGCCACATTTTTCGCCACTTTCCGACGTATATTGTCTATATGTGGTCTCCAACTAACCTTATGATTAAAGATCACACCCACAAATGTATATTCCTTTACTTGTTCTATTTGAGTGTTTTCAATGTTGATTTTAATTTGAACTTTACTATTCCATCCATCCATCCATCCATTTTCTTCCGCTTTATCCGGGGCCGGGTCGCGGGGGCAGCAGTCTCAGCAGAGATGCCCAGACTTCCCGATCCACGCACGCCTCCTCCAGCTGTTCTGGGGGGACCCCGAGGCCACACCAGGCCAGCTCGGAGACATAGTCCCACCAGCGTGTCCTGGGCCTTCCACGAGGCCTCTTCTCAGTGGGACATGCCTGGAACACCTCACGAGGGAGGCGACCAGGAGGCATCCGGTACAGATGCCCTAGCCACCTCAGCTGGCTCCTTTCGACGTGGAGGAGTAGCGGCTCGAGTCCGAGCTCCTCCCGGGTAACTGAGCTCCTCACCCGATCTCGGAGGGTGCGCCCAGCCACCCTGCGAAGGAAACTCATTTCGGCCGCTTGTATTCGCGATCTTGTCTTTTCGGTCATTACCCAAATCTCATGACCATAGGTGAGGGTGGGAACGTAGATCGATCGGTAAATCGAGAGTTTTGCCGCTTGGCTCAGCTCCCTCTTCACCACAACAGTCCGATACAGCGACCGCATCACTGCTGACGCCGCACCGATCCGTCTACCGATCTCACGCTCCATCCGTCCCTCACTCGTGAACATGACCCCGAGATACTTGAACTCCTCCACTTGAGGCAAGGACTCCCCACCGACCTGAAGCGGGGAAGCCACCTTTTTCCGGTCGAGAACCATGGCCTTTACTATTCCGTTTACCAAATAGGATCATTTTTGTTTTCAATATGTTCAGCGATAGTTTGTTCCTATTAAACCACTCTTTGAGTTTGTATAATTCTGTTGTGACCTCTGATATGAGCAGCTGAAGATCTTTGCTGGAGCATAATATTGTTGTGTCATCAGCAAACAGTATACATTTTAACTTTTTTGAAACTTCACACAGATCATTAATGTACAACAAAAACAATTTAGGTCCTAATATCGACCCTTGGGGGACTCCGCATGTTATGTTCCTCCAACCTGATACATGTTCATCAATTTGTACGTACTGTTTTCTTTCAGTCAGATATGACTTCAACCAATTGTTTGCGATCCCTCTAATCCCATTATTTTGTAGTTTCTTTAAGAGTATTTCATGATCTCTAGTGTCAAAGGCTTCTGGAGGTCTGTGAATTTACCCAAAGAATACAGTTTATTGTCAATATGGTTAGTGACTTCTTCGGTTACAGCAGAGAAGTTACAACACAACTATGTTATGAAGATTCTTACTTTAAGGATTAGACGACTCAACCAAGGAATCTTCAAGCTTAATGCTGAGGCCTTAACTATCCAACAGAGGTTAGAACCCGGCTCAGATGGACCAACACAGAAGGTCCAAAGAGACACAGAAAGGTAAGTTTCTAAAACTCTTAGGGCAAAACCAGGCAAGATACAGCAGGCAGTGGCGTGGGAATGAAGAAACAGATAGAAATCCTAAAACTACAGCCAACTGGGTCAAGAACTTCTCTGACAGAGAACTCTCCCAGGCGGAGAAGAGCGTGGACGTGGACGTCATCACAGCAGCAGAATCAGCCATCAGGAACAACAGGATGACTGAGTCTGAAGCAGGGGACCTCCGACTGAAAATCTCAGCAGCACTCAAGAGCTCCAGACCTCCTCCCTCCAACATCTCTGGAGAGGAAAGAAGAGCTTTGGCAGCTTTGAGGAAGGACGAGAGCATCACCTTCCTCCAGCGGATAAAGGTAGATGCACAGTTGTCCTCCACACAGCTGACTACGAGACCAAGGTCAAGCAGCTGCTCTGTGATGAAAACACATATGAGGGCCTTAGAAGAGACCCCACCAGCGGGTACAGGAAGAACATTATAGAACATCTTCAGAAACTAGAAAAGGAAGAAATAATTGACCAAAAGCTGTATTACAAGCTTTACCCGGGGGGGTCCATTCCGTGTATCTATGGTCTGCCAAAAATACACAAGGAAGGTTTTCCTCTCAGACCTATTGTCAGTGGCTTCAACTCCATCACCTATAATCTGGAGAAACACCTCAAGTTTATCTTATCCCCTTTGGTCGGCAACACAGAACACCATGTGGAAAACACCAAGGAGTTTGTGGAGAAGATCAAACACCTGCAGCTGGAAACAGATGAAACCATGGTGTCTTACCTCTACATGCTAACCTCTACATGCTAACCTCTACATGCTAACCTCTACATGGCTAACCTCTACATGGCTAACCTCTACATGCTAACCTCTACATGCTAACCTCTACATGGCTAACCTCTACATGGCTAACCTCTACATGGCTAACCTCTACATGCTAACCTCTACATGGCTAACCTCTATATGCTAACCTCTACATGGCTAACCTCTACATGCTAACCTCTACATGGCTAACCTCTACATGCTAACCTCTACATGCTAACCTCTACATGGCTAACCTCTACATGCTAACCTCTACATGCTAACCTCTACATGCTAACCTCTACATGGCTAACCTCTACATGGCTAACCTCTACATGGCTAACCTCTACATGCTAACCTCTACATGGCTAACCTCTACATGGCTAACCTCTACATGGCTAACCTCTACATGCTAACCTCTACATGGCTAACCTCTATATGCTAACCTCTACATGGCTAACCTCTACATGCTAACCTCTACATGGCTAACCTCTACATGCTAACCTCTACATGCTAACCTCTACATGGCTAACCTCTACATGCTAACCTCTACATGCTAACCTCTACATGCTAACCTCTACATGGCTAACCTCTACATGCTAACCTCTACATGCTAACCTCTACATGCTAACCTCTACATGCTATCCTCTACATGGCTAACCTCTACATGGCTAACCTCTACATGGCCAACCTCTACATGCTAACCTCTACATGCTAACCTCTACATGGCTAACCTCTACATGGCTAACCTCTACACGCTAACCTCTACATGGCTAACCGCTACACGCTAACCTCTACACGCTAACCTCTACATGCTAACCTCTACATGCTAACCTCTACATGGCTAACCTATACATGGCTAACCTCTACATGCTAACCTCTACATGCTATCCTCTACATGCTAACCTCTACATGCTAACCTCTACATGGCTAACCTCTACATGCTAACCTCTACATGGCTAACCTCTACATGGCTAACCTCTACATGGCCAACCTCTACATGCTAACCTCTACATGGCTAACCTCTACATGGCTAACCTCTACATGCTAAGCTCTACATGCTAACCTCTACATGGCTAACCTCTACATGCTAACCTCTACATGCTAACCTCTACATGGCTAACCTCTACATGCTAACCTCTACATGCTAACCTCTACATGCTAACCTCTACATGGCTAACCTCTACATGGCTAACCTCTACATGCTAACCTCTACATGGCTAACCTCTACATGCTAACCTCTACATGCTAACCTCTACATGGCTAACCTCTACATGCTAACCTCTACATGGCTAACCTCTACATGCTAACCTCTACATGCTAACCTCTACATGCTAACCTCTACATGCTAACCTCTACATGCTAACCTCTACATGGCTAACCTCTACATGGCTAACCTCTACATGCTAACCTCTACATGGCTAACCTCTACATGCTAACCTCTACATGCTAACCTCTACATGGCTAACCTCTACATGCTAACCTCTACATGCTAACCTCTACATGGCTAACCTCTACATGCTAACCTCTACATGGCTAACCTCTACATGCTAACCTCTACATGCTAACCTCTACATGGCTAACCTCTACATGCTAACCTCTACATGGCTAACCTCTACATGGCTAACCTCTACATGCTAACCTCTACATGCTAACCTCTACATGCTAACCTCTACATGCTAACCTCTACATGGCTAACCTCTACATGGTAACCTCTACATGGCTAACCTCTACATGGCTAACCTCTACACGCTAACCTCTACATGGCTAACCTCTACATGCTAACCTCTACATGGCCAACCTCTACATGCTAACCTCTACATGGCTAACCTCTACATGGCTAACCTCTACATGCTAACCTCTACATGCTAACCTCTACATGGCTAACCTCTACATGCTAACCTCTACATGCTAACCTATACATGGCTAACCTCTACATGCTAACCTCTACATGGCTAACCTCTACATGGCTAACCTCTACATGCTAACCTCTACATGGCTAACCTCTACATGCTAACCTCTACATGGCTAACCTCTACATGCTAACCTCTACATGGCTAACCTCTACATGCTAACCTCTACATGCTAACCTCTACATGCTAACCTCTACATGGCTAACCTCTACATGCTAACCTCTACATGCTAACCTCTACATGGCTAACCTCTACATGGCTAACCTCTACATGCTAACCTCTACATGGCTAACCTCTACATGCTAACCTCTACATGCTAACCTCTACATGCTAACCTCTACATGCTAACCTCTACATGGCTAACCTCTACATGGCTAACCTCTACATGCTAACCTCTACATGGCTAACCTCTACATGGCTAACCTCTACATGGCTAACCTCTACATGCTAACCTCTATATGGCTAACCTCTACATGCTAACCTCTACATGGCCAACCTCTACATGCTAACCTCTACATGGCTAACCTCTACATGGCTAACCTCTACATGCTAACCTATACATGGCTAACCTCTACATGCTAACCTCTACATGGCTAACCTCTACATGCTAACCTCTACATGCTATTCTCTACATGCTAACCTCTACATGCTAACCTCTACATGCTAACCTCTACATGGCTAACCTCTACATGCTAACCTCTACATGCTAACCTCTACATGCTAACCTCTACATGGCTAACCTCTACATGCTAAACTCTACATGCTAACCTCTACATGTTAACCTCTACATGGCTAACCTCTACATGCTAACCTCTACATGGCTAACCTCTACATGCTAACCTCTACATTGCTAACCTCTACATGCTAACCTCTACATGGCTAACCTCTACATGCTAACCTCTACATGCTAACCTCTACATGCTAACCTCTACATGCTAACCTCTACATGGCTAACCTCTACATGGCTAACCTCTACATGCTAACCTCTACATGGCTAACCTCTACATGCTAACCTCTACATGACTAACCTCTACATGCTAACCTCTACATGCTAACCTCTACATGGCTAACCTCTACATGGCTAACCTCTACATGCTAACCTCTACATGCTAACCTCTACATGGCTAACCTCTACATGGCTAACCTCTACATGGCTAACCTCTACATGCTAACCTCTACATGGCTAACCTCTACATGCTAACCTCTACATGGCTAACCTCTACATGCTAACCTCTACATGGCTAACCTCTACACGCTAACCTCTACATGCTAACCTCTACATGGCTAACCTCTACATGCTAACCTCTACATGCTAACCTCTACAGGCTAACCTCTACATGCTAACCTCTACATGGCTAACCTCTACATGTTAACCTCTACATGGCTAACCTCTACATGTTAACCTCTACATGGCTAACCTCTACATGCTAACCTCTACATGGTAACCTCTACATGGCTAACCTCTACATGCTAACCTCTACATGGCTAACCTCTACATGGCTAACCTCTACATGCTAACCTCTACATGGCTAACCTCTACATGCTAACCTCTACATGCTAACCTCTACATGGCTAACCTCTACATGGCTAACCTCTACATGCTAACCTCTACATTGCTAACCTCTACATGCTAACCTCTACATGCTAACCTCTACATGGCTAACCTCTACATGCTAACCTCTACATGCTAACCTCTACATGCTAACCTCTACATGCTAACCTCTACATGGCTAACCTCTACATGGCTAACCTCTACATGCTAACCTCTACATGCTAACCTCTACATGGCTAACCTCTACATGGCTAACCTCTACATGCTAACCTCTATATGGCTAACCTCTACATGCTAACCTCTACATGGCCAACCTCTACATGCTAACCTCTACATGCTAACCTCTATATGGCTAACCTCTACATGCTAACCTCTACATGGCCAACCTCTACATGCTAACCTCTACATGGCTAACCTCTACATGGCTAACCTCTACATGCTAACCTCTACATGCTAACCTCTACATGCTAACCTCCACATGGCTAACCTCTACATGCTAACCTCTACATGCTAACCTATACATGGCTAACCTCTACATGCTAACCTCTACATGCTAACCTCTACATGCTATCCTCTACATGCTAACCTCTACATGCTAACCTCTACATGGCTAACCTCTACTTGCTAACCTCTACATGCTAACCTCTACATGGCTAACCTCTACATGGCTAACCTCTACATGCTAACCTCTACATGCTAACCTCTACATGGCTAACCTCTACATGGCTAACCTCTACATGGCTAACCTCTACATGCTAACCTCTACATGGCTAACCTCTACATGCTAACCTCTACATGGCCAACCTCTACATGCTAACCTCTCCATGCTAACCTCTATATGGCTAACCTCTACATGCTAACCTCTACATGGCCAACCTCTACATGCTAACCTCTACATGGCTAACCTCTACATGGCTAACCTCTACATGCTAACCTCTACATGCTAACCTCTACATGCTAACCTCCACATGGCTAACCTCTACATGCTAACCTCTACATGCTAACCTATACATGGCTAACCTCTACATGCTAACCTCTACATGCTAACCTCTACATGCTAACCTCTACATGGCTAACCTCTACACGCTAACCTCTACATGCTAACCTCTACATGGCTAACCTCTACATGCTAACCTCTACATGGCTAACCTCTACATGCTAACCTCTACATGCTAACCTCTACATGCTAACCTCTACATGGCTAACCTCTACATGGCTAACCTCTACATGGCTAACCTCTACATGCTAACCTCTACATGGCTAACCTCTACATGCTAACCTCTACATGGCCAACCTCTACATGCTAACCTCTACATGCTAACCTCTATATGGCTAACCTCTACATGCTAACCTCTACATGGCCAACCTCTACATGCTAACCTCTACATGCTAACCTCTACATGGCTAACCTCTACATGCTAACCTCTACATGCTAACCTCTACATGCTAACCTCTACATGGCTAACCTCTACACGCTAACCTCTACATGCTAACCTCTACATGGCTAACCTCTACATGCTAACCTCTACATGCTAACCTCTACATTGCTAACCTCTACATGCTAACCTCTACATGCTAACCTCTACATGGCTAACCTCTACATGCTAACCTCTACATGCTAACCTCTACATGCTAACCTCTACATGCTAACCTCTACATGCTAACCTCTACATGGCTAACCTCTACATGGCTAACCTCTACATGCTAACCTCTACATGGCTAACCTCTACATGGCTAACCTCTACATGCTAACCTCTACATGCTAACCTCTATATGGCTAACCTCTACATGCTAACCTCTAAAAGCTTTCGAAAACTATGGAGTTTGTTTCCAAATGGCTGTACAATTCATGTCTACATCTAAATCTTAAAAAGACGGAGTCTATATTTTTTACAAAGAGAAAGTCTGATTTACCAGATCCTGAACTATACATCGCAGGAGAGAAGATTAGTGTAGTAACAGAGTATAAATATCTGGGAATCATCCTAGACTCACAATTTACGTTTAAAAGCAGGTCAAAAAAGTCATTCGGACCGTTAAATTAAATCTCGCTAATTTTAGGTACATCAGACAGAGTTTGAATACAGATGCTGCAAAATTATTTTTTTATACTATGATAATGCCACATCTGTCGTACTGTGTCACCAGTTGGTCTCAGGGCTGTAAGACGACGCTGAAACCAATCGAGACTGTCTATAAGCAGGCTCTGAAAGTTTTGGACAAGAAACCTTTTCGTCATCATCACTGCAGTATATTGGACAAATATAACTTACTGAATTGGGAAAACTTTGTAAAATTTCATGACGCTAATCTGGTTTTTAAAATTTTACGTGGTTTGGCTCCTCCACCACTTTCTAATTTTATAAGTCTGAGCAGGAGCCGAACTAGATCTGCCACCTCAAATAACCTGTTAGTCCCTTTTAGGAAAAGTGCCTTCAGCCAGTCGGCCTTTTCAGTGAGAGTGGTCCAGCTCTGGAACACTGTCCCCTCTCACATACGCAATGTCGATACACTATGGTCTTTTAAAAATAAGTTAAAATCTTGGTTACTTGAGAATCAAACTTGTGCACATCAATGTTAATGTATTTTATTTTTGCTGCTTCTGTGCTGATGCCTGCTGCCGTTGTAATTCTGTGTGTGTGTAGTTGTCTATGGTGTAGTGTTTGTGCCGAATTTTAACATAGGTTTTGTGTGAGATTATATTAATGAATTGTTTTATATTTTTTAGGTTGTTATTGTTATATTGTTGGCTATCTACATCTTGCCCAGGGACTACAGTTGAAAATTAGCTTTGGAGCTAACACTGGCACATTTACAGTGATGTTAATTAATGTGCATTGTCCCTGTTTAAATAAACTAATAAAATAAAAAATACATGGCCAACCTCTACATGCTAACCTCTACATGCTAACCTCTATATGGCT
Organism: Proterorhinus semilunaris; assembly: GCA_021464625.1. NCBI lineage: Eukaryota > Metazoa > Chordata > Actinopteri > Gobiiformes > Gobiidae > Proterorhinus > Proterorhinus semilunaris. Next base: position 34,254,732 of record CM038358.1, on the reverse strand, counting down.
AACCTCTACATGCTAACCTCTACATGGCCAACCTCTACATGCTAACCTCTACATGGCTAACCTCTACATGGCTAACCTCTACATGCTAACCTCTACATGCTAACCTCTACATGCTAACCTCCACATGGCTAACCTCTACATGCTAACCTCTACATGCTAACCTATACATGGCTAACCTCTACATGCTAACCTCTACATGCTAACCTCTACATGCTATCCTCTACATGCTAACCTCTACATGGCTAACCTCTATATGCTAACCTCTACATGCTAACCTCTACATGCTAACCTCTACATGCTAACCTCTACAGGCTAACCTCTACATGCTAACCTCTACATGCTAACCTCTACATGCTAACCTCTATATGGCTAACCTCTACATGCTAACCTCTACATGGCTAACCTCTACATGCTAACCTCTACATGGCTAACCTCTACATGCTAATCTCTACATGCTAACCTCTACATGCTAACCTCTACATGGCTAACCTCTACACGCTAACCTCTACATGCTAACCTCTACATGGCTAACCTCTACATGCTAACCTCTACATGGCTAACCTCTACATGCTAACCTCTACATGCTAACCTCTACAGGCTAACCTCTACATGCTAACCTCTACATGGCTAACCTCTACATGCTAACCTCTACATGACTAACCTCTACATGCTAACCTCTACATGCTAACCTCCACATGGCTAACCTCTACATGCTAACCTCTACATGCTAACCTATACATGGCTAACCTCTACATGCTAACCTCTACATGCTAACCTCTACATGCTATCCTCTACATGCTAACCTCTACATGGCTAACCTCTACATGCTAACCTCTACATGCTAACCTCTACATGCTAACCTCTACATGCTAACCTCTACAGGCTAACCTCTACATGCTAACCTCTACATGCTAACCTCTACATGCTAACCTCTACATGCTAACCTCTACATGCTAACCTCTACAGGCTAACCTCTACATGCTAACCTCTACATGCTAACCTATACATGGCTAACCTCTACATGCTAACCTCTACATGCTAACCTCTACATGCTATCCTCTACATGCTAACCTCTACATGGCTAACCTCTACATGCTAACCTCTACATGCTAACCTCTACATGCTAACCTCTACATGCTAACCTCTACAGGCTAACCTCTACATGCTAACCTCTACATGCTAACCTCTACATGCTAACCTCTACATGGCTAACCTCTACATGCTAACCTCTACATGCTAACCTCTACATGGCTAACCTCTACATGCTAACCTCTACATGCTAACCTCTACATGCTAACCTCTACATGGCTAACCTCTACACGCTAACCTCTACATGCTAACCTCTACATGGCTAACCTCTACATGCTAACCTCTACATGGCTAACCTCTACATGCTAACCTCTACATGGCTAACCTCTACATGCTAACCTCTACATGCTAACCTCTACATGCTAACCTCCACATGGCTAACCTCTACATGCTAACCTCTACATGCTAACCTATACATGGCTAACCTCTACATGCTAACCTCTACATGCTAACCTCTACATGCTAACCTCTACATGGCTAACCTCTACACGCTAACCTCTACATGCTAACCTCTACATGGCTAACCTCTACATGCTAACCTCTACATGGCTAACCTCTACATGCTAACCTCTACATGCTAACCTCTACATGCTAACCTCTACATGGCTAACCTCTACATGGCTAACCTCTACATGGCTAACCTCTACATGCTAACCTCTACATGGCTAACCTCTACATGCTAACCTCTACATGGCCAACCTCTACATGCTAACCTCTACATGCTAACCTCTATATGGCTAACCTCTACATGCTAACCTCTACATGGCCAACCTCTACATGCTAACCTCTACATGGCTAACCTCTACATGGCTAACCTCTACATGCTAACCTCTACATGCTAACCTCTACATGGCTAACCTCTACATGCTAACCTCTACATGGCTAACCTCTACATGCTAACCTCTACATGCTTACCTCTACATGCTAACCTCTACATGCTAACCTCTACATGCTAACCTCTACAGGCTAACCTCTACATGCTAACCTCTACATGGCTAACCTCTACATGCTAACCTCTACATGCTAACCTCTACATGGCTAACCTCTACATGGCTAACCTCTACATGGCTAACCTCTACATGCTAACCTCTACATGGCTAACCTCTACATGCTAACCTCTACATGGCCAACCTCTACATGCTAACCTCTACATGCTAACCTCTATATGGCTAACCTCTACATGCTAACCTCTACATGGCCAACCTCTACATGCTAACCTCTACATGGCTAACCTCTACATGGCTAACCTCTACATGCTAACCTCTACATGCTAACCTCTACATGCTAACCTCCACATGGCTAACCTCTACATGCTAACCTCTACATGCTAACCTATACATGGCTAACCTCTACATGCTAACCTCTACATGCTAACCTCTACATGCTAACCTCTACATGGCTAACCTCTACACGCTAACCTCTACATGCTAACCTCTACATGGCTAACCTCTACATGCTAACCTCTACATGGCTAACCTCTACATGCTAACCTCTACATGCTAACCTCTACATGCTAACCTCTACATGGCTAACCTCTACATGGCTAACCTCTACATGGCTAACCTCTACATGCTAACCTCTACATGGCTAACCTCTACATGCTAACCTCTACATGGCCAACCTCTACATGCTAACCTCTACATGCTAACCTCTATATGGCTAACCTCTACATGCTAACCTCTACATGGCCAACCTCTACATGCTAACCTCTACATGGCTAACCTCTACATGGCTAACCTCTACATGGCTAACCTCTACATGGCTAACCTCTACATGCTAACCTCTACATGGCTAACCTCTTCATGCTAACCTCTACATGCTAACCTCTACATGGCTAACCTCTACATGCTAACCTCTACATGCTAACCTCTACATGGCTAACCTCTACATGCTAACCTCTACATGCTAACCTCTACATGGCTAACATCTACATGGCTAACCTCTACATGGCTAACCTCTACATGCTAACCTCTACATGGCTAACCTCTACATGGCTAACCTCTACATGCTAACCTCTACATGCTAACCTCTACATGCTAACCTCTACATGGCTAACCTCTACATGCTAAACTCTACATGCTAACCTCTACATGTTAACCTCTACATGGCTAACCTCTACATGTTAACCTCTACATGGCTAACCTCTACATGCTAACCTCTACATGCTAACCTCTACATGGCTAACCTCTACATGGCTAACCTCTACATGGCTAACCTCTACATGGCTAACCTCTACATGCTAACCTCTACATGGCTAACCTCTACATGCTAACCTCTACATGGCTAACCTCTACATGGCTAACCTCTACATGGCTAACCTCTACATGCTAACCTCTACATGCTAACCTCTACATGCTAACCTCTACATGGCTAACCTCTACATGGCTAACCTCTACATGCTAACCTCTACATGCTAACCTCTACATGGCTAACCTCTACATGCTAACCTCTACATGGCTAACCTCTACATGGCTAACCTCTACATGCTAACCTCTACATGCTAACCTCTACATGCTAACCTCTACATGACTAACCTCTACATGGCTAACCTCTACATGCTAACCTCTACATGGCTAACCTCTACATGGCTAACCTCTACATGCTAACCTCTACATGGCTAACCTCTACATGGCTAACCTCTACATGCTAACCTCTACATGGCTAACCTCTACATGCTAACCTCTACATGCTAACCTCTACATGCTAACCTCTACATGCTATCCTCTACATGGCTAACCTCTACATGGCTAACCTCTACATGGCCAACCTCTACATGCTAACCTCTACATGCTAACCTCTACATGGCTAACCTCTACATGGCTAACCTCTACACGCTAACCTCTACATGGCTAACCGCTACACGCTAACCTCTACACGCTAACCTCTACATGCTAACCTCTACATGCTAACCTCTACATGGCTAACCTATACATGGCTAACCTCTACATGCTAACCTCTACATGCTATCCTCTACATGCTAACCTCTACATGCTAACCTCTACATGGCTAACCTCTACATGCTAACCTCTACATGGCTAACCTCTACATGGCTAACCTCTACATGGCCAACCTCTACATGCTAACCTCTACATGGCTAACCTCTACATGGCTAACCTCTACATGCTAACCTCTACATGCTAACCTCTACATGGCTAACCTCTACATGCTAACCTCTACATGCTAACCTCTACATGGCTAACCTCTACATGCTAACCTCTACATGCTAACCTCTACATGCTAACCTCTACATGGCTAACCTCTACATGCTAACCTCTACATGCTAACCTCTACATGCTAACCTCTACATGCTATCCTCTACATGGCTAACCTCTACATGGCTAACCTCTACATGGCCAACCTCTACATGCTAACCTCTACATGCTAACCTCTACATGGCTAACCTCTACATGGCTAACCTCTACACGCTAACCTCTACATGGCTAACCGCTACACGCTAACCTCTACACGCTAACCTCTACATGCTAACCTCTACATGCTAACCTCTACATGGCTAACCTATACATGGCTAACCTCTACATGCTAACCTCTACATGCTATCCTCTACATGCTAACGTCTACATGCTAACCTCTACATGGCTAACCTCTACATGCTAACCTCTACATGGCTAACCTCTACATGGCCAACCTCTACATGCTAACCTCTACATGGCTAACCTCTACATGGCTAACCTCTACATGCTAAGCTCTACATGCTAACCTCTACATGGCTAACCTCTACATGCTAACCTCTACATGCTAACCTCTACATGGCTAACCTCTACATGCTAACCTCTACATGCTAACCTCTACATGCTAACCTCTACATGGCTAACCTCTACATGGCTAACCTCTACATGCTAACCTCTACATGGCTAACCTCTACATGCTAACCTCTACATGCTAACCTCTACATGGCTAACCTCTACATGCTAACCTCTACATGGCTAACCTCTACATGCTAACCTCTACATGCTAACCTCTACATGCTAACCTCTACATGCTAACCTCTACATGCTAACCTCTACATGCTAACCTCTACATGCTAACCTCTACATGGCTAACCTCTACATGGCTAACCTCTACATGCTAACCTCTACATGGCTAACCTCTACATGCTAACCTCTACATGCTAACCTCTACATGGCTAACCTCTACATGCTAACCTCTACATGCTAACCTCTACATGGCTAACCTCTACATGCTAACCTCTACATGGCTAACCTCTACATGCTAACCTCTACATGCTAACCTCTACATGGCTAACCTCTACATGCTAACCTCTACATGCTAACCTCTACATGGCTAACCTCTACATGCTAACCTCTACATGCTAACCTCTACATGGCTAACCTCTACATGCTAACCTCTACATGCTAACCTCTACATGCTAACCTCTACATGGCTAACCTCTACATGGCTAACCTCTACATGGCTAACCTCTACATGCTAACCTCTAAATGCTAACCTCTACATGGCTAACCTCTACATGCTAACCTCTACATGGCTAACCTCTACACGCTAACCTCTACATGGCTAACCTCTACACGCTAACCTCTACATGCTAACCTCTACATGGCTAACCTCTACATGCTAACCTCTACATGGCTAACCTCTACATGCTAACCTCTACATGCTAACCTCTACATGCTAACCTCTACATGCTAACCTCTACATGGCTAACCTCTACATGGCTAACCTCTACATGGCTAACCTCTACATGCTAACCTCTAAATGCTAACCTCTACATGGCTAACCTCTACATGCTAACCTCTACATGCTAACCTCTACATGCTAACCTCTACATGGTAACCTCTACATGGCTAACCTCTACATGGCTAACCTCTACACGCTAACCTCTACATGGCTAACCTCTACATGCTAACCTCTACATGGCCAACCTCTACATGCTAACCTCTACATGGCTAACCTCTACATGGCTAACCTCTACATGCTAACCTCTACATGCTAACCTCTACATGGCTAACCTCTACATGCTAACCTCTACATGCTAACCTATACATGGCTAACCTCTACATGCTAACCTCTACATGGCTAACCTCTACATGCTAACCTCTACATGGCTAACCTCTACATGGCTAACCTCTACATGCTAACCTCTACATGGCTAACCTCTACATGCTAACCTCTACATGGCTAACCTCTACATGCTAACCTCTACATGGCTAACCTCTACATGCTAACCTCTACATGCTAACCTCTACATGCTAACCTCTACATGGCTAACCTCTACATGCTAACCTCTACATGCTAACCTCTACATGGCTAACCTCTACATGGCTAACCTCTACATGCTAACCTCTACATGGCTAACCTCTACATGCTAACCTCTACATGGCTAACCTCTACATGCTAACCTCTACATGCTAACCTCTACATGGCTAACCTCTACATGCTAACCTCTACATGGCTAACCTCTACATGCTAACCTCTAAATGCTAACCTCTACATGGCTAACCTCTACATGCTAACCTCTACATGGCTAACCTCTACACGCTAACCTCTACATGGCTAACCTCTACACGCTAACCTCTACATGCTAACCTCTACATGGCTAACCTCTACATGCTAACCTCTACATGGCTAACCTCTACATGCTAACCTCTACATGCTAACCTCTACATGCTAACCTCTACATGCTAACCTCTACATGGCTAACCTCTACATGGCTAACCTCTACATGGCTAACCTCTACATGCTAACCTCTAAATGCTAACCTCTACATGGCTAACCTCTACATGCTAACCTCTACATGCTAACCTCTACATGCTAACCTCTACATGGTAACCTCTACATGGCTAACCTCTACATGGCTAACCTCTACACGCTAACCTCTACATGGCTAACCTCTACATGCTAACCTCTACATGGCCAACCTCTACATGCTAACCTCTACATGGCTAACCTCTACATGGCTAACCTCTACATGCTAACCTCTACATGCTAACCTCTACATGGCTAACCTCTACATGCTAACCTCTACATGCTAACCTATACATGGCTAACCTCTACATGCTAACCTCTACATGGCTAACCTCTACATGCTAACCTCTACATGGCTAACCTCTACATGGCTAACCTCTACATGCTAACCTCTACATGGCTAACCTCTACATGCTAACCTCTACATGGCTAACCTCTACATGCTAACCTCTACATGGCTAACCTCTACATGCTAACCTCTACATGCTAACCTCTACATGCTAACCTCTACATGGCTAACCTCTACATGCTAACCTCTACATGCTAACCTCTACATGGCTAACCTCTACATGGCTAACCTCTACATGCTAACCTCTACATGGCTAACCTCTACATGCTAACCTCTACATGGCTAACCTCTACATGCTAACCTCTACATGCTAACCTCTACATGCTAACCTCTACATGCTAACCTCTACATGCTAACCTCTACATGGCTAACCTCTACATGGCTAACCTCTACATGCTAACCTCTACATGGCTAACCTCTACATGGGTAACCTCTACATGGCTAACCTCTACATGCTAACCTCTATATGGCTAACCTCTACATGCTAACCTCTACATGGCCAACCTCTACATGCTAACCTCTACATGGCTAACCTCTACATGGCTAACCTCTACATGCTAACCTATACATGGCTAACCTCTACATGCTAACCTCTACATGGCTAACCTCTACATGCTAACCTCTACATGCTATTCTCTACATGCTAACCTCTACATGCTAACCTCTACATGCTAACCTCTACATGGCTAACCTCTACATGCTAACCTCTACATGCTAACCTCTACATGCTAACCTCTACATGGCTAACCTCTACATGCTAAACTCTACATGCTAACCTCTACATGTTAACCTCTACATGGCTAACCTCTACATGCTAACCTCTACATGGCTAACCTCTACATGCTAACCTCTACATTGCTAACCTCTACATGCTAACCTCTACATGGCTAACCTCTACATGCTAACCTCTACATGCTAACCTCTACATGCTAACCTCTACATGCTAACCTCTACATGGCTAACCTCTACATGGCTAACCTCTACATGCTAACCTCTACATGGCTAACCTCTACATGCTAACCTCTACATGACTAACCTCTACATGCTAACCTCTACATGCTAACCTCTACATGGCTAACCTCTACATGGCTAACCTCTACATGCTAACCTCTACATGCTAACCTCTACATGGCTAACCTCTACATGGCTAACCTCTACACGCTAACCTCTACATGCTAACATCTACATGGCTAACCTCTACATGCTAACCTCTACATGGCTAACCTCTACATGCTAACCTCTACATGGCTAACCTCTACACGCTAACCTCTACATGCTAACCTCTACATGGCTAACCTCTACATGCTAACCTCTACATGGCTAACCTCTACATGCTAACCTCTACATGCTAACCTCTACAGGCTAACCTCTACATGCTAACCTCTACATGGCTAACCTCTACATGTTAACCTCTACATGGCTAACCTCTACATGTTAACCTCTACATGGCTAACCTCTACATGCTAACCTCTACATGGTAACCTCTACATGGCTAACCTCTACATGCTAACCTCTACATGGCTAACCTCTACATGGCTAACCTCTACATGCTAACCTCTACATGGCTAACCTCTACATGCTAACCTCTACATGCTAACCTCTACATGGCTAACCTCTACATGGCTAACCTCTACATGCTAACCTCTACATTGCTAACCTCTACATGCTAACCTCTACATGCTAACCTCTACATGGCTAACCTCTACATGCTAACCTCTACATGCTAACCTCTACATGCTAACCTCTACATGCTAACCTCTACATGGCTAACCTCTACATGGCTAACCTCTACATGCTAACCTCTACATGGCTAACCTCTACATGGCTAACCTCTACATGGCTAACCTCTACATGCTAACCTCTATATGGCTAACCTCTACATGCTAACCTCTACATGGCCAACCTCTACATGCTAACCTCTACATGCTAACCTCTATATGGCTAACCTCTACATGCTAACCTCTACATGGCCAACCTCTACATGCTAACCTCTACATGGCTAACCTCTACATGGCTAACCTCTACATGCTAACCTCTACATGCTAACCTCTACATGCTAACCTCCACATGGCTAACCTCTACATGCTAACCTATACATGGCTAACCTCTACATGCTAACCTCTACATGCTAACCTCTACATGCTATCCTCTACATGCTAACCTCTACATGCTAACCTCTACATGGCTAACCTCTACTTGCTAACCTCTACATGCTAACCTCTACATGGCTAACCTCTACATGGCTAACCTCTACATGCTAACCTCTACATGCTAACCTCTACATGGCTAACCTCTACATGGCTAACCTCTACATGGCTAACCTCTACATGCTAACCTCTACATGGCTAACCTCTACATGCTAACCTCTACATGGCCAACCTCTACATGCTAACCTCTCCATGCTAACCTCTATATGGCTAACCTCTACATGCTAACCTCTACATGGCCAACCTCTACATGCTAACCTCTACATGGCTAACCTCTACATGCTAACCTCTACATGCTAACCTCTACATGCTAACCTCCACATGGCTAACCTCTACATGCTAACCTCTACATGCTAACCTCTATATGGCTAACCTCTACATGCTAACCTCTAAAAGCTTTCGAAAACTATGGAGTTTGTTTCCAAATGGCTGTACAATTCATGTCTACATCTAAATCTTAAAAAGACGGAGTCTATATTTTTTACAAAGAGAAAGTCTGATTTACCAGATCCTAAACTATACATCGCAGGAGAGAAGATTAGTGTAGTAACAGAGTATAAATATCTGGGAATCATCCTAGACTCACAATTTACGTTTAAAAGCAGGTCAAAAAAGTCATTCGGACCGTTAAATTAAATCTCGCTAATTTTAGGTACATCAGACAGAGTTTGAATACAGATGCTGCAAAATTATTTTTTTATACTATGATAATGCCACATCTGTCGTACTGTGTCACCAGTTGGTCTCAGGGCTGTAAGACGACGCTGAAACCAATCGAGACTGTCTATAAGCAGGCTCTGAAAGTTTTGGACAAGAAACCTTTTCGTCATCATCACTGCAGTATATTGGACAAATATAACTTACTGAATTGGGAAAACTTTGTAAAATTTCATGACGCTAATCTGGTTTTTAAAATTTTACGTGGTTTGGCTCCTCCACCACTTTCTAATTTTATAAGTCTGAGCAGGAGCCGAACTAGATCTGCCACCTCAAATAACCTGTTAGTCCCTTTTAGGAAAAGTGCCTTCAGCCAGTCGGCCTTTTCAGTGAGAGTGGTCCAGCTCTGGAACACTGTCCCCTCTCACATACGCAATGTCGATACACTAAGGTCTTTTAAAAATAAGTTAAAATCTTGGTTACTTGAGAATCAAACTTGTGCACATCAATGTTAATGTATTTTATTTTTGCTGCTTCTGTGCTGATGCCTGCTGCCGTTGTAATTCTGTGTGTGTGTAGTTGTCTATGGTGTAGTGTTTGTGCCGAATTTTAACATAGGTTTTGTGTGAGATTATATTAATGAATTGTTTTATATTTTTTAGGTTGTTATTGTTATATTGTTGGCTATCTACATCTTGCCCAGGGACTACAGTTGAAAATTAGCTTTGGAGCTAACACTGGCACATTTACAGTGATGTTAATTAATGTGCATTGTCCCTGTTTAAATAAACTAATAAAATAAAAAATACATGGCCAACCTCTACATGCTAACCTCTACATGCTAACCTCTATATGGCTAACCTCTACATGCTAACCTCTACATGGCCAACCTCTACATGCTAACCTCTACATGGCTAACCTCTACATGGCTAACCTCTACATGCTAACCTCTACATGCTAACCTCTACATGCTAACCTCCACATGGCTAACCTCTACATGCTAACCTCTACATGCTAACCTATACATGGCTAACCTCTACATGCTAACCTCTACATGCTAACCTCTACATGCTATCCTCTACATGCTAACCTCTACATGGCTAACCTCTATATGCTAACCTCTACATGCTAACCTCTACATGCTAACCTCTACATGCTAACCTCTACAGGCTAACCTCTACATGCTAACCTCTACATGCTAACCTCTACATGCTAACCTCTACATGGCTAACCTCTACATGCTAACCTCTACATGCTAACCTCTACATGCTAACCTCTACATGGCTAACCTCTACATGCTAACCTCTACATGCTAACCTCTACATGGCTAACCTCTACATGCTAACCTCTACATGCTAACCTCTACATGGCTAACATCTACATGGCTAACCTCTACATGGCTAACCTCTACATGCTAACCTCTACATGGCTAACCTCTACATGGCTAACCTCTACATGCTAACCTCTACATGCTAACCTCTACATGGCTAACCTCTACATGGCTAACCTCTACATGCTAACCTCTACATGGCTAACCTCTATATGCTAACCTCTACATGGCTAACCTCTACATGCTAACCTCTACATGGCTAACCTCTACATGCTAACCTCTACATGCTAACCTCTACATGGCTAACCTCTACATGCTAACCTCTACATGCTAACCTCTACATGGGTAACCTCTACATGCTAACCTCTACATGCTAACCTCTACATGCTAACCTCTACATGCTAACCTCTACATGCTAACCTCTACATGCTAACCTCTACATGGCTAACCTCTACATGCTAACCTCTACATGGCTAACCTCTACATGCTAACCTCTACATGCTAACCTCTACATGCTAACCTCTACATGGCTAACCTCTACATGCTAAACTCTACATGCTAACCTCTACATGTTAACCTCTACATGGCTAACCTCTACATGTTAACCTCTACATGGCTAACCTCTACATGCTAACCTCTACATGCTAACCTCTACATGGCTAACCTCTACATGGCTAACCTCTACATGGCTAACCTCTACATGGCTAACCTCTACATGCTAACCTCTACATGGCTAACCTCTACATGGCTAACCTCTACATGGCTAACCTCTACATGGCTAACCTCTACATGCTAACCTCTACATGCTAACCTCTACATGCTAACCTCTACATGGCTAACCTCTACATGGCTAACCTCTACATGCTAACCTCTACATGCTAACCTCTACATGGCTAACCTCTACATGCTAACCTCTACATGGCTAACCTCTACATGGCTAACCTCTACATGCTAACCTCTACATGCTAACCTCTACATGCTAACCTCTACATGACTAACCTCTACATGGCTAACCTCTACATGCTAACCTCTACATGGCTAACCTCTACATGGCTAACCTCTACATGCTAACCTCTACATGGCTAACCTCTACATGGCTAACCTCTACATGCTAACCTCTACATGGCTAACCTCTACATGCTAACCTCTACATGCTAACCTCTACATGCTAACCTCTACATGCTATCCTCTACATGGCTAACCTCTACATGGCTAACCTCTACATGGCCAACCTCTACATGCTAACCTCTACATGCTAACCTCTACATGGCTAACCTCTACATGGCTAACCTCTACACGCTAACCTCTACATGGCTAACCGCTACACGCTAACCTCTACACGCTAACCTCTACATGCTAACCTCTACATGCTAACCTCTACATGGCTAACCTATACATGGCTAACCTCTACATGCTAACCTCTACATGCTATCCTCTACATGCTAACCTCTACATGCTAACCTCTACATGGCTAACCTCTACATGCTAACCTCTACATGGCTAACCTCTACATGGCTAACCTCTACATGGCCAACCTCTACATGCTAACCTCTACATGGCTAACCTCTACATGGCTAACCTCTACATGCTAACCTCTACATGCTAACCTCTACATGGCTAACCTCTACATGCTAACCTCTACATGCTAACCTCTACATGGCTAACCTCTACATGCTAACCTCTACATGCTAACCTCTACATGCTAACCTCTACATGCTAACCTCTACATGGCTAACCTCTACATGCTAACCTCTACATGCTATCCTCTACATGGCTAACCTCTACATGGCTAACCTCTACATGGCTAACCTCTACATGCTAACCTCTACATGGCTAACCTCTACATGGCTAACCTCTACATGCTAACCTCTACATGCTAACCTCTACATGGCTAACCTCTACATGCTAACCTCTACATGCTAACCTCTACATGCTAACCTCTACATGCTAACCTCTACATGGCTAACCTCTACATGGCTAACCTCTACATGCTAACCTCTACATGGCTAACCTCTACATGGCTAACCTCTACATGCTAACCTCTACATGGCTAACCTCTACATGGCTAACCTCTACATGCTAACCTCTACATGGCTAACCTCTACATGCTAACCTCTACATGCTAACCTCTACATGGCTAACCTTTACATGCTAACCTCTACATGCTAACCTCTACATGGCTAACCTCTACATGCTAACCTCTACATGCTAACCTCTACATGGCTAACATCTACATGGCTAACCTCTACATGGCTAACCTCTACATGCTAACCTCTACATGGCTAACCTCTACATGCTAACCTCTACATGGCTAACCTCTACATGCTAACCTCTACATGCTAACCTCTACATGGCTAACCTCTACATGCTAACCTCTACATGCTAACCTCTACATGGCTAACCTCTACATGCTAACCTCTACATGCTAACCTCTACATGGCTAACCTCTACATGCTAACCTCTACATGGCTAACCTCTACATGGCTAACCTCTACATGGCTAACCTCTACATGCTAACCTCTACATGGCTAACCTCTACATGCTAACCTCTACATGCTAACCTCTACATGGCTAACCTCTACATGCTAACCTCTACATGGCTAACCTCTACATGGCTAACCTCTACATGCTAACCTCTACATGGCTAACCTCTACTTGGCTAACCTCTACATGCTAACCTCTACATGCTAACCTCTACATGCTAACCTCTACATGGCTAACCTCTACATGCTAACCTCTACATGGCTAACCTCTACATGCTAACCTCTACATGGCTAACCTCTACATGCTAACCTCTACATGGCTAACCTCTACATGCTAACCTCTACATGGCTAACCTCTACATGCTAACCTCTACATGGCTAACCTCTACATGGCTAACCTCTACATGCTAACCTCTACATGGCTAACCTCTACATGGCTAACCTCTACATGCTAACCTCTACATGCTAACCTCTACATGGCTAACCTCTACATGCTAACCTCTACATGGCTAACCTCTACATGGCTAACCTCTACATGCTAACCTCTACATGGCTAACCTCTACATGCTAACCTCTACATGCTAACCTCTACATGCTAACCTCTACATGGCTAACCTCTACATGCTAACCTCTACATGGCTAACCTCTACATGGCTAACCTCTACATGCTAACCTCTACATGCTAACCTCTACATGGCTAACCTCTACATGCTAACCTCTACATGCTAACCTCTACATGCTAACCTCTACATGGCTAACCTCTACATGCTAACCTCTACATGGCTAACCTCTACATGGCTAACCTCTACATGGCTAACCTCTACATGGCTAACCTCTACATGCTAACCTCTACATGCTAACCTCTACATGGCTAACCTCTACATGCTAACCTCTACATGGCTAACCTCTACATGCTAACCTCTACATGCTAACCTCCACATGCTAACCTCTACATGCTAACCTCTACATGCTAACCTCTACATGCTAACCTCTACATGGCTAACCTCTACATGCTAGCCTCTACATGGCTAACCTCTACATGGCTAACCTCTACATGCTAACCTCTACATGCTAACCTCTACATGGCTAACCTCTACATGCTAACCTCTACATGCTAACCTCTATATGGCTAACCTCTACATGGCTAACCTCTACATGGCTAACCTCTACATGCTAACCTCTACATGGCTAACCTCTACATGGCTAACCTCTACATGCTAACCTCTACATGGCTAACCTCTACATGGCTAACCTCTACATGCTAACCTCTACATGCTAACCTCTACATGGCTAACCTCTACATGCTAACCTCTACATGGCTAACCTCTACATGGCTAACCTCTACATGCTAACCTCTACATGGCTAATCTCTACATGCTAACCTCTACATGCTAACCTCTACATGCTAACCTCTACATGGCTAACCTCTACATGCTAACCTCTACATGGCTAACCTCTACATGCTAACCTCTACATGGCTAACCTCTACATGGCTAACCTCTACATGCTAACCTCTACATGGCTAACCTCTACATGGCTAACCTCTACATTTACCGGTTTTAGTTCTATTATTTCTTTAGTTTCCCTCTCTTTATCCTGTGCTATTTCATGCACAGTTTTAGCTGTTTTTTAATGTATCTCTTATTAAATATTAATTTATTTTTTATGTGTGTGTATATATATATATATATTTATAATTTTTATTGTATTTATTTATCTATTTTTTAGTTATTTTATTTATTTTTTATGTTCTCCTGGTGGTTCCTCTGAGGGAGCCCTCTGCCCCGGGAGTGCTGGTTGGCTGTGGCCGTGCGGGCGCTCTCCTGGGGGTGCCTGGATGGAGATAGGACGTCTCTCCTACACCTACTCCGGGCCCCCTGAGGTGGCGCTCTGTGGCTGTGGGCGATGGGCTGCTCCTGGTGCAGACGGCTCCTTGGATGATGTTTCCTCTTTCGGTCCATCTGTACCCAGCCTTACATACTCAACTCAACTGTCTGTACGTATATGTGTCTGTGTGTCTGTGGGTGCGGGTGGGGTGGTGGGGTTGTAGTTATTTATGTATATTTACTGGTGGGGACGATTTTAATGATTTTTAAGCACTGTAAAGCACTTTGTGTTACATTTTGTATGAAAAGCGCTTTATAAATAAAGTTTGATTTGATTTGATACATGCTAACCTCTACATGCTAGGCCACTCATACTGACCAGTATGTGATGTTTGACTCTGACCATCCACTCCAGCACAAACTAGGGGTCATCATGACGCTCAGACATGGAGCTAAAGAGGAGCTACCAGTGCAGAAGGAAAGACCAGAGAGGAGCCACATGTCCAGAGAGCCCTCTCAAACTGTGGCTCCTCACTGGTCTTTCACTAAAGCACAAAGGGCAAGAAGACCCAAAGAACCAGACAGACTCCAGAGCCCAGAAGAAAGCCCTACAGGTCTCAGAGGAACTTCAGAGGATCTTTAGGCAGCACAGGATTCCAGTGAACCACAAACCGGTGAACACACGGAGACAAACATGAGTTCATCCCAAAGACAAAACTCCGAGCCACAAACAAAGCAATGTGGTTTATTCAATTCAATGCAAAGAAGAAGAATGCAAACAACATTATATTGGAGAAACTAAACAGGTTTTACAGAAGAGACTTTATCAACACCGAAGAGAAAGCACAAGCGGCCCTCAGTCGGCGGTGCACCTCCACCTCAAAGCCTCCAACCACTCCTTTGAGGACGGGGAGGTCAACATTTAGCTAAAGAAGAACGTTGGTTTGAAAGAGGAGTTAAAGAAAGAAAATCCCTCCATGAACCGGAATGGCCTCAGATTTAATCTCCCTTCACTTTACTCCAATCTCCTTCAGGGACAGTCGACAGGGCGGGGCCAGTCCAAGGAGACGCATCTCAGCCAACAAAAGAACATCCATCCATGTTCTTCCACGTGTCCGTTGCCGGGTCGTGGGGGCAGCTGTTGGAGCTGCTCCAGTCCCCTATAGCGCCCCCTGCAGGTGGTGGGTCCACAGAGGGACGGCCTCATGGTTCTAACCGGGCCTGTTGGTCTCTCATAAGGGGCTTAGGGGAGACCCTACCAGGGGCACGAAGCCCCGGACCACAGAGCTCCAGGATCATTCAGGCTCAAACCCCCCACCACGTAAAGGTGGGGGCTCCAGGAGGAAAACAAAAGAACAATAGGCAGGTAATTAGCAGTGATCAGCCATGAATAGGACAGGACTGACCGATACTGAGGGGAGCAGATCGTTACCCACAGGTGAGAGTAGCTGTGATTAGAGGGGAGGAGCCAACCCTAACTCCTCCCCGTTGGTCTATATATTCAGCTGTGGGCAGAGTGGGACCTTTGTCGCTGACGAAGCCTTCTGGATGAGAGGCGAAACGTTCGAAGACTTCAACGACTGAGTACAGAAGATGACTCAAGTACCTTCATTGAAGATGGACACCTCCTGTACGACTGAGAGCCTACACAGACATTTGGATTTGAGCCTTCCTGCTCCCACTGAAAGAGGATTCTATGAACAAAACCATTAGACTTGTTAGGCCCCGACCCTCCTGTTGAGAACCGCTGACAAACCTGGAAAGGTCAGATTCCATCGTCCCAAAACCCGGTCCAGGGACTCGGCTGGTCCAGAACTAAAGGTCAGATCAGTGGTCACACACGTGCACACACACACACACACACACACACACACCCACACACACACGTGCGCACACACACACGTGCACACACACACACACACACACACACACGTGCACACACACACACACACACCTCAGGACAGATATAAGCCACAGCAGCCCAGCCTCAGACTCAGACCTGGACTCACAGGTAAGAAACACATTTATCATTTACCCACCGCCTGAACCACATTTTCTTCAGTTCGGCTTTACCCAAACCGAAACACTTCTGGACTGGAGCTCACAGCCCACAGGCAGAGTAACGGCTCATTTGAAAGCTAAGACCTACAAAACGGATTGTACAGTCCTTGTTTTCGTTGCGATTTTGACCATTTTTCCATGAGTTTTTAGATTTGGGTAAAGCCGTGTGCTGGTGAGTTCAAAGACTTCAGCTTCGTTTGTTTCCGCTCGTCTGGAGTCGAGACTTTTCAGGTCATTTCACTTTTTCTATTTTCAGGTTTGGAGCAAAATCTTTCACCTGGAAACGAAAACACGTTTAATTATTCTCTGTTTCGAGGTCATTCGTCTCATTGCTGGAGAATGTAGATAAGAAATAAAACTTTGTATATACATATATATATATACATATATATGTATATATATATATATGTATACACATATATGTATATATATATATGTATATATATATGTATATATATATATGTATATACATATATGTATGTATATATATGTATATATATATGTATATATATATACATATATATATATACATATATATGTATATATATATATGTATATATATATACATATATATATATATATACATATATGTATATACACATATGTATACACATATGTGTATATACATATATGTATATATATATATGTATATATATGTGTATATATATACATATATATATATACATATATATATATACACATATATATATATATACATATATATATATACACATATATGTATAATCAAATCAAATCAAATCAAATCAAACTTTATTTATAGAGCGCTTTTCATACAAAATGTAACACAAAGTGCTTTACAGTGCTTAAAAATCATTAAAAATAATAAAAATCGTCCCCACCAGTAAATATACATAAATAACTACAACCCCACCACCCACCACCCGCACACACAGACACACAGACGTACAGACAGCCCAGCAGTTAAAAGTCTTAAATAAAAATGGACATAGAGTTGAGTACGTAAGGCTGGGTACAGATGGACCGAAAGAGGAAACATCATCCAAGGAGCCGTCTGCACCAGGAGCAGCCCATCGCCCACAGCCACAGAGCGCCAACCCAGGGGGCCCGGAGTAGGTGTAGGAGAGACGTCCTACCTCCATCCAGGCACCCCCAGGAGAGCGCCCGCACGGCCACAGCCAACCAGCACTCCCGGGGCAGAGGGCTCCCTCAGAGGAACCACTAGGAGAACATAAAAAATAAATGAATAAAATAAATAAAAATAAATAAATAAATATTTAATAAGAGATACATTAAAAACAGCTAAAACTGTGCGTGAAATAGCACAGGATAAAAGAGGGAAAATAAAGAAATAATAGAACTAAAACCGGTAAATAAGGTTAATATAAGTAAATATTAATTAAAAGCTAAACTAAAAAGGTGGGTCTTGAGCCTGCTCTTAAAAACATGAACGTTCTCTGCGGTCCTGAGCTCCTCTGGCAGGTCGTTCCAGAGGCGAGGGCCATAGTATTGGAAAGACGCCTCGCCGTGAGTCTTTCTGTTGACTTTAGGAATAACTAGGAGACCCCTGCCAGAGGAGCGAAGGGACCGCGAAGGCTCATATGGTAAAATCAATTCTGAAAGATAAGAAGGACCAAGACCATTAAGACATTTAAAAACCATTAAAAGAACTTTAAAATGGATCCTGAAACACACGGGGAGCCAATGCAGTGACTCTAAAACCGGTGTAATGTGGTCCCGCCTCCTGGTCTTCGTCAGGACACGAGCTGCTGAATTTTGTAAAAGTTGTAAACCTGAGATACTCTTTTTGGGAAGACCAGAAAGCAGGGCATTACAGTAGTCGATACGACTGGTGATAAAAGCATGCATTAGCGTCTCCGTGTTGGCCCGAGAGAGAATGGGGCGGACTCTGGCTATGTTCTTTAGATGGTAAAAACCTATCTTTGTGATATTCTTAATGTGTGGAATTAAAGTCAGCTCAGAGTCAAAAATCACACCCAGGTTCTTCACCTGTGAGGAAGGATTAAAAGACAATGACTGTAGTTTGGGTAAAAGTTTCTCTCTCTGGGCCTGAGGACCGATGACTAAAACTTCAGTTTTGTCCTGGTTAAGCTGGAGAAAGTTTTCTGCCATCCAGGATTTGATATCTAAAATGCAGTTAAAAAGTGCATCCATTGGCCTGGTGTCATCAGGAGACATGGAGATGTACAACTGTGTATCGTCAGCGTAACTATGAAAGTTGACTCCATGTCTCCTGATGACATCACCAAGAGGGAGCATATACAGGTTAAAAAGCACTGGGCCTAAAATCGAACCTTGAGGCACACCACATGTAATATTATGGACCTTGGAGGAGCAGGTATCCACACTCACCATGAATGTCCTGTCTGTGAGGTAGGATGTAAACCATTTGTGGACAGCACCAGAGAGGCCGATGTGTTTTAAACGAGTTAAAAGAATAGTATGGTCGACTGTATCAAAGGCAGCGCTCAGATCCAGTAGAACCAACACTGTCAACCTTTTGGAATCATAATTTAATCTAAAATCGTTTAAAATCTTTAAAAGGGCTGTCTCGGTGCTGTGGTTTACCCTAAAGCCAGACTGAAATTTCTCAAGGACGTCATGTGCATTTATAAAGTCGCTAAGTTGGGTAAAAACAAGTTTTTCTAAGATTTTGCTTAAAAATGGTAAGTTGGATACCGGTCTAAAGTTGTTAAAATCATTACGGTCCAAATTGCTCTTCTTCAGCAGAGGCCTCACCACCGCCCCCTTAAAGGCAGCAGGGAAGACCCCCGTCTGAAGGGAGCAATTCATCATGTGTAAAAGCTCGTCTCTAAGAGATCCATAGAAAGTTTTAAAAAACGGGGTTGGGACCGGGTCTAAAGGACACCGGGTCTAAAGGACATGTGGTGGGCCTCACTGAGGAGAAAACTTTATCAAGCATCTCAGCATTAACCTGGACAAAACTGTGCAGTGTTTCCTCTGGAACAAGTAGACAACCAGATGTATTTAAAACCGTGTTACTTTGAGTAGATAAAATATTACATCTGATAGTGTCTATCTTTCCCCTGAAGTGGTCTGCAAACGCCTCGCAAAGGGAGTCACTTGGAGTAAAATTGGTCTTGTTAAAATCAGGATTGATTAGATGTTCTATTGTAGAGAAGAGTACCTTGGGATTGTTTTTATTATTGTTGATAATTTTTGAGAAGTAGTTGTTTCTTGTGTTTCTTACTGTGTTATTGTAGGTTGATTGTTGTTCACGGAAGATTTGGTAGTTTATGGTAATTTTGTTTTTTCTCCATTTTCTCTCTGCCACCCTGCATTGTCTTTTGAGTTGTTTAATTTCCTCATTCCTCCATGGAGTAATTGGTTTTGTAGGGAGTTTCTTGGATTTTAAAGGAGCGATAGAATCAAGCGCTGACTTGAGTTTGCTATTAAAATTTTCAAAAATAAAATCACAGGGGGCAGGTAGAACAATAGGAGAATATTTCTCTAAAACATCAATAAAATTTGCAGCCACTTCAGGGGTGAGATGACGTTTCCTCACAGCTCTTACCGTATATATATATACATGTATATGTATATATATATATGTATATATATATATATACATATATATATATACATATATATATATATATATACATATATGTATATATATATATATATATATATATACATATATATATACATATATATACATACATATATGTGTATATATATATGTATATATATATATGTATATATATATATATACATATATATATATACATATATATATGTGAGATGGACTTAAAGATCTAAAATTCCAGATTCACAATATTACCATTTCTCTCAAACATTGTTCACAGATCAGTCCAAATGTGTGATAGTGAGACCTTCTGCTCTGCTGAGATGATCCATCCCACCCCACAGGTGATGATTAGTGCACAGGTGTACCTTATACTGCCCACAATAAAAGGCCACCCTGAAATGTGCAGTTTTTTTGCTTTATTGGGGGTCTGGGGACTCAGAACCAGTCAGTATCTGGTGTGACCATTTGCCTCATGCAGTGCAACACATCTTCTTCATAGAGTTGATCAGATGGTCCATGGTGGCCTGTGGAATGTTGGTCCACTCCTCTTCAATGGCTGTGAAGTTGCTGGATATTAGTGGGAACTGGTCCACGCTGTCGTATTCGCCGGTCAAGCACATCCCAAACATGCTCAATGGGGGACATGTCCGGTGAGTGTGCTGGCCATGCAAGAACTGGGACATTTTCAGCTTCCAAGAATTGTGTACAGATCCTTGCAACATGGGGCCAGGTCAAGACCCCGATGAGGACCACGAGCTGGAGTCAGGTCAAGACCCCGATGAGGACGAGCTGGAGTCAGGTCAAGACCCCGATGAGGACGAGCTGGAGTCAGGTCAAGACCCCGATGAGGACGACGAGCTGGAGTCATGGGTCAAGACCCCGATGAGGACGAGCTGGAGTCAGGTCAAGACCCCGATGAGGACGAGCTGGAGTCAGGTCAAGACCCCGATGAGGACGACGAGCTGGAGTCATGGGTCAAGACCCCGATGAGGACGAGCTGGAGTCAGGTCAAGACCCCGATGAGGACGACGAGCTGGAGTCAGGTCAAGACCCCGATGAGGACGACGAGCTGGAGTCAGGTCAAGACCCCGATGAGGACGACGAGCTGGAGTCAGGTCAAGACCCCGATGAGGACGACGAGCTGGAGTCATGGGTCAAGACCCCGATGAGGACGAGCTGGAGTCAGGTCAAGACCCCGATGAGGACGACGAGCTGGAGTCAGGTCAAGACCCCGATGAGGACGAGCTGGAGTCAGGTCAAGACCCCGATGAGGACGAGCTGGAGTCAGGTCAAGACCCCGATGAGGACGACGAGCTGGAGTCAGGTCAAGACCCCGATGAGGACGACGAGCTGGAGTCAGGTCAAGACCCCGATGAGGACCACGAGCTGGAGTCAGGTCAAGACCCCGATGAGGACGACGAGCTGGAGTCAGGGGTCAAGACCCCGATGAGGACGACGAGCTGGAGTCAGGTCAAGACCCCCATGAGGACGACGAGCTGGAGTCAGGTCAAGACCCCGATGAGGACGACGAGCTGGAGTCAGGTCAAGACCCCGATGAGGACGAGCTGGAGTCAGGTCAAGACCCCGATGAGGACGAGCTGGAGTCAGGTCAAGACCCCGATGAGGACGAGCTGGAGTCAGGTCAAGACCCCGATGAGGACGAGCTGGAGTCAGGTCAAGACCCCGATGAGGACCATCTCAGCAGAGCAGAAGGTCTCACTATCACACATTTGGAGAAATGGTGATATTGAGTTCTAGATCTTTAATCCGTCTCATGGAACCTGAGCAGAAACACAGTGTGTATGTTTGTGTTGAGTGTGTGTTGAGTGTGTGTTGAGTGTAGTTCATGACGTGTGTGTTGAGTGTAGTTCATGACGTGTGGGTTTGAGTGGGAGGACCTTCTGTGCAGCGCCATGTTTAACGCGCCGTCGTGTCATGAAGACTTCCTCCTCCCACCTTCACGCCGTAGCCTGTAGCCCCGCCCACTCACACTTTAAACGTCTCGGACTGAACCATCCTCACCTGATTTATTCATTTTTACAGATTTTTTCACTAAAAGCAGCTTTTTCAATTTACATTTGAAAACTATACCAGACCCGTCTGTGTCACGAACATGTACAACATGTACAACGTAAACCTGTAGCTCTGGCTCAGGGTTTAGTTTCTCGCCCAAACACATTTTTGTCTCATATTTACGTCGTTCTACAGCAGAAGTTTCTCCTGCAGCTTCTCGTCTCCATGGTAACGCAGGGACAACAACATCTGGCAAACTCAGAATCAGCAGCAAAAGCGGCTTTACCCAAATCTAAAAGCTTCTCATTGTGACTTTTTCTTCCCGTTGTCACCGTGTTTTGTCACATATTTTAAGAATCTCTGTCATGTTTTCGTTTCTTTATTACAGAGCCCTGGAAGTGGCATTAGACACAAATATACTGGGGGGAGTAAAAAAAAAAAAAATATGAATATTTCATATGTTTATTTCTCTTTTTTACACTTTACCTCACTCCTCGAGATAAAAAGAATCATGACATTCATCACTTGTGTTTTAGTCGTATAAATATAGGACGAATGATGTAATCACATCTTTCCTTTGACTGCAGCTGCGCAGACGCTGCAGACGCTGTGGATCAGCTGATACCATGAGCTGTGTGCTGTGGTGGTTCTTGGCTCTGATTGGTGCAGTCCTGGTTTGGTCAGCGGACTCTCGACCAATCAGAGTCTTCTCTGAGATGTCACACCCACTGCAGCTGCGATTGGCCGAAAAGTTTAGCGTGCGCCTGCCCCCGGACACGCCCCGCTCCATGGACCTGTCTCTCGACCTGACCTTCGTCCTCCTGCGGGAGGCGCTGCAGAGGGCGGTGTCTGAGCGTCTGGCTCTGCAGGCGTCGACCAACCAGCGAATCATGGAGCAGATCGGGAAATAAACCACCACGAATAAAGTCATGTGAATAAACTTCTGAAGCATCAATGTGTCGACTATGAAACATTCAACTATTTAAACGAGGCAACACATGTCACATGTGACATGTTACATGTAACATGTTACATGTATCATGTCACATGTAACATGTTACATGATACATGTGACATGATACAATTGATACATTTGATACATTAACAACATCCGATCGTGACTTTCACAATAGAATCAAGATGAGGTGCAACGGCAGGTCATACAAGCTGGAGGTCTGTATAGGGACTAATGAGCAGCAGGAGGTCTGTATAGGGACTAATGAGCAGCAGGAGGAGGTCTGTATAGGGTCTAATGAGCAGCAGGAGGAGGTCTGTATAGGGACTAATGAGCAGCAGGAGGAGGTCTGTATAGGGTCTAATGAGCAGCAGGAGGAGGTCTGTATAGGGTCTAATGAGCAGCAGGAGGAGGTCTGTATAGGGACTAATGAGCAGCAGGAGGAGGTCTGTATAGGGTCTAATGAGCAGCAGGAGGAGGTCTGTATAGGGACTAATGAGCAGCAGGAGGAGGTCTGTATAGGGACTAATGAGCAGCAGGAGGTCTGTATAGGGACTAATGAGCAGCAGGAGGAGGTCTGTATAGGGACTAATGAGCAGCAGGAGGTCTGTATAGGGACTAATGAGCAGCAGGAGGAGGTCTGTATAGGGACTAATGAGCAGCAGGAGGTCTGTATAGGGACTAATGAGCAGCAGGAGGAGGTCTGTATAGGGACTAATGAGCAGCAGGAGGAGGTCTGTATAGGGACTAATGAGCAGCAGGAGGAGGTCTGTATAGGGTCTAATGAGCAGCAGGAGGAGGTCTGTATAGGGACTAATGAGCAGCAGGAGGAGGTCTGTATAGGGTCTAATGAGCAGCAGGAGGAGGTCTGTATAGGGACTAATGAGCAGCAGGAGGAGGTCTGTATAGGGACTAATGAGCAGCAGGAGGTCTGTATAGGGACTAATGAGCAGCAGGAGGAGGTCTGTATAGGGACTAATGAGCAGCAGGAGGTCTGTATAGGGACTAATGAGCAGCAGGAGGAGGTCTGTATAGGGACTAATGAGCAGCAGGAGGTCTGTATAGGGACTAATGAGCAGCAGGAGGAGGTCTGTATAGGGACTAATGAGCAGCAGGAGGTCTGTATAGGGACTAATGAGCAGCAGGAGGAGGTCTGTATAGGGACTAATGAGCAGCAGGAGGAGGTCTGTATAGGGACTAATGAGCAGCAGGAGGAGGTCTGTATAGGGTCTAATGAGCAGCAGGAGGAGGTCTGTATAGGGACTAATGAGCAGCAGGAGGAGGTCTGTATAGGGTCTAATGAGCAGCAGGAGGAGGTCTGTATAGGGACTAATGAGCAGCAGGAGGAGGTCTGTATAGGGTCTAATGAGCAGCAGGAGGAGGTCTGTATAGGGACTAATGAGCAGCAGGAGGAGGTCTGTATAGGGACTAATGAGCAGCAGGAGGAGGTCTGTATAGGGTCTAATGAGCAGCAGCAGGAGGTCTGTATAGGGACTAATGAGCAGCAGGAGGAGGTCTGTATAGGGACTAATGAGCAGCAGGAGGAGGTCTGTATAGGGACTAATGAGCAGCAGGAGGAGGTCTGTATAGGGTCTAATGAGCAGCAGGAGGAGGTCTGTATAGGGACTAATGAGCAGCAGGAGGAGGTCTGTATAGGGACTAATGAGCAGCAGGAGGAGGTCTGTATAGGGTCTAATGAGCAGCAGCAGGAGGTCTGTATAGGGACTAATGAGCAGCAGGAGGAGGTCTGTATAGGGTCTAATGAGCAGCAGGAGGAGGTCTGTATAGGGACTAATGAGCAGCAGGAGGAGGTCTGTATAGGGACTAATGAGCAGCAGGAGGAGGTCTGTATAGGGTCTAATGAGCAGCAGGAGGTCTGTATAGGGTCTAATGAGCAGCAGGAGGAGGTCTGTATAGGGACTAATGAGCAGCAGGAGGAGGTCTGTATAGGGTCTAATGAGCAGCAGGAGGAGGTCTGTATAGGGACTAATGAGCAGCAGGAGGAGGTCTGTATAGGGACTAATGAGCAGCAGGAGGAGGTCTGTATAGGGACTAATGAGCAGCAGGAGGTCTGTATAGGGTCTAATGAGCAGCAGGAGGAGGTCTGTATAGGGACTAATGAGCAGCAGGAGGAGGTCTGTATAGGGACTAATGAGCAGCAGGAGGAGGTCTGTATAGGGACTAATGAGCAGCAGGAGGTCTGTATAGGGTCTAATGAGCAGCAGGAGGAGGTCTGTATAGGGACTAATGAGCAGCAGGAGGAGGTCTGGGTCTAATGAGCAGCAGGAGGTCTTGGGCATGTGAAGGAGATAAAATGACATAATATACAAACAAAAAGACTTTTGGGGCAGACTCACGAGACCTGCTAACCTGTGTGTCTGCACCTCAGCCGCCATCTTGTTGCTATAGCATTAGCATTAGCATTAGTATTAATGCTAATGCTAATGCTATAGCTGGGTTTCAGTGACATCACAGCGTTCTAAAGGCTAATAATATTATATAGAGGTAACATTATTTTGTTTTTGAGGACCCAGTGACTGATATTGATGATAATTTTTGTAATTCATAAATGTTCTTTTTAGCTACGACTTGTCAAAGTGTAATGTTGTTAATAGGAACATCTGGCTCCTCCCCCACTGTGACATCATCACATTCTAGAACCTGCAACACAGCTGATGCTGATGATGAACGATCATCGACTCAAACAGGTTTTACAAAACATAAACTCATTTATTCACTTGGCACAAACAAAACGCAGAGACACGCCCCCCTCTCCGATGACATCACTCCCCCGATGACATCACTCCCCTGATGACATCACTCCCCTGATGACATCACTCCCCCGATGACATCACTCCCCTGATGACATCACTCCCCTGATGACATCACTCCCCTGATGACATCACTCCCCTGATGACATCACTCCCCTGATGACATCACTCCTTATTGAGCCAGCTGAAGCTGAAGACGTGTCGCGGTGCGTCATCGCCGTCACTCGGCTCCGCCCCCTGAAACACACACACGTCATGTGACCCGCACCGGAAACACAACACGGAAAATACAAACGTTCAAAAGAATAAACCCTAAAAAGTGACCAAAAAGGGAAAATAGAAACATACGTTCAAAAATAAAAATAAAATGTTAGCACCGTGCTAATGCTAACGCTAGCTAGCGCTACGTCTGCCATTTTGTCGCTTCTACTAAAGAATCTGCTGTGAAAAAATATCCATATGGACCCGATTTAGACTTGACTTTATTTGTATGTGATAAATGAGTTCATATTTCCCCCTCGGTCGAAGCCACGCCCCTTTCTATGACGCGATGCCGTCTCTATTGATGAAGAGCGTTTTACCGAGGGGGCGGGTCCTGAGGACGCGGAGGGCGTGACCTGAGCAGTGGAAGGGGCGTGGCTTCGCGCTTGAGTGGGCGTGGCCTCTGCTGCTCTCTGCGACAGGAAATAAAACAGATATAAATGACAAAAATTAAAGACAAAATATTTCAAGAGGAAGAGAGGGGCGTGTCTTTTACCGAGGGGGCGGGTCCTGGGGCAGCGGGGGGCGTGGCCTGTGCCGCTCTCTGCGACGGGAGTGGAGGGAAGGAAACGGGAGGCACCATGGAGGGGGCGGGGTTAGGAGACAGAGGGGGAGGAGGCATGGGGGACACAGGGGGTGGGGCCGAGGGAAGGGGGGAGGTGGGACCGGCAGCGACAACAGGAAAGGGCTCGGCTCGACTTCCTGTTGTGGCTCGTAGCTCCGCCTCCTCGTCGCTCTCGTCACTGCTGTCGTCGACTGAAACAACGAAACAAGTTTCAATGTGTGGCAGAGGGGGCGGGGCTCTGTGCGTGTGGGCGGGGCCTTACATCTGCCGAAGGCGATGCTCGACAGCGCCCTCTTCTGGGGCTCGAAGTTAACGATGAAGTGTTCCATGTTTTCATATCCGCGCTGGACTTTGTCCAAACCAGACGTGTCCGTGCCTTCGATGATCCTGAGGAAGGGCATCAGGGGCAAACAGAGAGAGGAAGGGCATCAGGGGCAAACAGAGAGAGAGGAAGGGCATCAGGGGCAAACAGAGAGAGGAAGGGCATCAGGGGCAAACAGAGAGAGGAAGGGCATCAGGGGCAAACAGAGAGAGAGGAAGGGCATCAGGGGCAAACAGAGAGAGACAGGACAGAGGCGGTTGTCATGGCAGCTTTAACTCTGCCTGAACCGACTCCATTTTCTCCATTTTGTCTTTACCCAAATCTAAAAGCTTCTTGAACAAAGCCACAAAATAGCGATGAAAATACAACAAAAGAGCGACAAGAACACGATTAGGCCTTAGCTTTCAAATGAGGTGTTACTCTGGCTGTAAACTCCAGTCCAGAGGCTTTAGATTTGGGTAAAGCTGAACTGTCTATGACTGGGACGGAAGGGCATCTGACTCACTTCTGCAGCAGCGGCTTGACCTCCTGTAACAGAAACACAACGTGTCCTTAGCGTTCAACTCACATCAGCTGAAAAAGGACCAAATCAAACCAAAAAAGACTTAATGAAACATACTTTATTATTACCAATAATCATAAACACTGACATCGTCTGTGGCGCCCCCTGCAGTACAGTAGTAGTAGTAGTATATTTACCTGTAGGAAGAGGGTGTGGTCGGCCTGCTCCAGCGCCTGCAGCGCCCCCTGCAGTACAGTACTAGTAGTGGTGTATTTACCTGTAGGAAGAGGGCGTGGTCGGCCTGCTCCAGCGCCTGCAGCGCCCCCTGCAGTGCAGTAGTAGTAGTGGTGTATTTACCTGTAGGAAGAGGGCGTGGTCGGCCTGCTCCAGCGCCTGCAGCGCCCCCTGCAGTGCAGTAGTAGTAGTGTATTTACCTGTAGGAAGAGGGCGTGGTCGGCCTGCTCCAGCGCCTGCAGCGCCCCCTGCAGTACAGTAGTAGTAGTAGTGTATTTACCTGTAGGAAGAGGGCGTGGTCGGCCTGCTCCAGCGCCTGCAGCGCCCCCTGCAGGGTGGTGGCGCTCTGCTCCAGGTGTTGGCTGTATTTGGCCCTGAGGCTCCTGATGTAGTCGCTCTTCTCCTCCTGCTCCAGCGTGATCTTCTGGGTCAGACTGAGCTTCCTCTGCTCCAGCAGCAAGAACAGACCATCAAAGAGCTCGCACACGTGGGCCTTCTGCCTCCGCCCGTTCTCCTAGAGGAGGACAGAGGGGATGAAGTGGAGGAGGTGCAGAGGAGGAGGTGCAGAGGGGGAGGTGCAGAGGAGGAGGTGTAGAGGAGGAGGTGCAGAGGGGGAGGTGTAGAGGAGGAGGTGCAGAGGGGGAGGTGTAGCGGAGGTGCAGAGGGGGAGGTGCAGAGGAGGAGGTGCAGAGGAGGAGGTGTAGAGGAGGTGCAGAGGAGGAGGTGTAGAGGAGGAGGTGCAGAGGAGGAGGTGCAGAGGAGGAGGTGCAGAGGAGGTGTAGAGGGGGAGGTGTAGAGGAGGAGGTGCAGAGGAGGAGGTGCAGAGGAGGAGGAGGTGCAGAGGAGGAGGTGTAGAGGAGGAGGTGCAGAGGAGGAGGTGCAGAGGAGGTTGTGTAGAAGAGGAGGTGCAGAGGGGGAGGTGCCGAGGAAGAGGTGCCGAGAAGGAGGTGCAGAGGAGGAGGTGTAGAGGAGGAGGTGCAGAGGGGGAGGTGTAGAGGGGGAGGTGTAGAGGAGGAGGTGCAGAGGGGGAGGTGCAGAGGGGGAGGTGTAGCGGAGGAGGTGCAGAGGGGGAGGTGTAGAGGAGGAGGTGCAGAGGGGGAGGTGCAGAGGAAGAGGTGTAGAGGAGGAGGTGCAGAGGGGGAGGTGCAGAGGAGGAGGTGTAGAGGAGGAGGTGCAGAGGGGGAGGTGCAGAGGAGGAGGTGTAGAGGAGGAGGTGCAGAGGAAGAGGTGCAGAGGAGGAGGTGTAGAGGGGGAGGTGCAGAGGAGGAGGTGTAGAGGAGGAGGTGCAGAGGAAGAGGTGCAGAGGAGGAGGTGCAGAGGGGGAGGTGTAGAGGAGGAGGTGTAGAGGAGGAGGTGTAGAGGAGGAGGTGCAGAGGAGGAGGTGCAGAGGAGGAGGTGTAGAGGAGGAGGTGCAGAGGAAGAGGTGCAGAGGAGGAGGTGTAGAGGGGGAGGTGCAGAGGAGGAGGTGTAGAGGAGGAGGTGCAGAGGGGGAGGTGTAGCGGAGGTGCAGAGGGGGAGGTGTAGAGGAGGAGGTGCAGAGGGGGAGGTGCAGAGGAAGAGGTGCAGAGGAGGAGGTGTAGAGGGGGAGGTGCAGAGGAGGAGGTGTAGAGGAGGTGTAGAGGGGGAGGTGTAGAGGAGGAGGTGCAGAGGGGGAGGTGCAGAGGAAGAGGTGCAGAGGAGGAGGTGTAGAGGGGGAGGTGCAGAGGAGGAGGTGCAGAGGGGGAGGTGTAGCGGAGGAGGTGCAGAGGGGGAGGTGTAGAGGAGGAGGTGCAGAGGGGGAGGTGCAGAGGAAGAGGTGCAGAGGAGGAGGTGTAGAGGGGGAGGTGCAGAGGAGGAGGTGTAGAGGAGGTGTAGAGGGGGAGGTGTAGAGGAGGAGGTGCAGAGGAGGAGGTGCAGAGGAATAGGTGCAGAGGAGGAGGTGCAGAGGAGGTTGTGTAGAAGAGGAGGTGCAGAGGGGGAGGTGCCGAGGAAGAGGTGCCGAGAAGGAGGTGCAGAGGAGGAGGTGTAGAGGAGGAGGTGCAGAGGGGGAGGTGTAGAGGGGGAGGTGTAGAGGAGGAGGTGTAGAGGAGGAGGTGTAGAGGAGGAGGTGCAGAGGAGGAGGTGCAGAGGAGGAGGTGTAGAGGAGGAGGTGCAGAGGGGGAGGTGTAGAGGGGGAGGTGTAGAGGAGGAGGTGCAGAGGAAGAGGTGCAGAGGAGGAGGTGTAGAGGGGGAGGTGCAGAGGAGGAGGTGTAGAGGAGGAGGTGCAGAGGGGGAGGTGTAGCGGAGGTGCAGAGGGGGAGGTGCAGAGGAGGAGGTGCAGAGGGGGAGGTGTAGCGGAGGAGGTGCAGAGGGGGAGGTGTAGAGGAGGAGGTGCAGAGGAGGAGGTGCAGAGGAAGAGGTGCAGAGGAGGAGGTGCAGAGGAGGTTGTGTAGAAGAGGAGGTGCAGAGGGGGAGGTGCCGAGGAAGAGGTGCCGAGAAGGAGGTGCAGAGGAGGAGGTGTAGAGGAGGAGGTGCAGAGGGGGAGGTGTAGAGGGGGAGGTGTAGAGGAGGAGGTGCAGAGGGGGAGGTGCAGAGGGGGAGGTGTAGCGGAGGAGGTGCAGAGGGGGAGGTGTAGAGGAGGAGGTGCAGAGGGGGAGGTGCAGAGGAAGAGGTGTAGAGGAGGAGGTGCAGAGGGGGAGGTGTAGAGGGGGAGGTGTAGAGGAGGAGGTGTAGAGGAGGAGGTGTAGAGGAGGAGGTGCAGAGGAGGAGGTGCAGAGGAGGAGGTGTAGAGGAGGAGGTGCAGAGGAAGAGGTGCAGAGGAGGAGGTGTAGAGGGGGAGGTGCAGAGGAGGAGGTGTAGAGGAGGAGGTGCAGAGGGGGAGGTGTAGCGGAGGTGCAGAGGGGGAGGTGTAGAGGAGGAGGTGCAGAGGGGGAGGTGCAGAGGAAGAGGTGCAGAGGAGGAGGTGTAGAGGGGGAGGTGCAGAGGAGGAGGTGTAGAGGAGGTGTAGAGGGGGAGGTGTAGAGGAGGAGGTGCAGAGGGGGAGGTGCAGAGGAAGAGGTGCAGAGGAGGAGGTGTAGAGGGGGAGGTGCAGAGGAGGAGGTGCAGAGGGGGAGGTGTAGCGGAGGAGGTGCAGAGGGGGAGGTGTAGAGGAGGAGGTGCAGAGGGGGAGGTGCAGAGGAAGAGGTGCAGAGGAGGAGGTGTAGAGGGGGAGGTGCAGAGGAGGAGGTGTAGAGGAGGTGTAGAGGGGGAGGTGTAGAGGAGGAGGTGCAGAGGAGGAGGTGCAGAGGAATAGGTGCAGAGGAGGAGGTGCAGAGGAGGTTGTGTAGAAGAGGAGGTGCAGAGGGGGAGGTGCCGAGGAAGAGGTGCCGAGAAGGAGGTGCAGAGGAGGAGGTGTAGAGGAGGAGGTGCAGAGGGGGAGGTGTAGCGGAGGTGCAGAGGGGGAGGTGCAGAGGAGGAGGTGCAGAGGGGGAGGTGTAGCGGAGGAGGTGCAGAGGGGGAGGTGTAGAGGAGGAGGTGCAGAGGAGGAGGTGCAGAGGGGGAGGTGTAGCGGAGGAGGTGCAGAGGGGGAGGTGTAGAGGAGGAGGTGCAGAGGGGGAGGTGCAGAGGAAGAGGTGCAGAGGAGGAGGTGTAGAGGGGGAGGTGCAGAGGAGGAGGTGTAGAGGAGGTGTAGAGGGGAGGTGTAGAGGAGGAGGTGCAGAGGAGGAGGTGCAGAGGAATAGGTGCAGAGGAGGAGGTGCAGAGGAGGTTGTGTAGAAGAGGAGGTGCAGAGGGGGAGGTGCCGAGGAAGAGGTGCCGAGAAGGAGGTGCAGAGGAGGAGGTGTAGATGAGGAGGTGCAGAGGAAGAGGTGCAGAGGAGGAGGTGCAGAGGAGGAGGTGCAGAGGAAGAGGTGCAGAGGGGGAGGTGCAGAGGGGGAGGTGTAGAGGAGGAGGTGCAGAGGGGGAGGTGTAAAGGAGGAGGTGCAGAGGAGGAGGTGCAGAGGGGGAGGTGCAGAGGAGGAGGTGCAGAGGGGGAGGTGCAGAGGGGGAGGTGTAGAGGAGGTGCAGAGGGGGAGGTGTAGAGGAGGAGGTGCAGAGGGGGAGGTGTAGAGGAGGAGGTGCAGAGGGGGAGGTGTAAAGGAGGAGGTGCAGAGGAGGAGGTGCAGAGGAGGAGGTGCAGAGGGGGAGGTGTAGAGGAGGAGGTGCAGAGGGGGAGGTGTAGAGGAGGAGGTGCAGAGGAGGAGGTTTAGAGGGGGAGGTGTAGAGGAGGAGGTGCAGAGGAGGAGGTGGTGCAGAGGAGGAGGTGGTGCAGAGGGGGAGGTGCAGAGGAGGAGGTGCAGAGGAGGAGGTGCAGAGGAGGAGGTGCAGAGGGGGAGGTGCAGAGGAGGAGGTGCAGAGGAGGAGGTGCAGAGGAGGAGGTGTAAAGGAGGAGGTGCAGAGGAGGAGGTGCAGAGGGGGAGGTGCAGAGGGGGAGGTGCAGAGGAGGAGGTGCAGAGGGGGAGGTGTAGAGGAGGAGGTGCAGAGGAGGAGGTGCAGAGGAGGAGGTGTAAAGGAGGAGGTGCAGAGGGGGAGGTGTAGAGGAGGAGGTGCAGAGGGGGAGGTGTAAAGGAGGAGGTGCAGAGGAGGAGGTGCAGAGGGGGAGGTGTAGAGGAGGTGCAGAGGGGGAGGTGTAGAGGAGGAGGTGCAGAGGGGGAGGTGTAGAGGAGGAGGTGCAGAGGGGGAGGTGTAAAGGAGGAGGTGCAGAGGAGGAGGTGCAGAGGAATAGGTGCAGAGGAGGTTGTGTAGAAGAGGAGGTGCAGAGGGGGAGGTGCCGAGGAAGAGGTGCCGAGAAGGAGGTGCAGAGGAGGAGGTGTAGATGAGGAGGTGCAGAGGAAGAGGTGCAGAGGAGGAGGTGCAGAGGAGGAGGTGCAGAGGAAGAGGTGCAGAGGAGGAGGTGCAGGGGAGGAGGTGTAGAGTGGGAGGTGTAGAGGAGGAGGTGCAGAGGAGGAGGTGGTGCAGAGGAGGAGGTGTAGAGGAGGAGGTGCGGAGGAGGAGGTGTAGAGGAGGTGCAGAGGAGGTGGTGCAGAGGGGGAGGTGTAGAGGAGGAGGTGCAGAGGGGGAGGTGTAGAGGAGGTGCAGAGGGGGAGGTGTAGAGGAGGTGCAGAGGAGGAGGTGCAGAGGAGGAGGTGCAGAGGAAGAGGTGCAGAGGGGGAGGTGTAGAGGAGGAGGTGCAGAGGGGGAGGTGTAGAGGAGGTGCAGAGGGGGAGGTGCAGAGGAGGAGGTGCAGAGGAAGAGGTGTAGAGGAGGAGGTGCGGAGGAGGAGGTGTAGAGGAGGTGCAGAGGAGGTGGTGCAGAGGGGGAGGTGTAGAGGAGGAGGTGCAGAGGGGGAGGTGTAGAGGAGGTGCAGAGGGGGAGGTGTAGAGGAGGTGCAGAGGAGGAGGTGCAGAGGAGGAGGTGCAGAGGAAGAGGTGTAGAGGAGGAGGTGCAGAGGGGGAGGTGCAGAGGGGGAGGTGTAGAGGAGGAGGTGCAGAGGAGGAGGTGCAGAGGAGGAGGTGTAAAGGAGGAGGTGCAGAGGAGGAGGTGCAGAGGGGGAGGTGTAGAGGAGGTGCAGAGGAGGAGGTGCAGAGGGGGAGGTGCAGAGGAGGAGGTGCAGAGGGGGAGGTGCAGAGGGGGAGGTGTAGAGGAGGAGGTGCAGAGGAGGAGGTGTAGAGGAGGAGGTGCAGAGGGGGAGGTGTAGAGGAGGAGGTGCAGAGGGGGAGGTGTAGAGGAGGAGGTGCAGAGGAGGAGGTTTAGAGGGGGAGGTGTAGAGGAGGAGGTGCAGAGGAGGAGGTGGTGCAGAGGAGGAGGTGGTGCAGAGGAAGAGGTTTAGAGGAGGTGGTGTAGAGGAGGAGGTGTAGAGGAGGAGGTGCAGAGGGGGAGGTGTAGAGGAGGAGGTGTAGAGGAGGAGGTGCAGAGGAGGAGGTGCAGAGGGGGAGGTGTAGAGGAGGAGGTGCAGAGGAGGAGGTGCAGAGGAGGAGGTTTAGAGGGGGAGGTGTAGAGGAGGAGGTGCAGAGGGGGAGGTGTAGAGGAGGAGGTGCAGAGGGGGAGGTGTAGAGGAGGAGGTGCAGAGGAGGAGGTTTAGAGGGGGAGGTGTAGAGGAGGAGGTGCAGAGGAGGAGGTGGTGCAGAGGAGGAGGTGGTGCAGAGGAAGAGGTTTAGAGGAGGTGGTGTAGAGGAGGAGGTGTAGAGGAGGAGGTGCAGAGGGGGAGGTGTAGAGGAGGAGGTGTAGAGGAGGAGGTGCAGAGGAGGAGGTGCAGAGGGGGAGGTGTAGAGGAGGAGG
This sequence comes from Proterorhinus semilunaris, assembly GCA_021464625.1. NCBI lineage: Eukaryota > Metazoa > Chordata > Actinopteri > Gobiiformes > Gobiidae > Proterorhinus > Proterorhinus semilunaris. Next base: position 34,219,602 of record CM038358.1, on the reverse strand, counting down.
TGCAGAGGAGGAGGTGCAGAGGGGGAGGTGTAGAGGAGGAGGTGCAGAGGAGGAGGTGCAGAGGAGGAGGTGCAGAGGAGGAGGTGCAGAGGAGGAGGTTTAGAGGGGGAGGTGTAGAGGAGGAGGTGCAGAGGAGGAGGTGGTGCAGAGGAGGAGGTGTAGAGGAGGAGGTGTAGAGGAGGAGGTGTAGAGGAGGAGGTGCAGAGGAGGAGGTGGTGCAGAGGAAGAGGTTTAGAGGAGGAGGTGTAGAGGAGGAGGTGTAGAGGAGGAGGTGCAGAGGAGGTGGTGCAGAGGAGGTGGTGCAGAGGGGGAGGTGCAGAGGAGGAGGTGTAGAGGAGGAGGTGCAGAGGAGGTGGTGCAGAGGGGGAGGTGCAGAGGAGGAGGTGTAGAGGAGGAGGTGCAGAGGAAGAGGTGCAGAGGAAGAGGTGCAGAGGAGGTTGTGTAGAGGAGGAGGTGCAGAGGGGGAGGTGCAGAGGAGGAGGTGTAGAGGGGGAGGTGCAGAGGGGGAGGTGCAGAGGAGGAGGTGTAGAGGAGGAGGTGCAGAGGAAGAGGTGCAGAGGAAGAGGTGCAGAGGAGGAGGTGCAGAGGAGGAGGTGTAGAGGGGGAGGTGCAGAGGAGGAGGTGTAGAGGAGGAGGTGCAGAGGGGGAGGTGTAGCGGAGGTGCAGAGGGGGAGGTGCAGAGGGGGAGGTGCAGAGGAGGAGGTGCAGAGGGGGAGGTGTAGCGGAGGAGGTGCAGAGGGGGAGGTGTAGAGGAGGAGGTGCAGAGGGGGAGGTGCAGAGGAAGAGGTGCAGAGGAGGAGGTGTAGAGGGGGAGGTGCAGAGGAGGAGGTGTAGAGGAGGTGTAGAGGGGGAGGTGTAGAGGAGGAGGTGCAGAGGAGGAGGTGCAGAGGAATAGGTGCAGAGGAGGAGGTGCAGAGGAGGTTGTGTAGAAGAGGAGGTGCAGAGGGGGAGGTGCCGAGGAAGAGGTGCCGAGAAGGAGGTGCAGAGGAGGAGGTGTAGAGGAGGAGGTGCAGAGGGGGAGGTGTAGAGGGGGAGGTGTAGAGGAGGAGGTGTAGAGGAGGAGGTGTAGAGGAGGAGGTGCAGAGGAGGAGGTGCAGAGGAGGAGGTGTAGAGGAGGAGGTGCAGAGGGGGAGGTGTAGAGGGGGAGGTGTAGAGGAGGAGGTGCAGAGGAAGAGGTGCAGAGGAGGAGGTGTAGAGGGGGAGGTGCAGAGGAGGAGGTGTAGAGGAGGAGGTGCAGAGGGGGAGGTGTAGCGGAGGTGCAGAGGGGGAGGTGCAGATGGGGAGGTGCAGAGGAGGAGGTGCAGAGGGGGAGGTGTAGCGGAGGAGGTGCAGAGGGGGAGGTGTAGAGGAGGAGGTGCAGAGGGGGAGGTGCAGAGGAAGAGGTGCAGAGGAGGAGGTGTAGAGGGGGAGGTGCAGAGGAGGAGGTGTAGAGGAGGTGTAGAGGGGGAGGTGTAGAGGAGGAGGTGCAGAGGAGGAGGTGCAGAGGAATAGGTGCAGAGGAGGAGGTGCAGAGGAGGTTGTGTAGAAGAGGAGGTGCAGAGGGGGAGGTGCCGAGGAAGAGGTGCCGAGAAGGAGGTGCAGAGGAGGAGGTGTAGATGAGGAGGTGCAGAGGAAGAGGTGCAGAGGAGGAGGTGCAGAGGAGGAGGTGCAGAGGAAGAGGTGCAGAGGAAGAGGTGTAGAGGAGGAGGTGCAGAGGGGGAGGTGCAGAGGGGGAGGTGTAGAGGAGGAGGTGCAGAGGAGGAGGTGCAGAGGAGGAGGTGTAAAGGAGGAGGTGCAGAGGAGGAGGTGCAGAGGGGGAGGTGTAGAGGAGGTGCAGAGGGGGAGGTGTAGAGGAGGAGGTGCAGAGGGGGAGGTGTAGAGGAGGAGGTGCAGAGGGGGAGGTGTAAAGGAGGAGGTGCAGAGGAGGAGGTGCAGAGGGGGAGGTGCAGAGGAGGAGGTGCAGAGGGGGAGGTGCAGAGGGGGAGGTGTAGAGGAGGAGGTGCAGAGGAGGAGGTGTAGAGGAGGAGGTGCAGAGGGGGAGGTGTAGAGGAGGAGGTGCAGAGGGGGAGGTGTAGAGGAGGAGGTGCAGAGGAGGAGGTTTAGAGGGGGAGGTGTAGAGGAGGAGGTGCAGAGGAGGAGGTGGTGCAGAGGAGGAGGTGGTGCAGAGGGGGAGGTGCAGAGGAGGAGGTGCAGAGGAGGAGGTGCAGAGGGGGAGGTGCAGAGGAGGAGGTGCAGAGGAGGAGGTGCAGAGGAGGAGGTGTAAAGGAGGAGGTGCAGAGGAGGAGGTGCAGAGGGGGAGGTGCAGAGGGGGAGGTGCAGAGGAGGAGGTGCAGAGGGGGAGGTGTAGAGGAGGAGGTGCAGAGGAGGAGGTGCAGAGGAGGAGGTGTAAAGGAGGAGGTGCAGAGGAGGAGGTGTAAAGGAGGAGGTGCAGAGGAGGAGGTGCAGAGGGGGAGGTGTAGAGGAGGTGCAGAGGGGGAGGTGTAGAGGAGGAGGTGCAGAGGGGGAGGTGCAGAGGAGGAGGTGTAAAGGAGGAGGTGCAGAGGAGGAGGTGCAGAGGGGGAGGTGTAGAGGAGGTGCAGAGGGGGAGGTGTAGAGGAGGAGGTGCAGAGGGGGAGGTGTAGAGGAGGAGGTGCAGAGGGGGAGGTGTAAAGGAGGAGGTGCAGAGGAGGAGGTGCAGAGGGGGAGGTGCAGAGGGGGAGGTGTAGAGGAGGAGGTGCAGAGGGGGAGGTGCAGAGGAAGAGGTGCAGAGGAGGAGGTGTAGAGGGGGAGGTGCAGAGGAGGAGGTGTAGAGGAGGTGTAGAGGGGGAGGTGTAGAGGAGGAGGTGCAGAGGAGGAGGTGCAGAGGAATAGGTGCAGAGGAGGAGGTGCAGAGGAGGTTGTGTAGAAGAGGAGGTGCAGAGGGGGAGGTGCCGAGGAAGAGGTGCCGAGAAGGAGGTGCAGAGGAGGAGGTGTAGATGAGGAGGTGCAGAGGAAGAGGTGCAGAGGAGGAGGTGCAGAGGAGGAGGTGCAGAGGAAGAGGTGCAGAGGAGGAGGTGCAGAGGAGGAGGTGCAGAGGAGGAGGTGCAGAGGAGGAGGTGTAAAGGAGGAGGTGCAGAGGAGGAGGTGTAAAGGAGGAGGTGCAGAGGAGGAGGTGCAGAGGGGGAGGTGCAGAGGAGGAGGTGTAAAGGAGGAGGTGCAGAGGAAGAGGTGCAGAGGAGGAGGTGCAGAGGAAGAGGTGTAGAGGAGGAGGTGCAGAGGGGGAGGTGCAGAGGGGGAGGTGTAGAGGAGGAGGTGCAGAGGAGGAGGTGCAGAGGAGGAGGTGTAAAGGAGGAGGTGCAGAGGAGGAGGTGCAGAGGAGGAGGTGTAAAGGAGGAGGTGCAGAGGAGGAGGTGCAGAGGGGGAGGTGCAGAGGGGGAGGTGCAGAGGAGGAGGTGGTGCAGAGGGGGAGGTGCAGAGGAGGAGGTGCAGAGGAGGAGGTGCAGAGGAGGAGGTGCAGAGGGGGAGGTGCAGAGGAGGAGGTGCAGAGGAGGAGGTGCAGAGGAGGAGGTGTAAAGGAGGAGGTGCAGAGGAGGAGGTGCAGAGGGGGAGGTGCAGAGGGGGAGGTGCAGAGGAGGAGGTGCAGAGGGGGAGGTGTAGAGGAGGAGGTGCAGAGGAGGAGGTGCAGAGGAGGAGGTGTAAAGGAGGAGGTGCAGAGGAGGAGGTGCAGAGGGGGAGGTGTAGAGGAGGAGGTGCAGAGGGGGAGGTGTAGAGGAGGAGGTGCAGAGGGGGAGGTGTAAAGGAGGAGGTGCAGAGGAGGAGGTGCAGAGGAAGAGGTGCCGAGAAGGAGGTGCAGAGGAGGAGGTGCAGAGGAGGAGGTGCAGAGGAAGAGGTGCAGAGGAGGAGGTGCAGAGGAGGAGGTGCAGAGGAAGAGGTGCAGAGGAGGTTGTGTAGAAGAGGAGGTGCAGAGGGGGAGGTGCCGAGGAAGAGGTGCCGAGAAGGAGGTGCAGAGGAGGAGGTGTAGATGAGGAGGTGCAGAGGAAGAGGTGCAGAGGAGGAGGTGCAGAGGAGGAGGTGCAGAGGAAGAGGTGCAGAGGAGGAGGTGCAGGGGAGGAGGTGTAGAGTGGGAGGTGTAGAGGAGGAGGTGCGGAGGAGGAGGTGTAGAGGAGGTGCAGAGGAGGTGGTGCAGAGGGGGAGGTGTAGAGGAGGTGCAGAGGGGGAGGTGTAGAGGAGGTGCAGAGGAGGAGGTGCAGAGGAGGAGGTGTAGAGGGGGAGGTGTAGAGGAGGAGGTGCAGAGGAGGAGGTGCAGAGGGGGAGGTGTAGAGGAGGTGCAGAGGAGGAGGTGCAGAGGGGGAGGTGCAGAGGAGGAGGTGCAGAGGGGGAGGTGCAGAGGGGGAGGTGTAGAGGAGGAGGTGCAGAGGAGGAGGTGTAGAGGAGGAGGTGCAGAGGGGGAGGTGTAGAGGAGGAGGTGCAGAGGGGGAGGTGTAGAGGAGGAGGTGCAGAGGAGGAGGTTTAGAGGGGGAGGTGTAGAGGAGGAGGTGCAGAGGAGGAGGTGGTGCAGAGGAGGAGGTGGTGCAGAGGAAGAGGTTTAGAGGAGGTGGTGTAGAGGAGGAGGTGTAGAGGAGGAGGTGCAGAGGGGGAGGTGTAGAGGAGGAGGTGTAGAGGAGGAGGTGCAGAGGAGGAGGTGCAGAGGGGGAGGTGTAGAGGAGGAGGTGCAGAGGAGGAGGTGCAGAGGAGGAGGTTTAGAGGGGGAGGTGTAGAGGAGGAGGTGCAGAGGGGGAGGTGTAGAGGAGGAGGTGCAGAGGGGGAGGTGTAGAGGAGGAGGTGCAGAGGAGGAGGTTTAGAGGGGGAGGTGTAGAGGAGGAGGTGCAGAGGAGGAGGTGGTGCAGAGGAGGAGGTGGTGCAGAGGAAGAGGTTTAGAGGAGGTGGTGTAAAGGAGGAGGTGTAGAGGAGGAGGTGCAGAGGGGGAGGTGTAGAGGAGGAGGTGTAGAGGAGGAGGTGCAGAGGAGGAGGTGCAGAGGGGGAGGTGTAGAGGAGGAGGTGCAGAGGAGGAGGTTTAGAGGGGGAGGTGTAGAGGAGGAGGTGCAGAGGAGGAGGTGCAGAGGGGGAGGTGTAGAGGAGGAGGTGCAGAGGAGGTGGTGCAGAGGGGGAGGTGCAGAGGAGGAGGTGTAGAGGAGGAGGTGCAGAGGAAGAGGTGCAGAGGAGGTTGTGTAGAGGAGGAGGTGCAGAGGAATAGGTGCAGAGGAGGAGGTGCAGAGGAGGTTGTGTAGAGGAGGAGGTGCAGAGGGGGAGGTGCAGAGGAGGAGGTGTAGAGGGGGAGGTGCAGAGGAAGAGGTGCAGAGGAGGAGGTGTCGAGGAGGAGGTGCAGAGGGGGAGGTGCAGAGGGGGAGGTGCAGAGGAAGAGGTGCAGAGGAAGAGGTGCAGAGGAAGAGGTGCAGAGGAGGAGGTGTCGAGGAGGAGGTGCAGAGGGGGAGGTGCAGAGGAGGAGGTGCAGAGGAGGAGGTGTAAAGGAGGAGGTGCAGAGGAGGAGGTGCAGAGGAGGAGGTGTAGAGGAGGAGGTGCAGAGGAAGAGGTGCAGAGGAGGAGGTGCAGAGGAGGAGGTGCAGAGGAGGAGGTGTAAAGGAGGAGGTGCAGAGGAGGAGGTGCAGAGGAGGAGGTGTAGAGGGGGAGGTGCAGAGGAGGAGGTGTAGAGGAGGAGGTGCAGAGGGGGAGGTGTAGAGGGGGAGGTGTAGAGGAGGAGGTGCAGAGGAGGAGGTGCAGAGGAGGAGGTGTAAAGGAGGAGGTGCAGAGGAGGAGGTGCAGAGGAGGAGGTGTAAAGGAGGAGGTGCAGAGGAGGAGGTGCAGAGGGGGAGGTGCAGAGGGGGAGGTGCAGAGGAGGAGGTGGTGCAGAGGAGGAGGTGGTGCAGAGGGGGAGGTGCAGAGGAGGAGGTGCAGAGGAGGAGGTGCAGAGGAGGAGGTGCAGAGGGGGAGGTGCAGAGGAGGAGGTGCAGAGGAGGAGGTGCAGAGGAGGAGGTGTAAAGGAGGAGGTGCAGAGGAGGAGGTGCAGAGGGGGAGGTGTAAAGGAGGAGGTGCAGAGGAGGAGGTGCAGAGGGGGAGGTGCAGAGGAGGAGGTGCAGAGGGGGAGGTGCAGAGGAGGAGGTGCAGAGGGGGAGGTGCAGAGGAGGAGGTGTAGAGGAGGAGGTGCAGAGGGGGAGGTGTAGAGGAGGAGGTGCAGAGGAGGAGGTTTAGAGGGGGAGGTGTAGAGGAGGAGGTGCAGAGGAGGAGGTGGTGCAGAGGAGGAGGTGGTGCAGAGGGGGAGGTGCAGAGGAGGAGGTGCAGAGGAGGAGGTGCAGAGGAGGAGGTGCAGAGGGGGAGGTGCAGAGGGGGAGGTGCAGAGGAGGAGGTGCAGAGGAGGAGGTGTAAAGGAGGAGGTGCAGAGGAGGAGGTGCAGAGGGGGAGGTGCAGAGGGGGAGGTGCAGAGGAGGAGGTGCAGAGGAGGAGGTGCAGAGGGGGAGGTGTAGAGGAGGAGGTGCAGAGGAGGAGGTGCAGAGGAGGAGGTGTAAAGGAGGAGGTGCAGAGGAGGAGGTGCAGAGGGGGAGGTGTAGAGGAGGAGGTGCAGAGGGGGAGGTGTAGAGGAGGAGGTGCAGAGGAGGAGGTGTAGAGGAGGAGGTGTAGAGGAGGAGGTGCAGAGGAGGAGGTGGTGCAGAGGAGGAGGTGGTGCAGAGGAAGAGGTTTAGAGGAGGTGGTGTAGAGGAGGAGGTGTAGAGGAGGAGGTGCAGAGGGGGAGGTGTAGAGGAGGAGGTGTAGAGGAGGAGGTGCAGAGGAGGAGGTGCAGAGGGGGAGGTGTAGAGGAGGAGGTGCAGAGGAGGAGGTGCAGAGGGGGAGGTGTAGAGGAGGAGGTGCAGAGGAGGAGGTGCAGAGGAGGAGGTGCAGAGGAGGAGGTGCAGAGGAGGAGGTGCAGAGGAGGAGGTTTAGAGGGGGAGGTGTAGAGGAGGAGGTGCAGAGGAGGAGGTGGTGCAGAGGAGGAGGTGTAGAGGAGGAGGTGTAGAGGAGGAGGTGCAGAGGAGGAGGTGGTGCAGAGGAAGAGGTTTAGAGGAGGAGGTGTAGAGGAGGTGGTGTAGAGGAGGAGGTGTAGAGGAGGTGGTGCAGAGGGGGAGGTGCAGAGGAGGAGGTGTAGAGGAGGAGGTGCAGAGGAGGAGGTGCAGAGGGGGAGGTGCAGAGGAGGAGGTGTAGAGGGGGAGGTGCAGAGGGGGAGGTGCAGAGGAGGAGGTGTAGAGGAGGAGGTGCAGAGGAAGAGGTGCAGAGGAGGAGGTGCAGAGGAAGAGGTGCAGAGGAAGAGGTGCAGAGGAGGTTGTGTAGAGGAGGAGGTGCAGAGGAATAGGTGCAGAGGAGGAGGTGCAGAGGAGGTTGTGTAGAGGAGGAGGTGCAGAGGGGGAGGTGCAGAGGAGGAGGTGTAGAGGGGGAGGTGCAGAGGAAGAGGTGCAGAGGAGGAGGTGTCGAGGAGGAGGTGCAGAGGGGGAGGTGCAGAGGAGGAGGTGCAGAGGAAGAGGTGCAGAGGGGGAGGTGCAGAGGGGGAGGTGCAGAGGAAGAGGTGCAGAGGAAGAGGTGCAGAGGAAGAGGTGCAGAGGAGGAGGTGTCGAGGAGGAGGTGCAGAGGGGGAGGTGCAGAGGAGGAGGTGCAGAGGAGGAGGTGCAGAGGAGGAGGTGCAGAGGGGGAGGTGCAGAGGAGGAGGTGTAGAGGAGGAGGTGTAGAGGAGGAGGTGTAGAGGAGGAGGTGCAGAGGAGGAGGTGCAGAGGAGGAGGTGTAGAGGAGGAGGTGCAGAGGAAGAGGTGCAGAGGAGGAGGTGTAGAGGAGGAGGTGCAGAGGGGGAGGTGTAGAGGGGGAGGTGTAGAGGAGGAGGTGTAGAGGAGGAGGTGTAGAGGAGGAGGTGTAGAGGAGGAGGTGCAGAGGGGGAGGTGTAGAGGGGGAGGTGTAGAGGAGGAGGTGTAGAGGAGGAGGTGCAGAGGGGGAGGTGCAGAGGAGGAGGTGCAGAGGGGGAGGTGCAGAGGGGGAGGTGTAGAGGAGGAGGTGCAGAGGAGGAGGTGTAGAGGAGGAGGTGCAGAGGGGGAGGTGTAGAGGAGGAGGTGCAGAGGGGGAGGTGTAGAGGAGGAGGTGCAGAGGAGGAGGTTTAGAGGGGGAGGTGTAGAGGAGGAGGTGCAGAGGAGGAGGTGGTGCAGAAGAGGAGGTGGTGCAGAGGGGGGAGGTGCAGAGGAGGAGGTGCAGAGGAGGAGGTGCAGAGGAGGAGGTGCAGAGGGGGAGGTGCAGAGGAGGAGGTGCAGAGGAGGAGGTGCAGAGGAGGAGGTGTAAAGGAGGAGGTGCAGAGGAGGAGGTGCAGAGGGGGAGGTGCAGAGGGGGAGGTGCAGAGGAGGAGGTGCAGAGGGGGAGGTGTAGAGGAGGAGGTGCAGAGGAGGAGGTGCAGAGGAGGAGGTGTAAAGGAGGAGGTGCAGAGGAGGAGGTGCAGAGGGGGAGGTGTAGAGGAGGTGCAGAGGGGGAGGTGTAGAGGAGGAGGTGCAGAGGGGGGGGTGTAGAGGAGGAGGTGCAGAGGGGGAGGTGTAAAGGAGGAGGTGCAGAGGAGGAGGTGCAGAGGAATAGGTGCAGAGGAGGTTGTGTAGAAGAGGAGGTGCAGAGGGGGAGGTGCCGAGGAAGAGGTGCCGAGAAGGAGGTGCAGAGGAGGAGGTGTAGATGAGGAGGTGCAGAGGAAGAGGTGCAGAGGAGGAGGTGCAGAGGAGGAGGTGCAGAGGAAGAGGTGCAGAGGAGGAGGTGCAGGGGAGGAGGTGTAGAGTGGGAGGTGTAGAGGAGGAGGTGCGGAGGAGGAGGTGTAGAGGAGGTGCAGAGGAGGTGGTGCAGAGGGGGAGGTGTAGAGGAGGAGGTGCAGAGGGGGAGGTGTAGAGGAGGTGCAGAGGGGGAGGTGTAGAGGAGGTGCAGAGGAGGAGGTGCAGAGGAGGAGGTGCAGAGGAAGAGGTGTAGAGGAGGAGGTGCAGAGGGGGAGGTGCAGAGGGGGAGGTGTAGAGGAGGAGGTGCAGAGGAGGAGGTGCAGAGGAGGAGGTGTAAAGGAGGAGGTGCAGAGGAGGAGGTGCAGAGGGGGAGGTGTAGAGGAGGTGCAGAGGAGGAGGTGCAGAGGGGGAGGTGCAGAGGAGGAGGTGCAGAGGGGGAGGTGCAGAGGGGGAGGTGTAGAGGAGGAGGTGCAGAGGAGGAGGTGTAGAGGAGGAGGTGCAGAGGGGGAGGTGTAGAGGAGGAGGTGCAGAGGGGGAGGTGTAGAGGAGGAGGTGCAGAGGAGGAGGTTTAGAGGGGGAGGTGTAGAGGAGGAGGTGCAGAGGAGGAGGTGGTGCAGAGGAGGAGGTGGTGCAGAGGAAGAGGTTTAGAGGAGGTGGTGTAGAGGAGGAGGTGTAGAGGAGGAGGTGCAGAGGGGGAGGTGTAGAGGAGGAGGTGTAGAGGAGGAGGTGCAGAGGAGGAGGTGCAGAGGGGGAGGTGTAGAGGAGGAGGTGCAGAGGAGGAGGTGCAGAGGAGGAGGTTTAGAGGGGGAGGTGTAGAGGAGGAGGTGCAGAGGGGGAGGTGTAGAGGAGGAGGTGCAGAGGAGGAGGTGCAGAGGAGGCGGTGGTGCAGAGGAGGAGGTGGTGCAGAGGAAGAGGTTTAGAGGAGGTGGTGTAGAGGAGGAGGTGTAGAGGAGGAGGTGCAGAGGGGGAGGTGTAGAGGAGGAGGTGTAGAGGAGGAGGTGCAGAGGAGGAGGTGCAGAGGGGGAGGTGTAGAGGAGGAGGTGCAGAGGAGGAGGTTTAGAGGGGGAGGTGTAGAGGAGGAGGTGCAGAGGAGGAGGTGCAGAGGGGGAGGTGTAGAGGAGGAGGTGCAGAGGAGGAGGTGCAGAGGAGGAGGTGCAGAGGAGGAGGTTTAGAGGGGGAGGTGTAGAGGAGGAGGTGCAGAGGAGGAGGTGGTGCAGAGGAGGAGGTGTAGAGGAGGAGGTGTAGAGGAGGAGGTGTAGAGGAGGAGGTGCAGAGGAGGAGGTGGTGCAGAGGGGGAGGTGCAGAGGAGGAGGTGTAGAGGAGGAGGTGCAGAGGAGGTGGTGCAGAGGGGGAGGTGCAGAGGAGGAGGTGTAGAGGAGGAGGTGCAGAGGAAGAGGTGCAGAGGAAGAGGTGCAGAGGAGGTTGTGTAGAGGAGGAGGTGCAGAGGGGGAGGTGCAGAGGAGGAGGTGTAGAGGGGGAGGTGCAGAGGGGGAGGTGCAGAGGAGGAGGTGTAGAGGAGGAGGTGCAGAGGAAGAGGTGCAGAGGAAGAGGTGCAGAGGAGGAGGTGCAGAGGAGGAGGTGTAGAGGGGGAGGTGCAGAGGAGGAGGTGTAGAGGAGGAGGTGCAGAGGGGGAGGTGTAGCGGAGGTGCAGAGGGGGAGGTGCAGAGGGGGAGGTGCAGAGGAGGAGGTGCAGAGGGGGAGGTGTAGCGGAGGAGGTGCAGAGGGGGAGGTGCAGAGGAAGAGGTGCAGAGGAGGAGGTGTAGAGGGGGAGGTGCAGAGGAGGAGGTGTAGAGGAGGTGTAGAGGGGGAGGTGTAGAGGAGGAGGTGCAGAGGAGGAGGTGCAGAGGAATAGGTGCAGAGGAGGAGGTGCAGAGGAGGTTGTGTAGAAGAGGAGGTGCAGAGGGGGAGGTGCCGAGGAAGAGGTGCCGAGAAGGAGGTGCAGAGGAGGAGGTGTAGAGGAGGAGGTGCAGAGGGGGAGGTGTAGAGGGGGAGGTGTAGAGGAGGAGGTGTAGAGGAGGAGGTGTAGAGGAGGAGGTGCAGAGGAGGAGGTGCAGAGGAGGAGGTGTAGAGGAGGAGGTGCAGAGGGGGAGGTGTAGAGGGGGAGGTGTAGAGGAGGAGGTGCAGAGGAAGAGGTGCAGAGGAGGAGGTGTAGAGGGGGAGGTGCAGAGGAGGAGGTGTAGAGGAGGAGGTGCAGAGGGGGAGGTGTAGCGGAGGTGCAGAGGGGGAGGTGCAGATGGGGAGGTGCAGAGGAGGAGGTGCAGAGGGGGAGGTGTAGCGGAGGAGGTGCAGAGGGGGAGGTGTAGAGGAGGAGGTGCAGAGGGGGAGGTGCAGAGGAAGAGGTGCAGAGGAGGAGGTGTAGAGGGGGAGGTGCAGAGGAGGAGGTGTAGAGGAGGTGTAGAGGGGGAGGTGTAGAGGAATAGGTGCAGAGGAGGAGGTGCAGAGGAGGTTGTGTAGAAGAGGAGGTGCAGAGGGGGAGGTGCCGAGGAAGAGGTGCCGAGAAGGAGGTGCAGAGGAGGAGGTGTAGATGAGGAGGTGCAGAGGAAGAGGTGCAGAGGAGGAGGTGCAGAGGAGGAGGTGCAGAGGAAGAGGTGCAGAGGAAGAGGTGTAGAGGAGGAGGTGCAGAGGGGGAGGTGCAGAGGGGGAGGTGTAGAGGAGGAGGTGCAGAGGAGGAGGTGCAGAGGAGGAGGTGTAAAGGAGGAGGTGCAGAGGAGGAGGTGCAGAGGGGGAGGTGTAGAGGAGGTGCAGAGGGGGAGGTGTAGAGGAGGAGGTGCAGAGGGGGAGGTGTAGAGGAGGAGGTGCAGAGGGGGAGGTGTAAAGGAGGAGGTGCAGAGGAGGAGGTGCAGAGGGGGAGGTGCAGAGGAGGAGGTGCAGAGGGGGAGGTGCAGAGGGGGAGGTGTAGAGGAGGAGGTGCAGAGGAGGAGGTGTAGAGGAGGAGGTGCAGAGGGGGAGGTGTAGAGGAGGAGGTGCAGAGGGGGAGGTGTAGAGGAGGAGGTGCAGAGGAGGAGGTTTAGAGGGGGAGGTGTAGAGGAGGAGGTGCAGAGGAGGAGGTGGTGCAGAGGAGGAGGTGGTGCAGAGGGGGAGGTGCAGAGGAGGAGGTGCAGAGGAGGAGGTGCAGAGGGGGAGGTGCAGAGGAGGAGGTGCAGAGGAGGAGGTGCAGAGGAGGAGGTGCAGAGGAGGAGGTGTAAAGGAGGAGGTGCAGAGGAGGAGGTGCAGAGGGGGAGGTGCAGAGGGGGAGGTGCAGAGGAGGAGGTGCAGAGGGGGAGGTGTAGAGGAGGAGGTGCAGAGGAGGAGGTGCAGAGGAGGAGGTGCAGAGGAGGAGGTGTAAAGGAGGAGGTGCAGAGGAGGAGGTGCAGAGGGGGAGGTGTAGAGGAGGTGCAGAGGGGGAGGTGTAGAGGAGGAGGTGCAGAGGGGGAGGTGCAGAGGAGGAGGTGTAAAGGAGGAGGTGCAGAGGAGGAGGTGCAGAGGGGGAGGTGTAGAGGAGGTGCAGAGGGGGAGGTGTAGAGGAGGAGGTGCAGAGGGGGAGGTGTAGAGGAGGAGGTGCAGAGGGGGAGGTGTAAAGGAGGAGGTGCAGAGGAGGAGGTGCAGAGGGGGAGGTGTAGAGGAGGAGGTGTAGAGGAGGAGGTGCAGAGGAGGAGGTGCAGAGGGGGAGGTGTAGAGGAGGAGGTGCAGAGGAGGAGGTTTAGAGGGGGAGGTGTAGAGGAGGAGGTGCAGAGGAGGAGGTGCAGAGGGGGAGGTGTAGAGGAGGAGGTGCAGAGGAGGTGGTGCAGAGGGGGAGGTGCAGAGGAGGAGGTGTAGAGGAGGAGGTGCAGAGGAAGAGGTGCAGAGGAAGAGGTGCAGAGGAGGAGGTGCAGAGGAAGAGGTGCAGAGGAAGAGGTGCAGAGGAAGAGGTGCAGAGGAGGAGGTGTAGAGGGGGAGGTGTAGATGAGGAGGTGCAGAGGAAGAGGTGCAGAGGAGGAGGTGCAGAGGAGGAGGTGCAGAGGAAGAGGTGCAGAGGAGGAGGTGCAGGGGAGGAGGTGTAGAGTGGGAGGTGTAGAGGAGGAGGTGCGGAGGAGGAGGTGTAGAGGAGGTGCAGAGGAGGTGGTGCAGAGGGGGAGGTGTAGAGGAGGAGGTGCAGAGGGGGAGGTGTAGAGGAGGTGCAGAGGGGGAGGTGTAGAGGAGGTGCAGAGGAGGAGGTGCAGAGGAAGAGGTGTAGAGGAGGAGGTGCAGAGGGGGAGGTGCAGAGGGGGAGGTGTAGAGGAGGAGGTGCAGAGGAGGAGGTGCAGAGGAGGAGGTGTAAAGGAGGAGGTGCAGAGGAGGAGGTGCAGAGGGGAAGGTGTAGAGGAGGTGCAGAGGGGGAGGTGTAGAGGAGGAGGTGCAGAGGGGGAGGTGTAGAGGAGGAGGTGCAGAGGGGGAGGTGTAAAGGAGGAGGTGCAGAGGAGGAGGTGCAGAGGGGGAGGTGCAGAGGAGGAGGTGCAGAGGGGGAGGTGCAGAGGAGGAGGTGCAGAGGGGGAGGTGCAGAGGAGGAGGTGTAGAGGAGGAGGTGCAGAGGGGGAGGTGTAGAGGAGGAGGTGCAGAGGAGGAGGTGGTGCAGAGGAGGAGGTGGTGCAGAGGGGGAGGTGCAGAGGAGGAGGTGCAGAGGAGGAGGTGCAGAGGAGGAGGTGCAGAGGGGGAGGTGCAGAGGGGGAGGTGCAGAGGAGGAGGTGCAGAGGAGGAGGTGCAGAGGAGGAGGTGTAAAGGAGGAGGTGCAGAGGAGGAGGTGCAGAGGGGGAGGTGCAGAGGGGGAGGTGCAGAGGAGGAGGTGCAGAGGAGGAGGTGCAGAGGGGGAGGTGTAGAGGAGGAGGTGCAGAGGAGGAGGTGCAGAGGAGGAGGTGTAAAGGAGGAGGTGCAGAGGAGGAGGTGCAGAGGGGGAGGTGTAGAGGAGGAGGTGCAGAGGGGGAGGTGTAGAGGAGGAGGTGCAGAGGAGGAGGTTTAGAGGGGGAGGTGTAGAGGAGGAGGTGCAGAGGAGGAGGTGGTGCAGAGGAGGAGGTGGTGCAGAGGAAGAGGTTTAGAGGAGGTGGTGTAGAGGAGGAGGTGTAGAGGAGGAGGTGCAGAGGGGGAGGTGTAGAGGAGGAGGTGTAGAGGAGGAGGTGCAGAGGAGGAGGTGCAGAGGGGGAGGTGTAGAGGAGGAGGTGCAGAGGAGGAGGTGCAGAGGGGGAGGTGTAGAGGAGGAGGTGCAGAGGAGGAGGTGCAGAGGAGGAGGTGCAGAGGAGGAGGTGCAGAGGAGGAGGTGCAGAGGAGGAGGTTTAGAGGGGGAGGTGTAGAGGAGGAGGTGCAGAGGAGGAGGTGGTGCAGAGGAGGAGGTGTAGAGGAGGAGGTGTAGAGGAGGAGGTGTAGAGGAGGAGGTGCAGAGGAGGAGGTGGTGCAGAGGAAGAGGTTTAGAGGAGGAGGTGTAGAGGAGGTGGTGTAGAGGAGGAGGTGCAGAGGAGGTGGTGCAGAGGGGGAGGTGCAGAGGAGGAGGTGTAGAGGAGGAGGTGCAGAGGAGGAGGTGCAGAGGGGGAGGTGCAGAGGAGGAGGTGTAGAGGGGGAGGTGCAGAGGGGGAGGTGCAGAGGAGGAGGTGTAGAGGAGGAGGTGCAGAGGAAGAGGTGCAGAGGAAGAGGTGCAGAGGAGGAGGTGCAGAGGAAGAGGTGCAGAGGAAGAGGTGCAGAGGAGGTGTAGAGGAGGAGGTGTAGAGGAGGAGGTGTAGAGGAGGAGGTGCAGAGGAGGAGGTGCAGAGGAGGAGGTGCAGAGGAGGAGGTGTAAAGGAGGAGGTGCAGAGGAGGAGGTGCAGAGGGGGAGGTGTAGAGGAGGTGCAGAGGGGGAGGTGTAGAGGAGGAGGTGCAGAGGGGGAGGTGCAGAGGAGGAGGTGTAAAGGAGGAGGTGCAGAGGAGGAGGTGCAGAGGGGGAGGTGTAGAGGAGGTGCAGAGGGGGAGGTGTAGAGGAGGAGGTGCAGAGGGGGAGGTGTAGAGGAGGAGGTGCAGAGGGGGAGGTGTAAAGGAGGAGGTGCAGAGGAGGAGGTGCAGAGGGGGAGGTGTAGAGGAGGAGGTGTAGAGGAGGAGGTGCAGAGGAGGAGGTGCAGAGGGGGAGGTGTAGAGGAGGAGGTGCAGAGGAGGAGGTTTAGAGGGGGAGGTGTAGAGGAGGAGGTGCAGAGGAGGAGGTGCAGAGGGGGAGGTGTAGAGGAGGAGGTGCAGAGGAGGTGGTGCAGAGGGGGAGGTGCAGAGGAGGAGGTGTAGAGGAGGAGGTGCAGAGGAAGAGGTGCAGAGGAAGAGGTGCAGAGGAGGAGGTGCAGAGGAAGAGGTGCAGAGGAAGAGGTGCAGAGGAAGAGGTGCAGAGGAGGAGGTGTAGAGGGGGAGGTGTAGATGAGGAGGTGCAGAGGAAGAGGTGCAGAGGAGGAGGTGCAGAGGAGGAGGTGCAGAGGAAGAGGTGCAGAGGAGGAGGTGCAGGGGAGGAGGTGTAGAGTGGGAGGTGTAGAGGAGGAGGTGCGGAGGAGGAGGTGTAGAGGAGGTGCAGAGGAGGTGGTGCAGAGGGGGAGGTGTAGAGGAGGAGGTGCAGAGGGGGAGGTGTAGAGGAGGTGCAGAGGGGGAGGTGTAGAGGAGGTGCAGAGGAGGAGGTGCAGAGGAAGAGGTGTAGAGGAGGAGGTGCAGAGGGGGAGGTGCAGAGGGGGAGGTGTAGAGGAGGAGGTGCAGAGGAGGAGGTGCAGAGGAGGAGGTGTAAAGGAGGAGGTGCAGAGGAGGAGGTGCAGAGGGGAAGGTGTAGAGGAGGTGCAGAGGGGGAGGTGTAGAGGAGGAGGTGCAGAGGGGGAGGTGTAGAGGAGGAGGTGCAGAGGGGGAGGTGTAAAGGAGGAGGTGCAGAGGAGGAGGTGCAGAGGGGGAGGTGCAGAGGAGGAGGTGCAGAGGGGGAGGTGCAGAGGAGGAGGTGCAGAGGGGGAGGTGCAGAGGAGGAGGTGTAGAGGAGGAGGTGCAGAGGGGGAGGTGTAGAGGAGGAGGTGCAGAGGAGGAGGTGGTGCAGAGGAGGAGGTGGTGCAGAGGGGGAGGTGCAGAGGAGGAGGTGCAGAGGAGGAGGTGCAGAGGAGGAGGTGCAGAGGGGGAGGTGCAGAGGGGGAGGTGCAGAGGAGGAGGTGCAGAGGAGGAGGTGCAGAGGAGGAGGTGTAAAGGAGGAGGTGCAGAGGAGGAGGTGCAGAGGGGGAGGTGCAGAGGGGGAGGTGCAGAGGAGGAGGTGCAGAGGAGGAGGTGCAGAGGGGGAGGTGTAGAGGAGGAGGTGCAGAGGAGGAGGTGCAGAGGAGGAGGTGTAAAGGAGGAGGTGCAGAGGAGGAGGTGCAGAGGGGGAGGTGTAGAGGAGGAGGTGCAGAGGGGGAGGTGTAGAGGAGGAGGTGCAGAGGAGGAGGTTTAGAGGGGGAGGTGTAGAGGAGGAGGTGCAGAGGAGGAGGTGGTGCAGAGGAGGAGGTGGTGCAGAGGAAGAGGTTTAGAGGAGGTGGTGTAGAGGAGGAGGTGTAGAGGAGGAGGTGCAGAGGGGGAGGTGTAGAGGAGGAGGTGTAGAGGAGGAGGTGCAGAGGAGGAGGTGCAGAGGGGGAGGTGTAGAGGAGGAGGTGCAGAGGAGGAGGTGCAGAGGGGGAGGTGTAGAGGAGGAGGTGCAGAGGAGGAGGTGCAGAGGAGGAGGTGCAGAGGAGGAGGTGCAGAGGAGGAGGTGCAGAGGAGGAGGTTTAGAGGGGGAGGTGTAGAGGAGGAGGTGCAGAGGAGGAGGTGGTGCAGAGGAGGAGGTGTAGAGGAGGAGGTGTAGAGGAGGAGGTGTAGAGGAGGAGGTGCAGAGGAGGAGGTGGTGCAGAGGAAGAGGTTTAGAGGAGGAGGTGTAGAGGAGGTGGTGTAGAGGAGGAGGTGCAGAGGAGGTGGTGCAGAGGGGGAGGTGCAGAGGAGGAGGTGTAGAGGAGGAGGTGCAGAGGAGGAGGTGCAGAGGGGGAGGTGCAGAGGAGGAGGTGTAGAGGGGGAGGTGCAGAGGGGGAGGTGCAGAGGAGGAGGTGTAGAGGAGGAGGTGCAGAGGAAGAGGTGCAGAGGAAGAGGTGCAGAGGAGGAGGTGCAGAGGAAGAGGTGCAGAGGAAGAGGTGCAGAGGAGGTGTAGAGGAGGAGGTGTAGAGGAGGAGGTGTAGAGGAGGAGGTGCAGAGGGGGAGGTGTAGAGGGGGAGGTGTAGAGGAGGAGGTGTAGAGGAGGAGGTGTAGAGGAGGAGGTGCAGAGGAGGAGGTGCAGAGGAGGAGGTGTAGAGGAGGAGGTGCAGAGGAAGAGGTGCAGAGGAGGAGGTGTAGAGGGGGAGGTGCAGAGGAGGAGGTGTAGAGGAGGAGGTGCAGAGGGGGAGGTGTAGCGGAGGTGCAGAGGGGGAGGTGCAGAGGGGGAGGTGCAGAGGAGGAGGTGCAGAGGGGGAGGTGTAGCGGAGGAGGTGCAGAGGGGGAGGTGTAGAGGAGGAGGTGCAGAGGGGGAGGTGCAGAGGAAGAGGTGCAGAGGAGGAGGTGTAGAGGGGGAGGTGCAGAGGAGGAGGTGTAGAGGAGGTGTAGAGGGGGAGGTGTAGAGGAGGAGGTGCAGAGGAGGAGGTGCAGAGGAATAGGTGCAGAGGAGGTTGTGTAGAAGAGGAGGTGCAGAGGGGGAGGTGCCGAGGAAGAGGTGCCGAGAAGGAGGTGCAGAGGAGGAGGTGTAGATGAGGAGGTGCAGAGGAAGAGGTGCAGAGGAGGAGGTGCAGAGGAGGAGGTGCAGAGGAAGAGGTGCAGAGGAGGAGGTGCAGGGGAGGAGGTGTAGAGTGGGAGGTGTAGAGGAGGAGGTGCGGAGGAGGAGGTGTAGAGGAGGAGGTGTAAAGGAGGAGGTGCAGAGGAGGAGGTGCAGAGGGGGAGGTGTAGAGGAGGTGCAGAGGGGGAGGTGTAGAGGAGGAGGTGCAGAGGGGGAGGTGTAGAGGAGGAGGTGCAGAGGGGGAGGTGTAAAGGAGGAGGTGCAGAGGAGGAGGTGCAGAGGGGGAGGTGCAGAGGAGGAGGTGCAGAGGGGGAGGTGTAGAGGAGGAGGTGCAGAGGAGGAGGTGTAGAGGAGGAGGTGGTGCAGAGGAAGAGGTTTAGAGGAGGTGGTGTAGAGGAGGAGGTGGTGCAGAGGAGGAGGTGCAGAGGGGGAGGTGTAGAGGAGGTGCAGAGGGGGAGGTGTAGAGGAGGTGCAGAGGAGGAGGTGCAGAGGAGGAGGTGCAGAGGAAGAGGTGTAGAGGAGGAGGTGCAGAGGGGGAGGTGCAGAGGGGGAGGTGTAGAGGAGGAGGTGCAGAGGAGGAGGTGCAGAGGAGGAGGTGTAAAGGAGGAGGTGCAGCGGAGGAGGTGCAGAGGGGGAGGTGTAGAGGAGGTGCAGAGGGGGAGGTGTAGAGGAGGAGGTGCAGAGGGGGAGGTGTAGAGGAGGAGGTGCAGAAAGGGAGGTGTAAAGGAGGAGGTGCAGAGGAGGAGGTGCAGAGGGGGAGGTGCAGAGGAGGAGGTGCAGAGGGGGAGGTGTAGAGGAGGAGGTGCAGAGGAGGAGGTGTAGAGGAGGAGGTGGTGCAGAGGAAGAGGTTTAGAGGAGGTGGTGTAGAGGAGGAGGTGGTGCAGAGGAAGAGGTTTAGAGGAGGTGGTGCAGAGGAAGAGGTTTAGAGGAGGTGGTGCAGAGGAGGAGGTGTAGAGGAGGAGGTGTAGAGGAGGAGGTGTAGAGGAGGAGGTGGTGCAGAGGAAGAGGTTTAGAGGAGGTGGTGTAGAGGAGGAGGTGCAGAGGGGGAGGTGTAGAGGAGGTGCAGAGGAGGAGGTGCAGAGGAGGAGGTGCAGAGGAAGAGGTGTAGAGGAGGAGGTGCAGAGGGGGAGGTGCAGAGGGGGAGGTGTAGAGGAGGAGGTGCAGAGGAGGAGGTGCAGAGGAGGAGGTGTAAAGGAATAGGTGCAGAGGAAGAGGTGCAGAGGGGGAGGTGCAGAGGAGGAGGTGCAGAGGAGGAGGTGTAGAGGAGGTTGTGTAGAAGAGGAGGTGCAGAGGGGGAGGTGCAGAGGAGGAGGTGTAGAGGAGGAGGTGCAGAGGAATAGGTGCAGAGGAGGAGGTGCAGAGGAGGAGGTGCAGAGGGGGAGGTGCAGAGGAGGAGGTGCAGAGGAGGAGGTGTAGAGGAGGAGGTGCAGAGGGGGAGGTGTAGAGGAGGAGGTGCAGAGGAGGAGGTGTAGAGGGGGAGGTGTAGAGGAGGTGCAGAGGAGGAGGTGTAGAGTGGGAGGTGTAGAGGAGGAGGTGCGGAGGAGGAGGTGCAGAGGAGGAGGTGCAGAGGAGGAGGTGCAGAGGGGGAGGTGTAGAGGAGGTGCAGAGGGGGAGGTGTAGAGGAGGTGCAGAGGAGGAGGTGTAGAGGAGGAGGAGGTGCAGAGAAGGAGGTGCAGAGGAGGAGGTGCAGAGGGGGAGGTGTAGAGGAGGAGGTGCAGAGGGGGAGGTGTAGAGGAGGAGGTGCAGAGGAGGAGGTGTAGAGGAGGAGGTGCAGAGGGGGAGGTGTAGAGGAGGAGGTGCAGAGGAGGAGGTGCAGAGGAGTAGGTGCAGAGGAGGAGGTGTAGAGGGGGAGGTGTAGAGGAGGTGCAGAGGGGGAGGTGTAGAGGAGGAGGTGGTGCAGAGGAGGAGGTGCAGAGGAGGAGGTGCAGAGGGGGAGGTGTAGAGGAGGTGCAGAGGAGGAGGTGTAGAGGAGGAGGAGGTGCAGAGGAGGAGGTGCAGAGGAGGAGGTGCAGAGGGGGAGGTGCAGAGGAGGAGGTGGTGCAGAGGAAGACGTTTAGAGGAGGTGGTGTAGAGGAGGAGGTGGTGCAGAGGAAGAGGTTTAGAGGAGGTGGTGCAGAGGAAGAGGTTTAGAGGAGGTGGTGCAGAGGAGGAGGTGTAGAGGAGGAGGTGTAGAGGAGGAGGTTTAGAGGAGGAGGTGCAGAGGAGGAGGTGCAGAGGAGGAGGTGTAGAGGAGGAGGTGCAGAGGAGGAGGTGTAGAGGAGGAGGTTTAGAGGGGGAGGTGTAGAGTGGGAGGTGTAGAGGAGGAGGTGCGGAGGAGGAGGTGTAGAGGAGGTGCAGAGGAGGAGGTGTAGAGTGGGAGGTGTAGAGGAGGAGGTGCGGAGGAGGAGGTGTAGAGGAGGTGCAGAGGAGGAGGTGTAGAGGAGGAGGTGGTGCAGAGGAGGAGGTGCAGAGGAGGAGGTGTAGAGGAGGAGGTGCAGAGGGGGAGGTGTAGAGGAGGTGCAGAGGGGGAGGTGTAGAGGAGGAGGTGGTGCAGAGGAAGAGGTTTAGAGGAGGTGGTGCAGAGGAAGAGGTTTAGAGGAGGTGGTGCAGAGGAAGAGGTTTAGAGGAGGAGGTGCAGAGGAGGAGGTGCAGAGGAGGAGGTGTAGAGGAGGAGGTGCAGAGGAGGAGGTGTAGAGGAGGAGGTTTAGAGGGGGAGGTGTAGAGGAGGAGGTGCAGAGGGGGAGGGGTAGAGGAGGTGCAGAGGGGGAGGTGTAGAGGAGGTGCAGAGGGGGAGGTGTAGAGGAGGTGCAGAGGGGGAGGTGTAGAGGAGGAGGTGCAGAGGGGGAGGTGTAGAGGAGGAGGTGTAGAGGAGGAGGTGCAGAGGGGGAGGTGTAGAGGAGGTGCAGTGGAGGAGGTGTAGAGGAGGAGGTGTAGAGGAGGAGGTGTAGAGGAGGAGGTGCAGAGGAGGTGGTGCAGAGGAAGAGGTGCAGAGGAGGAGGTGTAGAGGAGGAGGTGCAGAGGAGGTGGTGCAGAGGGGGAGGTGCAGAGGAGGAGGTGTAGAGGAGGAGGTGCAGAGGAGGAGGTGTAGAGGAGGAGGTGCAGAGGGGGAGGTGCAGAGGAGGAGGTGTAGAGGAAGAGGTGCAGAGGAGGTGGTGCAGAGGAGGTTGTGTAGAAGAGGTGGTGCAGAGGAAGAGGTGCAGAGGAGGAGGTGCAGAGGAAGAGGTGTAGAGGAAGAGGTGCAGAGGAAGAGGTGCAGAGGAGGAGGTGCAGAGGAAGAGGTGCAGAGGAAGAGGTGCAGAGGAGGTTGTGTAGAGGAGGAGGTGTAGAGGAGGAGGTGCAGAGGAATAGGTGCAGAGGAGGTGGTGCAGAGGAGGTTGTGTAGAGGAGGAGGTGCAGAGGGGGAGGTGCAGAGGAGGAGGGGTAGAGGAGGAGGGGTAGAGGAGGAGGTGCAGAGGAGGAGGTGCAGAGGGGGAGGTGTAGAGGAGGTGGTGTAGAGGAGGAGGTGCAGAGGAGGAGGTGCAGAGGAAGAGGTGCAGAGGAGGAGGTGCAGAGGAAGAGGTGCAGAGGAGGTTGTGTAGAAGAGGAGGTGCAGAGGAAGAGGTGCAGAGGAGGAGGTGCAGAGGAAGAGGTGTAGAGGAGGAGGTGCAGAGGAGGAGGTGTAGAGGAGGTGCAGAGGAGGTGGTGCAGAGGGGGAGGTGTAGAGTAGGTGCAGAGGAGGAGGTGTAGAGTGGGAGGTGTAGAGGAGGAGGTGCGGAGGAGGAGGTGTAGAGGAGGTGCAGAGGAGGAGGTGTAGAGTGGGAGGTGTAGAGGAGGAGGTGCGGAGGAGGAGGTGTAGAGGAGGTGCAGAGGAGGAGGTGTAGAGGAGGAGGTGGTGCAGAGGAGGAGGTGCAGAGGAGGAGGTGTAGAGGAGGAGGTGCAGAGGGGGAGGTGTAGAGGAGGTGCAGAGGGGGAGGTGTAGAGGAGGTGTAAAGGAGGAGGTGCAGAGGAGGAGGTGCAGAGGAAGAGGTGCAGAGGAGGAGGTGCAGAGGAGGAGGTGCAGAGGAGGAGGTGCAGAGGGGGAGGTGTAGAGGAGGAGGTGCAGAGGAAGAGGTGTAGAGGGGGAGGTGTAGAGGAGGAGGTGTAGAGGAGGAGGTGCAGAGGGGGTGGTGTAGAGGAGGAGGTGCAGAGGGGGAGGTGTAGAGGAGGAGGTGCAGAGGGGGAGGTGTAGAGGAGGAGGTGCAGAGGGGGAGGTGCAGAGGAGGAGGTGCAGAGGAGGAGGTGCAGAGGAGGAGGTTTAGAGGAGGAGGTGCAGAGGAGGAGGTGTAGAGGAGGTGCAGAGGAGGTGGTGCAGAGGGGGAGGTGTAGAGTAGGTGCAGAGGAGGAGGTGTAGAGTGGGAGGTGTAGAGGAGGAGGTGCGGAGGAGGAGGTGTAGAGGAGGTGCAGAGGAGGAGGTGTAGAGTGGGAGGTGTAGAGGAGGAGGTGCGGAGGAGGAGGTGTAGAGGGGGAGGTGCAGAGGAGGAGGTGTAGAGGGGGAGGTGCAGAGGGGGAGGTGCAGAGGAGGAGGTGTAGAGGAGGAGGTGCAGAGGAGGAGGTGCAGAGGAGGAGGGGTAGAGGAGGAGGTGTAGAGGAGGAGGTGCAGAGGAGGAGGTGTAGAGGAGGTGCAGAGGAGGTGGTGCAGAGGGGGAGGTGTAGAGTAGGTGCAGAGGAGGAGGTGTAGAGTGGGAGGTGTAGAGGAGGAGGTGCGGAGGAGGAGGTGTAGAGGAGGTGCAGAGGAGGAGGTGTAGAGTGGGAGGTGTAGAGGAGGAGGTGCGGAGGAGGAGGTGTAGAGGGGGAGGTGCAGAGGAGGAGGTGTAGAGGGGGAGGTGCAGAGGGGGAGGTGCAGAGGAGGAGGTGTAGAGGAGGAGGTGCAGAGGGGGAGGTGTAGAGGAGGTGCAGAGGGGGAGGTGTAGAGGAGGAGGTGCGGAGGAGGAGGTGTAGAGGGGGAGGTGCAGAGGAGGAGGTGTAGAGGGGGAGGTGCAGAGGGGGAGGTGCAGAGGAGGAGGTGTAGAGGAGGAGGTGCAGAGGAGGAGGTGCAGAGGAGGAGGGGTAGAGGAGGAGGGGTAGAGGAGGAGGTGCAGAGGAGGAGGTGCAGAGGGGGAGGTGTAGAGGAGGTGGTGTAGAGGAGGAGGTGCAGAGGAGGAGGTGCAGAGGAAGAGGTGCAGAGGAGGAGGTGCAGAGGAAGAGGTGCAGAGGAGGTTGTGTAGAAGAGGAGGTGCAGAGGAAGAGGTGCAGAGGAGGAGGTGCAGAGGAAGAGGTGTAGAGGAGGAGGTGCAGAGGAGGAGGTGTAGAGGAGGTGCAGAGGAGGTGGTGCAGAGGGGGAGGTGTAGAGTAGGTGCAGAGGAGGAGGTGTAGAGTGGGAGGTGTAGAGGAGGAGGTGCGGAGGAGGAGGTGTAGAGGAGGTGCAGAGGAGGAGGTGTAGAGTGGGAGGTGTAGAGGAGGAGGTGCGGAGGAGGAGGTGCAGAGGGGGAGGTGCAGAGGAGGAGGTGTAGAGGGGGAGGTGCAGAGGGGGAGGTGCAGAGGAGGAGGTGTAGAGGAGGAGGTGCAGAGGAGGAGGTGCAGAGGAGGAGGGGTAGAGGAGGAGGGGTAGAGGAGGAGGTGCAGAGGAGGAGGTGCAGAGGGGGAGGTGTAGAGGAGGTGGTGTAGAGGAGGAGGTGCAGAGGAGGAGGTGCAGAGGAAGAGGTGCAGAGGAGGAGGTGCAGAGGAAGAGGTGCAGAGGAGGTTGTGTAGAAGAGGAGGTGCAGAGGAAGAGGTGCAGAGGAGGAGGTGCAGAGGAAGAGGTGTAGAGGAGGAGGTGCAGAGGAGGAGGTGTAGAGGAGGTGCAGAGGAGGTGGTGCAGAGGGGGAGGTGTAGAGTAGGTGCAGAGGAGGAGGTGTAGAGTGGGAGGTGTAGAGGAGGAGGTGCGGAGGAGGAGGTGTAGAGGAGGTGCAGAGGAGGAGGTGTAGAGTGGGAGGTGTAGAGGAGGAGGTGCGGAGGAGGAGGTGTAGAGGAGGTGCAGAGGAGGAGGTGTAGAGGAGGAGGTGGTGCAGAGGAGGAGGTGCAGAGGAGGAGGTGTAGAGGAGGAGGTGCAGAGGGGGAGGTGTAGAGGAGGTGCAGAGGGGGAGGTGTAGAGGAGGTGTAAAGGAGGAGGTGCAGAGGAGGAGGTGCAGAGGAAGAGGTGCAGAGGAGGAGGTGCAGAGGAGGAGGTGCAGAGGAGGAGGTGCAGAGGGGGAGGTGTAGAGGAGGAGGTGCAGAGGAAGAGGTGTAGAGGGGGAGGTGTAGAGGAGGAGGTGTAGAGGAGGAGGTGCAGAGGGGGTGGTGTAGAGGAGGAGGTGCAGAGGGGGAGGTGTAGAGGAGGAGGTGCAGAGGGGGAGGTGTAGAGGAGGAGGTGCAGAGGGGGAGGTGCAGAGGAGGAGGTGCAGAGGAGGAGGTGCAGAGGAGGAGGTTTAGAGGAGGAGGTGCAGAGGAGGAGGTGGTGCAGAGGAGGAGGTGCAGAGGGGGAGGTTTAGAGGAGGTGGTGTAGAGGAGGAGGTGTAGAGGAGGAGGTGGTGCAGAGGAAGAGGTTTAGAGGAGGTGGTGTAGAGGAGGAGGTGGTGCAGAGGAAGAGGTTTAGAGGAGGTGGTGCAGAGGAAGAGGTTTAGAGGAGGTGGTGTAGAGGAGGAGGTGCAGAGGGGGAGGTGTAGAGGAAGAGGTGCAGAGGAAGAGGTGCAGAGGAGGAGGTGCAGAGGGGGAGGTGCAGAGGAGGAGGTGTAGAGGAGGAGGTGCAGAGGAAGAGGTGCAGAGGAAGAGGTGCAGAGGAGGAGGTGCAGAGGAGGAGGTGCAGAGGAGGAGGTGCAGAGGGGGAGGTGTAGAGGAGGAGGTGCAGAGGAATAGGTGCAGAGGAGGAGGTGCAGAGGAAGAGGTGCAGAGGGGGAGGTGCAGAGGAGGAGGTGCAGAGGAGGTTGTGTAGAAGAGGAGGTGCAGAGGGGGAGGTGTAGAGGAGGAGGTGCAGAGGGGGAGGTGCAGAGGAGGAGGTGTAGAGGAGGAGGTGCAGAGGGGGAGGTGTAGAGGAGGAGGTGTAGAGGAGGAGGTGCGGAGGAGGAGGTGCAGAGGAGGAGGTGCAGAGGAGGAGGTGCAGAGGGGGAGGTGTAGAGGAGGTGCAGAGAAGGAGGTGCAGAGGAGGAGGTGTAGAGGAGGAGGTGTAGAGGAGGAGGTGTAGAGGAGGAGGTGTAGAGGAGGAGGTGGTGCAGAGGAAGAGGTTTAGAGGAGGTGGTGCAGAGGGGGAGGTGCAGAGGGGGAGGTGTAGAGGAAGAGGTGCAGAGGAAGAGGTGCAGAGGAGGAGGTGCAGAGGAGGAGGAGGTGCAGAGGGGGAGGTGCAGAGGAGGCGGTGTAGAGGAGGAGGTGCAGAGGAAGAGGTGCAGAGGAAGAGGTGCAGAGGAGGAGGTGCAGAGGAGGAGGTGCAGAGGGGGAGGTGCAGAGGAGGAGGTGTAGAGGAGGAGGTGCAGAGGAATAGGTGCAGAAGAGGAGGTGCAGAGGAAGAGGTGCAGAGGGGGAGGTGCAGAGGAGGAGGTGCAGAGGAGGAGGTGTAGAGGAGGTTGTGTAGAAGAGGAGGTGCAGAGGGGGAGGTGTAGAGGAGGAGGTGCAGAGGGGGAGGTGCAGAGGAGGAGGTGCAGAGGAGGAGGTGTAGAGGAGGAGGTGCAGAGGAGGAGGTGCAGAGGAAGAGGTGCAGAGGAGGAGGTGTCGAGGAGGAGGTGCAGAGGGGGAGGTGCAGAGGAGGAGGTGCAGAGGAAGAGGTGCAGAGGGGGAGGTGCAGAGGGGGAGGTGCAGAGGAAGAGGTGCAGAGGAAGAGGTGCAGAGGAAGAGGTGCAGAGGAGGAGGTGTCGAGGAGGAGGTGCAGAGGGGGAGGTGCAGAGGAGGAGGTGCAGAGGAGGAGGTGCAGAGGAGGAGGTGCAGAGGGGGAGGTGCAGAGGAGGAGGTGTAGAGGAGGAGGTGTAGAGGAGGAGGTGTAGAGGAGGAGGTGCAGAGGAGGAGGTGCAGAGGAGGAGGTGTAGAGGAGGAGGTGCAGAGGAAGAGGTGCAGAGGAGGAGGTGTAGAGGAGGAGGTGCAGAGGGGGAGGTGTAGAGGGGGAGGTGTAGAGGAGGAGGTGTAGAGGAGGAGGTGTAGAGGAGGAGGTGTAGAGGAGGAGGTGCAGAGGGGGAGGTGTAGAGGGGGAGGTGTAGAGGAGGAGGTGTAGAGGAGGAGGTGTAGAGGAGGAGGTGCAGAGGAGGAGGTGCAGAGGAGGAGGTGTAGAGGAGGAGGTGCAGAGGAAGAGGTGCAGAGGAGGAGGTGTAGAGGGGGAGGTGCAGAGGAGGAGGTGTAGAGGAGGAGGTGCAGAGGAGGAGGTGCAGAGGGGGAGGTGTAGCGGAGGTGCAGAGGGGGAGGTGCAGAGGGGGAGGTGCAGAGGAGGAGGTGCAGAGGGGGAGGTGTAGCGGAGGAGGTGCAGAGGGGGAGGTGTAGAGGAGGAGGTGCAGAGGGGGAGGTGCAGAGGAAGAGGTGCAGAGGAGGAGGTGTAGAGGGGGAGGTGCAGAGGAGGAGGTGTAGAGGAGGTGTAGAGGGGGAGGTGTAGAGGAGGAGGTGCAGAGGAGGAGGTGCAGAGGAATAGGTGCAGAGGAGGTTGTGTAGAAGAGGAGGTGCAGAGGGGGAGGTGCCGAGGAAGAGGTGCCGAGAAGGAGGTGCAGAGGAGGAGGTGTAGATGAGGAGGTGCAGAGGAAGAGGTGCAGAGGAGGAGGTGCAGAGGAGGAGGTGCAGAGGAAGAGGTGCAGAGGAGGAGGTGCAGGGGAGGAGGTGTAGAGTGGGAGGTGTAGAGGAGGAGGTGCGGAGGAGGAGGTGTAGAGGAGGAGGTGTAAAGGAGGAGGTGCAGAGGAGGAGGTGCAGAGGGGGAGGTGTAGAGGAGGTGCAGAGGGGGAGGTGTAGAGGAGGAGGTGCAGAGGGGGAGGTGTAGAGGAGGAGGTGCAGAGGGGGAGGTGTAAAGGAGGAGGTGCAGAGGAGGAGGTGCAGAGGGGGAGGTGCAGAGGAGGAGGTGCAGAGGGGGAGGTGTAGAGGAGGAGGTGCAGAGGAGGAGGTGTAGAGGAGGAGGTGGTGCAGAGGAAGAGGTTTAGAGGAGGTGGTGTAGAGGAGGAGGTGGTGCAGAGGAGGTGGTGCAGAGGGGGAGGTGTAGAGGAGGAGGTGCAGAGGGGGAGGTGTAGAGGAGGTGCAGAGGAGGAGGTGCAGAGGAGGAGGTGCAGAGGAAGAGGTGTAGAGGAGGAGGTGCAGAGGGGGAGGTGCAGAGGGGGAGGTGTAGAGGAGGAGGTGCAGAGGAGGAGGTGCAGAGGAGGAGGTGTAAAGGAGGAGGTGCAGAGGAGGAGGTGCAGAGGGGGAGGTGTAGAGGAGGTGCAGAGGGGGAGGTGTAGAGGAGGAGGTGCAGAGGGGGAGGTGTAGAGGAGGAGGTGCAGAGGGGGAGGTGTAAAGGAGGAGGTGCAGAGGAGGAGGTGCAGAGGGGGAGGTGCAGAGGAGGAGGTGCAGAGGGGGAGGTGTAGAGGAGGAGGTGCAGAGGAGGAGGTGTAGAGGAGGAGGTGGTGCAGAGGAAGAGGTTTAGAGGAGGTGGTGTAGAGGAGGAGGTGGTGCAGAGGAAGAGGTTTAGAGGAGGTGGTGCAGAGGAAGAGGTTTAGAGGAGGTGGTGCAGAGGAGGAGGTGTAGAGGAGGAGGTGTAGAGGAGGAGGTGTAGAGGAGGAGGTGTAGAGGAGGAGGTGGTGCAGAGGAAGAGGTTTAGAGGAGGTGGTGTAGAGGAGGAGGTGCAGAGGGGGAGGTGTAGAGGAGGTGCAGAGGGGGAGGTGTAGAGGAGGTGCAGAGGAGGAGGTGCAGAGGAGGAGGTGCAGAGGAAGAGGTGTAGAGGAGGAGGTGCAGAGGGGGAGGTGCAGAGGGGGAGGTGTAGAGGAGGAGGTGCAGAGGAGGAGGTGCAGAGGAGGAGGTGTAAAGGAATAGGTGCAGAGGAAGAGGTGCAGAGGGGGAGGTGCAGAGGAGGAGGTGCAGAGGAGGAGGTGTAGAGGAGGTTGTGTAGAAGAGGAGGTGCAGAGGGGGAGGTGCAGAGGAGGAGGTGTAGAGGAGGAGGTGCAGAGGAATAGGTGCAGAGGAGGAGGTGCAGAGGAGGAGGTGCAGAGGGGGAGGTGCAGAGGAGGAGGTGCAGAGGAGGAGGTGTAGAGGAGGAGGTGCAGAGGGGGAGGTGTAGAGGAGGAGGTGCAGAGGAGGAGGTGTAGAGGGGGAGGTGTAGAGGAGGTGCAGAGGAGGAGGTGTAGAGTGGGAGGTGTAGAGGAGGAGGTGCGGAGGAGGAGGTGCAGAGGAGGAGGTGCAGAGGAGGAGGTGCAGAGGGGGAGGTGTAGAGGAGGTGCAGAGGAGGAGGTGCAGAGGAGGAGGTGCAGAGGGGGAGGTGCAGAGGAGGAGGTGCAGAGGAGGAGGTGTAGAGTGGGAGGTGTAGAGGAGGAGGTGCGGAGGAGGAGGTGTAGAGGATGTGCAGAGGTGGTGGTGCAGAGGGGGAGGTGTAGAGGAGGTGCAGAGGAGGAGGTGTAGAGGAGGAGGAGGTGCAGAGAAGGAGGTGCAGAGGAGGAGGTGCAGAGGGGGAGGTGTAGAGGAGGAGGTGCAGAGGGGGAGGTGTAGAGGAGGAGGTGCAGAGGAGGAGGTGTAGAGGAGGAGGTGCAGAGGGGGAGGTGTAGAGGAGGAGGTGCAGAGGAGGAGGTGCAGAGGAGTAGGTGCAGAGGAGGAGGTGTAGAGGGGGAGGTGTAGAGGAGGTGCAGAGGGGGAGGTGTAGAGGAGGAGGTGGTGCAGAGGAGGAGGTGCAGAGGAGGAGGTGCAGAGGGGGAGGTGTAGAGGAGGTGCAGAGGAGGAGGTGTAGAGGAGGAGGAGGTGCAGAGGAGGAGGTGCAGAGGAGGAGGTGCAGAGGGGGAGGTGCAGAGGAGGAGGTGGTGCAGAGGAAGACGTTTAGAGGAGGTGGTGTAGAGGAGGAGGTGGTGCAGAGGAAGAGGTTTAGAGGAGGTGGTGCAGAGGAAGAGGTTTAGAGGAGGTGGTGCAGAGGAGGAGGTGTAGAGGAGGAGGTGTAGAGGAGGAGGTTTAGAGGAGGAGGTGCAGAGGAGGAGGTGCAGAGGAGGAGGTGTAGAGGAGGAGGTGCAGAGGAGGAGGTGTAGAGGAGGAGGTTTAGAGGGGGAGGTGTAGAGTGGGAGGTGTAGAGGAGGAGGTGCGGAGGAGGAGGTGTAGAGGAGGTGCAGAGGAGGAGGTGTAGAGTGGGAGGTGTAGAGGAGGAGGTGCGGAGGAGGAGGTGTAGAGGAGGTGCAGAGGAGGAGGTGTAGAGGAGGAGGTGGTGCAGAGGAGGAGGTGCAGAGGAGGAGGTGTAGAGGAGGAGGTGCAGAGGGGGAGGTGTAGAGGAGGTGCAGAGGGGGAGGTGTAGAGGAGGAGGTGGTGCAGAGGAAGAGGTTTAGAGGAGGTGGTGCAGAGGAAGAGGTTTAGAGGAGGTGGTGCAGAGGAAGAGGTTTAGAGGAGGAGGTGCAGAGGAGGAGGTGCAGAGGAGGAGGTGTAGAGGAGGAGGTGCAGAGGAGGAGGTGTAGAGGAGGAGGTTTAGAGGGGGAGGTGTAGAGGAGGAGGTGCAGAGGGGGAGGGGTAGAGGAGGTGCAGAGGGGGAGGTGTAGAGGAGGTGCAGAGGGGGAGGTGTAGAGGAGGTGCAGAGGGGGAGGTGTAGAGGAGGAGGTGCAGAGGGGGAGGTGTAGAGGAGGAGGTGTAGAGGAGGAGGTGCAGAGGGGGAGGTGTAGAGGAGGTGCAGTGGAGGAGGTGTAGAGGAGGAGGTGTAGAGGAGGAGGTGTAGAGGAGGAGGTGCAGAGGAGGTGGTGCAGAGGAAGAGGTGCAGAGGAGGAGGTGTAGAGGAGGAGGTGCAGAGGAGGTGGTGCAGAGGGGGAGGTGCAGAGGAGGAGGTGTAGAGGAGGAGGTGCAGAGGAAGAGGTGCAGAGGAGGAGGTGTAGAGGAGGAGGTGCAGAGGGGGAGGTGCAGAGGAGGAGGTGTAGAGGAAGAGGTGCAGAGGAGGTGGTGCAGAGGAGGTTGTGTAGAAGAGGTGGTGCAGAGGAAGAGGTGCAGAGGAGGAGGTGCAGAGGAAGAGGTGTAGAGGAAGAGGTGCAGAGGAAGAGGTGCAGAGGAGGAGGTGCAGAGGAAGAGGTGCAGAGGAAGAGGTGCAGAGGAGGTTGTGTAGAGGAGGAGGTGTAGAGGAGGAGGTGCAGAGGAATAGGTGCAGAGGAGGTGGTGCAGAGGAGGTTGTGTAGAGGAGGAGGTGCAGAGGGGGAGGTGCAGAGGAGGAGGTGTAGAGGGGGAGGTGCAGAGGGGGAGGTGCAGAGGAGGAGGTGTAGAGGAGGAGGTGCAGAGGAGGAGGTGCAGAGGAGGAGGGGTAGAGGAGGAGGGGTAGAGGAGGAGGTGCAGAGGAGGAGGTGCAGAGGGGGAGGTGTAGAGGAGGTGGTGTAGAGGAGGAGGTGCAGAGGAGGAGGTGCAGAGGAAGAGGTGCAGAGGAGGAGGTGCAGAGGAAGAGGTGCAGAGGAGGTTGTGTAGAAGAGGAGGTGCAGAGGAAGAGGTGCAGAGGAGGAGGTGCAGAGGAAGAGGTGTAGAGGAGGAGGTGCAGAGGAGGAGGTGTAGAGGAGGTGCAGAGGAGGTGGTGCAGAGGGGGAGGTGTAGAGGAGGTGCAGAGGAGGAGGTGTAGAGTGGGAGGTGTAGAGGAGGAGGTGCGGAGGAGGAGGTGTAGAGGAGGTGCAGAGGAGGAGGTGTAGAGTGGGAGGTGTAGAGGAGGAGGTGCAGAGGGGGAGGTGTAGAGGAGGTGCAGAGGGGGAGGTGTAGAGGAGGTGTAAAGGAGGAGGTGCAGAGGAGGAGGTGCAGAGGAAGAGGTGCAGAGGAGGAGGTGCAGAGGAGGAGGTGCAGAGGGGGAGGTGTAGAGGAGGAGGTGCAGAGGAAGAGGTGTAGAGGGGGAGGTGTAGAGGAGGAGGTGTAGAGGAGGAGGTGCAGAGGGGGTGGTGTAGAGGAGGAGGTGCAGAGGGGGAGGTGTAGAGGAGGAGGTGCAGAGGGGGAGGTGTAGAGGAGGAGGTGCAGAGGGGGAGGTGCAGAGGAGGAGGTGCAGAGGAGGAGGTGCAGAGGAGGAGGTTTAGAGGAGGAGGTGCAGAGGAGGAGGTGGTGCAGAGGAGGAGGTGCAGAGGGGGAGGTTTAGAGGAGGTGGTGTAGAGGAGGAGGTGTAGAGGAGGAGGTGGTGCAGAGGAAGAGGTTTAGAGGAGGTGGTGTAGAGGAGGAGGTGGTGCAGAGGAAGAGGTTTAGAGGAGGTGGTGCAGAGGAAGAGGTTTAGAGGAGGTGGTGTAGAGGAGGAGGTGCAGAGGGGGAGGTGTAGAGGAAGAGGTGCAGAGGAAGAGGTGCAGAGGAGGAGGTGCAGAGGGGGAGGTGCAGAGGAGGAGGTGTAGAGGAGGAGGTGCAGAGGAAGAGGTGCAGAGGAAGAGGTGCAGAGGAGGAGGTGCAGAGGAGGAGGTGCAGAGGGGGAGGTGTAGAGGAGGAGGTGCAGAGGAATAGGTGCAGAGGAGGAGGTGCAGAGGAAGAGGTGCAGAGGGGGAGGTGCAGAGGAGGAGGTGCAGAGGAGGTTGTGTAGAAGAGGAGGTGCAGAGGGGGAGGTGTAGAGGAGGAGGTGCAGAGGGGGAGGTGCAGAGGAGGAGGTGTAGAGGAGGAGGTGCAGAGGGGGAGGTGTAGAGGAGGAGGTGTAGAGGAGGAGGTGCGGAGGAGGAGGTGCAGAGGAGGAGGTGCAGAGGAGGAGGTGCAGAGGGGGAGGTGTAGAGGAGGTGCAGAGAAGGAGGTGCAGAGGAGGAGGTGTAGAGGAGGAGGTGTAGAGGAGGAGGTGTAGAGGAGGAGGTGTAGAGGAGGAGGTGGTGCAGAGGAAGAGGTTTAGAGGAGGTGGTGCAGAGGGGGAGGTGCAGAGGGGGAGGTGTAGAGGAAGAGGTGCAGAGGAAGAGGTGCAGAGGAGGAGGTGCAGAGGAGGAGGTGCAGAGGGGGAGGTGCAGAGGAGGCGGTGTAGAGGAGGAGGTGCAGAGGAAGAGGTGCAGAGGAAGAGGTGCAGAGGAGGAGGTGCAGAGGAGGAGGTGCAGAGGGGGAGGTGCAGAGGAGGAGGTGTAGAGGAGGAGGTGCAGAGGAATAGGTGCAGAAGAGGAGGTGCAGAGGAAGAGGTGCAGAGGGGGAGGTGCAGAGGAGGAGGTGTAGAGGAGGAGGTGTAGAGGAGGAGGTGTAGAGGAGGAGGTGCGGAGGAGGAGGTGCAGAGGAGGAGGTGCAGAGGGGGAGGTGTAGAGGAGGTGCAGAGAAGGAGGTGCAGAGGAGGAGGTGTAGAGGAGGAGGTGTAGAGGAGGAGGTGTAGAGGAGGAGGTGTAGAGGAGGAGGTGGTGCAGAGGAAGAGGTTTAGAGGAGGTGGTGCAGAGGGGGAGGTGCAGAGGGGGAGGTGTAGAGGAAGAGGTGCAGAGGAAGAGGTGCAGAGGAGGAGGTGCAGAGGAGGAGGTGCAGAGGGGGAGGTGCAGAGGAGGCGGTGTAGAGGAGGAGGTGCAGAGGAAGAGGTGCAGAGGAAGAGGTGCAGAGGAGGAGGTGCAGAGGAGGAGGTGCAGAGGGGGAGGTGCAGAGGAGGAGGTGTAGAGGAGGAGGTGCAGAGGAATAGGTGCAGAAGAGGAGGTGCAGAGGAAGAGGTGCAGAGGGGGAGGTGCAGAGGAGGAGGTGCAGAGGAGGAGGTGTAGAGGAGGTTGTGTAGAAGAGGAGGTGCAGAGGGGGAGGTGTAGAGGAGGAGGTGCAGAGGGGGAGGTGCAGAGGAGGAGGTGCAGAGGAGGAGGTGTAGAGGAGGAGGTGCAGAGGAGGAGGTGTAGAGGGGGAGGTGTAGAGGAGGTGCAGAGGAGGAGGTGTAGAGTGGGAGGTGTAGAGGAGGAGGTGCGGAGGAGGAGGTGCAGAGGAGGAGGTGCAGAGGAGGAGGTGCAGAGGGGGAGGTGTAGAGGAGGTGCAGAGGGGGAGGTGTAGAGGAGGTGCAGAGGAGGAGGTGCAGAGGAGGAGGTGTAAAGGAGGAGGTGCAGAGGAGGAGGTGCAGAGGGGGAGGTGCAGAGGGGGAGGTGCAGAGGGGGAGGTGTAGAGGAGGAGGTGCAGAGGAGGAGGTGCAGAGGGGGAGGTGTAGAGGAGGAGGTGCAGAGGGGGAGGTGTAGAGGAGGAGGTGTAGAGGAGGAGGTGCAGAGGAGGAGGTGCAGAGGAGGAGGTGCAGAGGGGGAGGTGTAGAGGAGGAGGTGCAGAGGAGGAGGTGCAGAGGAGTAGGTGCAGAGGAGGAGGTGTAGAGGGGGAGGTGTAGAGGAGGTGCAGAGGGGGAGGTGTAGAGGAGGTGCAGAGGAGGAGGTGCAGAGGAGGAGGTGCAGAGGGGGAGGTGTAGAGGAGGTGCAGAGGAGGAGGTGTAGAGTGGGAGGTGTAGAGGAGGAGGTGCGGAGGAGGAGGTGTAGAGGATGTGCAGAGGTGGTGGTGCAGAGGGGGAGGTGTAGAGGAGGTGCAGAGGAGGAGGTGCAGAGGAGGAGGTGCAGAGGGGGAGGTGTAGAGGAGGAGGTGCAGAGGGGGAGGTGTAGAGGAGGAGGTGCAGAGGAGGAGGTGTAGAGGAGGAGGTGCAGAGGGGGAGGTGTAGAGGAGGAGGTGCAGAGGAGGAGGTGCAGAGGAGTAGGTGCAGAGGAGGAGGTGTAGAGGGGGAGGTGTAGAGGAGGTGCAGAGGGGGAGGTGTAGAGGAGGAGGTGCAGAGGGGGAGGTGCAGAGGAGGTGGTGCAGAGGGGGAGGTGCAGAGGAGGAGGTGTAGAGGAGGAGGTGCAGAGGAGGAGGTGTAGAGGGGGAGGTGTAGAGGGGGAGGTGTAGAGGAGGTGCAGAGGGGGAGGTGTAGAGGAGGAGGTGCAGAGGGGGAGGTGCAGAGGAGGTGGTGCAGAGGAGTAGGTGCAGAGGAGGAGGTGCAGAGGAGGAGGTGCAGAGGGGGAGGTGCAGAGGAGGAGGTGTAGAGTGGGAGGTGTAGAGGAGGAGGTGCGGAGGAGGAGGTGTAGAGGATGTGCAGAGGTTGTGGTGCAGAGGGGGAGGTGTAGAGGAGGTGCAGAGGAGGAGGTGTAGAGGAGGAGGAGGTGCAGAGGAGGAGGTGCAGAGGAGGAGGTGCAGAGGGGGAGGTGCAGAGGAGGAGGTGGTGCAGAGGAAGACGTTTAGAGGAGGTGGTGTAGAGGAGGAGGTGGTGCAGAGGAAGAGGTTTAGAGGAGGTGGTGCAGAGGAAGAGGTTTAGAGGAGGTGGTGCAGAGGAGGAGGTGTAGAGGAGGAGGTGTAGAGGAGGAGGTGGTGCAGAGGAAGAGGTTTAGAGGAGGTGGTGCAGAGGAAGAGGTGTAGAGGAGGAGGTGTAGAGGAGGAGGTGCAGAGGAGGTGGTGCAGAGGAAGAGGTGCAGAGGAGGAGGTGTAGAGGAGGAGGTGCAGAGGAGGTGGTGCAGAGGGGGAGGTGCAGAGGAGGAGGTGTAGAGGAGGAGGTGCAGAGGAAGAGGTGCAGAGGAGGAGGTGTAGAGGAGGAGGTGCAGAGGGGGAGGTGCAGAGGAGGAGGTGTAGAGGAGGAGGTGCAGAGGAGGTGGTGCAGAGGAGGTTGTGTAGAAGAGGTGGTGCAGAGGAAGAGGTGTAGAGGAAGAGGTGCAGAGGAAGAGGTGCAGAGGAGGAGGTGTAGAGGAAGAGGTGCAGAGGAGGAGGTGCAGAGGAAGAGGTGTAGAGGAAGAGGTGCAGAGGAAGAGGTGCAGAGGAGGAGGTGCAGAGGAAGAGGTGCAGAGGAGGTTGTGTAGAGGAGGAGGTGTAGAGGAGGAGGTGCAGAGGAATAGGTGCAGAGGAGGAGGTGCAGAGGAGGTTGTGTAGAGGAGGAGGTGTAGAGGGGGAGGTGCAGAGGAGGAGGTGTAGAGGGGGAGGTGCAGAGGGGGAGGTGCAGAGGAGGTTGTGTAGAGGAGGAGGTGCAGAGGGGGAGGTGCAGAGGAGGTGTAGAGGGGGAGGTGCAGAGGAGGAGGTGTAGAGGAGGAGGTGTAGAGGGGGAGGTGCAGAGGAGGAGGTGTAGAGGGGGAGGTGCAGAGGGGGAGGTGCAGAGGAGGTTGTGTAGAGGAGGAGGTGCAGAGGGGGAGGTGCAGAGGAGGAGGTGTAGAGGGGGAGGTGCAGAGGGGGAGGTGCAGAGGAGGAGGTGTAGAGGAGGAGGTGCAGAGGAAGAGGTGCAGAGGAGGTTGTGTAGAGGAGGTTGTGTAGAGGAGGAGGTGCAGAGGGGGAGGTGCAGAGGAGGTGTAGAGGGGGAGGTGCAGAGGAGGAGGTGTAGAGGAGGAGGTGTAGAGGGGGAGGTGCAGAGGAGGAGGTGTAGAGGAGGAGGTGCAGAGGGGGAGGTGCAGAGGAGGAGGTGTAGAGGGGGAGGTGCAGAGGGGGAGGTGCAGAGGAGGAGGTGCAGAGGAGGAGGTGTAGAGGAGGAGGTGCAGAGGGGGAGGTGCAGAGGAGGAGGTGTAGAGGGGGAGGTGCAGAGGGGGAGGTGTAGAGGAAGAGGTGCAGAGGAGGTTGTGTAGAGGAGGAGGTGCAGAGGGGGAGGTGCAGAGGAGGAGGTGTAGAGGAGGAGGTGCAGAGGGGGAGGTGCAGAGGAGGAGGTGTAGAGGAGGAGGTGCAGAGGGGGAGGTGTAGCGGAGGTGCAGAGGGGGAGGTGCAGAGGGGGAGGTGCAGAGGAGGAGGTGCAGAGGGGGAGGTGTAGCGGAGGAGGTGCAGAGGGGGAGGTGTAGAGGAGGAGGTGCAGAGTGGGAGGTGCAGAGGAGGAGGTGCAGAGGAGGAGGTGTAGAGGAGGTGCAGAGGGGGAGGTGTAGAGGAGGAGGTGGTGCAGAGGAGGAGGTGCAGAGGAGGAGGTGCAGAGGGGGAGGTGTAGAGGGGGAGGTGCAGAGGAGGAGGTGTAGAGTGGGAGGTGTAGAGGAGGAGGTGTAGAGGAGGTGCAGAGGAGGAGGTGTAGAGGAGGAGGTGCAGAGGGGGAGGTGTAGAGGAGGAGGTGCAGAGGGGGAGGTGTAGAGGAGGTGCAGAGGGGGAGGTGTAGAGGAGGTGCAGAGGAGGAGGTGCAGAGGAGGAGGTGTAAAGGAGGAGGTGCAGAGGAGGAGGTGCAGAGGGGGAGGTGCAGAGGAGGAGGTGTAGAGGAGGAGGTGCAGAGGGGGAGGTGTAGCGGAGGTGCAGAGGGGGAGGTGCAGAGGAGGAGGTGCAGAGGAGGAGGTGCAGAGGAGGAGGTGTAGAGGAGGAGGTGCAGAGGGGGAGGTGTAGCGGAGGTGCAGAGGGGGAGGTGCAGAGGGGGAGGTGCAGAGGAGGAGGTGCAGAGGAGGAGGTGCAGAGGGGGAGGTGTAGCGGAGGTGCAGAGGGGGAGGTGCAGAGGAGGAGGTGCAGAGGGGGAGGTGTAGAGGAGGAGGTGTAGAGGAGGTGCAGAGGAGGTGGTGCAGAGGGGGAGGTGTAGAGGAGGTGCAGAGGAGGAGGTGTAGAGGAGGAGGTGGTGCAGAGGAAGAGGTGCAGAGGAGGAGGTGCAGAGGAGGAGGTGTAGAGGAGGAGGTGCAGAGGAAGAGGTGCAGAGGAAGAGGTGCAGAGGAAGAGGTGCAGAGGAAGAGGTGCAGAGGAGGAGGTGCAGAGGAGGAGGTGTAGAGGAGGTTGTGTAGAAGAGGAGGTGCAGAGGAAGAGGTGCAGAGGAGGAGGTGTAGAGGAGGAGGTGCAGAGGAAGAGGTGCAGAGGAGGAGGTGCAGAGGAAGAGGTGCAGAGGGGGAGGTGTAGAGGAGGTGGTGTAGAGGAGGAGGTGCAGAGGAGGAGGTGTAGAGGGGGAGGTGTAGAGGAGGTGCAGAGGGGGAGGTGTAGAGGAGGAGGTGCAGAGGAGGAGGTGCAGAGGAGTAGGTGCAGAGGAGGTGTAGAGGGGGAGGTGTAGAGGAGGAGGTGCAGAGGAGGAGGTGCAGAGGGGGAGGTGTAGAGGAGGAGGTGCAGAGGAGGTTGTGTAGAGGAGGAGGTGTAGAGGAGGAGGTGCAGAGGAATAGGTGCAGAGGAGGAGGTGCAGAGGAGGTTGTGTAGAGGAGGAGGTGCAGAGGGGGAGGTGCAGAGGAGGAGGTGTAGAGGGGGAGGTGCAGAGGGGGAGGTGCAGAGGAGGAGGTGTAGAGGAGTAGGTGCAGAGGAAGAGGTGCAGAGGAAGAGGTGCAGAGGAGGAGGTGCAGAGGAAGAGGTGCAGAGGAAGAGGTGCAGAGGAGGTTGTGTAGAGGAGGAGGTGCAGAGGGGGAGGTGCAGAGGAGGAGGTGTAGAGGAGGAGGTGCAGAGGGGGAGGTGTAGCGGAGGTGCAGAGGGGGAGGTGCAGAGGAGGAGGTGCAGAGGGGGAGGTGTAGAGGAGGAGGTGCAGAGGGGGAGGTGCAGAGGAGGAGGTGCAGAGGAGGAGGTGTAGAGGAGGTGCAGAGGGGGAGGTGTAGAGGAGGAGGTGGTGCAGAGGAAGAGGTTTAGAGGAGGTGGTGTAGAGGAGGAGGTGTAGAGGAGGAGGTGCAGAGGAGGAGGTGGTGCAGAGGAAGAGGTTTAGAGGAGGTGGTGCAGAGGAAGAGGTTTAGAGGAGGTGGTGCAGAGGAGGAGGTGTAGAGGAGGAGGTGTAGAGGAGGAGGTGGTGCAGAGGAAGAGGTTTAGAGGAGGTGGTGCAGAGGAAGAGGTTTAGAGGAGGAGGTGTAGAGGAGGAGGTGCAGAGGAGGAGGTGTAGAGGAGGAGGTGTAGAGGAGGAGGTGTAGAGGAGGAGGTGCAGAGGAGGAGGTGTAGAGGAGGAGGTGCAGAGGAGGAGGTGTAGAGGAGGAGGTTTAGAGGGGGAGGTGTAGAGGAGGAGGTTTAGAGGGGGAGGTGTAGAGGAGGTGCAGAGGGGGAGGTGTAGAGGAGGTGCAGAGGGGGAGGTGTAGAGGAGGAGGTGCAGAGGGGGAGGTGTAGAGGGGGAGGTGTAGAGGAGGAGGTGTAGAGGAGGAGGTGCAGAGGAGGAGGTGCAGAGGAGGTGGTGCAGAGGAAGAGGTGCAGAGGAAGAGGTGCAGAGGAAGAGGTGCAGAGGAGGAGGTGCAGAGGAAGAGGTGCAGAGGAAGAGGTGCAGAGGAGGAGGTGTAGAGGAGGAGGTGCAGAGGGGGAGGTGCAGAGGAGGAGGTGTAGAGGAGGAGGTGCAGAGGAGGTGGTGCAGAGGAATAGGTGCAGAGGAGGAGGTGCAGAGGAGGTTGTGTAGAAGAGGTGGTGCAGAGGAAGAGGTGCAGAGGAGGAGGTGCAGAGGGGGAGGTGCAGAGGAGGAGGTGCAGAGGAGGAGGTGCAGAGGAAGAGGTGCAGAGGAAGAGGTGCAGAGGAGGAGGTGTAGAGGAGGAGGTGCAGAGGAAGAGGTGCAGAGGAGGTTGTGTAGAGGAGGAGGTGTAGAGGAGGAGGTGCAGAGGAGGAGGTGCAGAGGAGGAGGTGTAGAGGAGGAGGTGCAGAGGGGGAGGTGTAGAGGAGGAGGTGTAGAGGAGGAGGTGCAGAGGGGGAGGTGCAGAGGGGGAGGTGTAGCGGAGGAGGTGCAGAGGGGGAGGTGCAGAGGAAGAGGTGCAGAGGAGGTTGTGTAGAGGAGGAGGTGTAGAGGAGGAGGTGCAGAGGAGGAGGTGCAGAGGAGGAGGTGTAGAGGAGGAGGTGCAGAGGGGGAGGTGTAGAGGAGGAGGTGCAGAGGAGGAGGTGCAGAGGAGGAGGTGCAGAGGAGGAGGTGTAGAGGAGGAGGTGCAGAGGGGGAGGTGCAGAGGAGGAGGTGCAGAGGAAGAGGTGCAGAGGAGGTTGTGTAGAGGAGGAGGTGCAGAGGAAGAGGTGCAGAGGAAGAGGTGCAGAGGAGGTTGTGTAGAGGAGGAGGTGTAGAGGAGGAGGTGCAGAGGAATAGGTGCAGAGGAGGAGGTGCAGAGGAGGTTGTGTAGAAGAGGAGGTGCAGAGGAAGAGGTGCAGAGGAGGAGGTGCAGAGGAGGTTGTGTAGAGGAGGAGGTGCAGAGGAGGAGGTGCAGAGGAAGAGGTGCAGAGGAGGAGGTGCAGAGGAGGAGGTGCAGAGGAAGAGGTGCAGAGGAGGAGGTGCAGGGGAGGAGGTGCAGAGGAAGAGGTGCAGAGGAGGAGGTGCAGAGGAAGAGGTGCAGAGGAGGAGGTGCAGAGGAGGAGGTGCAGAGGAAGAGGTGCAGAGGAGGAGGTGCAGAGGAAGAGGTGCAGGGGAGGACTCACGTCCACGGCGCGGCAGGTCTCCTCTAGGTGGCTGATGATGGCCTGCGTTCGCTCATTGTTTCCGACCAACAGCGAGATACAGTCGGTGAGCTCCGCCTGCAGGACGACAGAGGCATTACACCTGCTTCCTCACTGCAAACACGAATCCACAGCTGCAACAGCCTGTGGACCAGAGCCTCTTCATCAGAAACATCTGGCCAACAGCTTAGCATTAGCCGTGGTTAGCATTAGCCGTTGTTAGCATTAGCCATGGTTAGCATTAGCCATGGTTAGCGTTAGCCATGGTTAGTGTTAGCCGTGGTTACAGTTAGCGTTAGCCACGGTTAGCGCAAGCCGTGGTTAGCATTCGCCATGGTTAGCGTTAGCCATGGTCAGTGTTAGCCACGGTTAGCACAAGCCGTGATTAGCGTTAGCCGCGGTTAGCGCAAGCTGTGGTTAACGATATGGTGCATTCATGTGGAGAGAGGGAGGGCATCAGGGGGGAGACAGGGGAGAGAGGGAGGGCATCAGGAGGAGACGGGGGAGAGAGGGAGGGCATCAGGAGGAGACGGGGGAGAGAGGGAGGGCATCAGGAGGAGACGGGGGAGAGAGGGAGGGCATCAGGGGGAGACAGGGGAGAGAGGGAGGGCATCAGGAGGAGACAGGGGAGAGAGGGAGGGCATCAGGGGGAGACGGGGGAGAGAGGGAGGGCATCAGGAGGAGACGGGGGAGAGAGGGAGGGCATCAGGGGGAGACAGGGGAGAGGGAGGGCATCAGGGGGAGACGGGGGAGAGAGGGAGGGCATCAGGAGGAGACGGGGGAGAGGGAGGGCATCGGGGGAGACGGGGGAGAGGGAGGGCATCAGGGGGAGACGGGGGAAAGGGGGGGCATCAGGAGGAGACGGGGGAGAGAGGGAGGGCATCAGGAGGAGACGGGGGAGAGAGGGAGGGCATCAGGAGGAGACGGGGGAGAGGGAGGGCATCAGGGGGAGACAGGGGAGAGGGGAGGGCATCAGGGGGAGACGGGGGAGAGGGAGGGCATCAGGAGGAGACGGGGAAGAGAGGGAGGGCATCAGGGGGAGACGGGGGAGAGGGAGGGCATCAGGGGGAGACGGGGGAAAGGGGGGGCATCAGGAGGAGACGGGGGAGAGGGAGGGCATCAGGGGGAGACGGGGGAGAGAGGGAGGGCATCAGGAGGAGACGGGGGAGAGGGAGGGCATCAGGGGGAGACAGGGGAGAGGGGAGGGCATCAGGGGGAGACAGGGGAGAGGGGAGGGCATCAGGGGGAGACGGGGGAGAGGGAGGGCATCAGGAGGAGACGGGGGAGAGGGGGAGGGCATCAGGAGGAGACGGGGGAGAGGGAGGGCATCAGGGGGAGACAGGGGAGAGGGGAGGGCATCAGGGGGAGACGGGGGAGAGGGAGGGCATCAGGGGGAGACGGGGGAAAGGGGGGGCATCAGGAGGAGACAGGGGAGAGGGGAGGGCATCAGGGGGAGACGGGGGAGAGAGGGAGGGCATCAGGAGGAGACGGGGGAGAGGGAGGGCATCAGGGGGAGACGGGGGAGAGAGGGAGGGCATCAGGAGGAGACGGGGGAGAGGGAGGGCATCAGGAGGAGACGGGGGAGTGGGAGGGCATCAGGAGGAGACGGGGGAGAGGGAGGGCATCTGACCTTATGCGTGCTGAAGACGCTCTGCAGCGGTGCCACCTCACAGCTCTTGTGGGCCCCAAAGACTTTGCACATGGAGCAGGTGGGGGCGCTGCAGGACATGCAGTAGATGTTGATCTTCTCGTCCGGATGCTCCTCACACATCGCCGTCTCGGGCGCCGGGGGCGGGGCCTCGGGCTTACTGTTTGTGGAGACTCATTAATCATCATTATATTCGTTTTGTTGTTGCTCCTATTCCACTGCTCAGAATCACAAGTCGGCGAGCTCCAAATCTCCCAACGGGCTCGTATACCTTGTTTTTAATGCACTACACAACATAGGAACATCATCTACCAAATCAGCTAGTTGGGGCAGCTGGGTGGGGGTTTGTTGATGAGGAGCTACTGCCCTCTACAATGGACCCGCTCTACACCCTGGCCTTGTAACGCACTGCACTCTGTAGGGCTCACACAAGTATTTAATGTTGTTGTGTTTGGCTCAGTCTGTAAGTAATGGCTGTAGTAAAATGTACATCATAATATTCACTTAGAATACTATGTATTTTTATTATACAACTAGTGACTTTTAGTAATCCTAACAATGTTAGGCATATGTATATTAATGTCACATAGCACCAGCCCCTATGACCACCAAAAACATGTACAATAGGCCAGGATGTTTGAGAGTGCACATGAGTGGGGACGATGGATGGAAATTAACTCAAGGCTACAATCCAGTGTGGCATTTTTACATGCATACCTGTTGTACATGTTTTACCTGGAGTGATACCTGTTGTACATGTTTTACCTGGAGTGATACCTGTTGTACATGTTTTACCTGGAGTGATACCTGTTGTACATGTTTTACCTGGAGTGATACCTGTTGTACATGTTTTACCTGGCGCTGCCCTGCTTATACATGTCGATGATGTGATACCTGTTGTACATGTTTTACCTGGCGCTGCCCTGCTTATACATGTCGATGATGTGATACCTGTTGTACATGTTTTACCTGGCGCTGCCCTGCTTATACATGTCGATGATGTGATACCTGTTGTACATGTTTTACCTGGCGCTGCCCTGCTTATACATGTCGATGATGTGATACCTGTTGTACATGTTTTACCTGGCGCTGCCCTG
Source organism: Proterorhinus semilunaris (assembly GCA_021464625.1). Taxonomy (NCBI): domain Eukaryota; kingdom Metazoa; phylum Chordata; class Actinopteri; order Gobiiformes; family Gobiidae; genus Proterorhinus; species Proterorhinus semilunaris. Next base: position 34,178,250 of record CM038358.1, on the reverse strand, counting down.
CTTGTACATGTCGATGATGTGATACCTGTTGTACATGTTTTACCTGGCGCTGCCCTGCTTATACATGTCGATGATGTTCTCCACCAGCAGGTTGCGCTGGAGGCCGTAGACACCGTGTCGGTCCAGGACGACCTCATGTCGACAGGAAGGGCATCTGAAGCGGCCGCCGGACGAGACGCCTGAGGAGGAGCGCGTGGACAGGTACGGGTTCGACGCCTGTGGGCGGATCCAGGGGAGGAGCCAGAGCCAGGGGAGGAGCCAGAGTCAGGGGAGGAGCAAACATAAACTTTATAAACCTGCTGAAGAAACGCTCATAACATTAGCATCTGAATTGCTAACTTTTAGCATTAGCATCTGACTAGCCAACTGTTAGCATTTGTATCTGACTAGCCAACTGTTAGCATTTGTATCTGACTAGCCAACTGTTAGCATTTGTATCTGACTAGCCAACTGTTAGCATTTGTATCTGACTAGCCAACTGTTAGCATTTGTATCTGACTAGCCAACTGTTAGCATTTGTATCTGACTAGCCAACTGTTAGCATTTGTATCTGACTAGCCAACTGTTAGCATTTGTATCTGACTAGCCAACTGTTAGCATTTGTATCTGACTAGCCAACTGTTAGCATTTGTATCTGACTAGCCAACTGTTAGCATTTGTATCTGACTAGCCAACTGTTAGCATTTGTATCTGACTAGCCAACTATTAGCATTTGTATCTGACTAGCCAACTATTAGCATTAGCATCTGACTAGCCAACTGTTAGCATTTGTATCTGACTAGCCAACTGTTAGCATTTGTATCTGACTAGCCAACTGTTAGCATTTGTATCTGACTAGCCAACTATTAGCATTTGTATCTGACTAGCCAACTATTAGCATTTGTATCTGACTAGCCAACTATTAGCATTTGTATCTGACTAGCCAACTGTTAGCATTTGTATCTGACTAGCCAACTGTTAGCATTTGTATCTGACTAGCCAACTGTTAGCATTTGTATCTGACTAGCCAACTGTTAGCATTTGTATCTGACTAGCCAACTATTAGCATTTGTATCTGACTAGCCAACTATTAGCATTAGCATCTGACTAGCCAACTGTTAGCATTTGTATCTGACTAGCCAACTGTTAGCATTTGTATCTGACTAGCCAACTGTTAGCATTTGTATCTGACTAGCCAACTATTAGCATTTGTATCTGACTAGCCAACTATTAGCATTTGTATCTGACTAGCCAACTATTAGCATTAGCATCTGACTAGCCAACTGTTAGCATTTGTATCTGACTAGCCAACTGTTAGCATTTGTATCTGACTAGCCAACTGTTAGCATTTGTATCTGACTAGCCAACTATTAGCATTTGTATCTGACTAGCCAACTATTAGCATTTGTATCTGACTAGCCAACTATTAGCATTTGTATCTGACTAGCCAACTATTAGCATTTGTATCTGACTAGCCAACTATTAGCATTAGCATCTGACTAGCCAACTGTTAGCATTTGTATCTGACTAGCCAACTGTTAGCATTTGTATCTGACTAGCCAACTATTAGCATTTGTATCTGACTAGCCAACTGTTAGCATTTGTATCTGACTAGCCAACTGTTAGCATTTGTATCTGACTAGCCAACTGTTAGCATTTGTATCTGACTAGCCAACTGTTAGCATTTGTATCTGACTAGCCAACTGTTAGCATTTGTATCTGACTAGCCAACTATTAGCATTTGTATCTGACTAGCCAACTATTAGCATTAGCATCTGACTAGCCAACTATTAGCATTTGTATCTGACTAGCCAACTATTAGCATTAGCATCTGACTAGCCAACTGTTAGCATTTGTATCTGACTAGCCAACTGTTAGCATTTGTATCTGACTAGCCAACTGTTAGCATTTGTATCTGACTAGCCAACTATTAGCATTTGTATCTGACTAGCCAACTATTAGCATTTGTATCTGACTAGCCAACTATTAGCATTTGTATCTGACTAGCCAACTATTAGCATTTGTATCTGACTAGCCAACTATTAGCATTAGCATCTGACTAGCCAACTGTTAGCATTTGTATCTGACTAGCCAACTATTAGCATTAGCATCTGACTAGCCAACTGTTAGCATTTGTATCTGACTAGCCAACTGTTAGCATTTGTATCTGACTAGCCAACTATTAGCATTTGTATCTGACTAGCCAACTGTTAGCATTTGTATCTGACTAGCCAACTGTTAGCATTTGTATCTGACTAGCCAACTGTTAGCATTTGTATCTGACTAGCCAACTGTTAGCATTTGTATCTGACTAGCCAACTGTTAGCATTTGTATCTGACTAGCCAACTATTAGCATTTGTATCTGACTAGCCAACTATTAGCATTAGCATCTGACTAGCCAACTGTTAGCATTTGTATCTGACTAGCCAACTGTTAGCATTTGTATCTGACTAGCCAACTGTTAGCATTTGTATCTGACTAGCCAACTGTTAGCATTTGTATCTGACTAGCCAACTATTAGCATTTGTATCTGACTAGCCAACTATTAGCATTTGTATCTGACTAGCCAACTATTAGCATTTGTATCTGACTAGCCAACTATTAGCATTAGCATCTGACTAGCCAACTGTTAGCATTTGTATCTGACTAGCCAACTGTTAGCATTTGTATCTGACTAGCCAACTGTTAGCATTTGTATCTGACTAGCCAACTGTTAGCATTTGTATCTGACTAGCCAACTGTTAGCATTTGTATCTGACTAGCCAACTGTTAGCATTTGTATCTGACTAGCCAACTATTAGCATTTGTATCTGACTAGCCAACTATTAGCATTTGTATCTGACTAGCCAACTATTAGCATTAGCATCTGACTAGCCAACTGTTAGCATTTGTATCTGACTAGCCAACTGTTAGCATTTGTATCTGACTAGCCAACTGTTAGCATTTGTATCTGACTAGCCAACTATTAGCATTTGTATCTGACTAGCCAACTATTAGCATTTGTATCTGACTAGCCAACTGTTAGCATTTGTATCTGACTAGCCAACTATTAGCATTTGTATCTGACTAGCCAACTATTAGCATTAGCATCTGACTAGCCAACTGTTAGCATTTGTATCTGACTAGCCAACTATTAGCATTAGCATCTGACTAGCCAACTGTTAGCATTTGTATCTGACTAGCCAACTGTTAGCATTTGTATCTGACTAGCCAACTGTTAGCATTTGTATCTGACTAGCCAACTGTTAGCATTTGTATCTGACTAGCCAACTGTTAGCATTTGTATCTGACTAGCCAACTGTTAGCATTTGTATCTGACTAGCCAACTGTTAGCATTTGTATCTGACTAGCCAACTATTAGCATTTGTATCTGACTAGCCAACTGTTAGCATTAGCATCTGACTAGCCAACTGTTAGCATTTGTATCTGACTAGCCAACTGTTAGCATTTGTATCTGACTAGCCAACTGTTAGCATTTGTATCTGACTAGCCAACTATTAGCATTTGTATCTGACTAGCCAACTATTAGCATTTGTATCTGACTAGCCAACTATTAGCATTTGTATCTGACTAGCCAACTATTAGCATTTGTATCTGACTAGCCAACTATTAGCATTAGCATCTGACTAGCCAACTGTTAGCATTTGTATCTGACTAGCCAACTGTTAGCATTAGCCTCTGACTAGCCAACTAGGATACTCACTGGTCTATAGTTGATAGACCTTTGACTCTTCTTGTGTTAGAACATTAATGCTTCCAGACTCAGTGACTTTAGTCCTGGTTCTTACATGACTTCATCTTTGGTTAACCTTTTGGTTTCAGGCGTTCAGACGTCTTGGTTTTAAACGTTGTGATTATAGTCTCTGAGCTGCAGAAGGTTCCCCTTAAACATCATGTCCAATCCTGGCTTATTTAGAGATGACTTCAAATGCACAGACCCAGGCCTGGTCTTCACTCTGTGACATCACAAAGTGGCTCAGTCACACCATCCAGTAAACTGTTTATGTGGAGCTTCATTTAAAACATCAACATGGCTCTTTGTGTCCACGAGCCGCTCTAATCCCAGCTCCTAATCTGCTGTGAACGTTTCCAGATCCCAGACACATCTGCGCTGGTTTAGACTGAATTATGTCTGAGATAGTTTAGTGTTTTAACTCTCTTAACCTCCACCTTTTCTCCAGTCTGGCTTTACCCAAATCTAAAAGCTTCTTGGAAAAAAAGCGCATCAGAAAAGAAACGAAACCGAGGATTAGTAACAAGACGACAATAAAGCGCCAGAACACAAATGAAGCTCTCTGGACCTCCTCGTGGTTGGTCAGTTTGAGGTTCGGCAGAGGCCTGAGGAAGGGCATCCGGCTCACCTGGAACACGTCGTTGGCACACTTTCGGCACAGGTTGTGTTGGCACGGCAGGATCACCACGGGCTTCTGGAACATCTCCAGGCAGATGGGGCAAACCAGCTGCTTCTCCAGGGAGTCCATCCTCCAACCAGGGACCAGGGACACGAACCAGGGACCAGGGACACGAACCAGAGACCAGGGACCAAACCGGGGACCAGGGACCAAACCAGGACTAGAGACCGAAGCACAAACCAGGGCCAGGAACTGGAGTTCAAGAAGCACCAGGACCAAAGACCAGGACTAACCCAGACCCAGGGGCTACAGTGGGACTCACCTAGAGCTAAACCAGGTCTACCCAGGGCCTAAAGCGGGACTGGTGTCTGCAGGGACGGGGGGACGACGGGGGGACAGCGTTTTGAGTCTGAGCTGTTTTTAGAGCCGGCCACGCCCCCTCCTCTCCGTCTCCAGGGGAACGTGCCCTTATAAGGTCAGAGGTCACGCGGCACGGCGAGGCACAAGGACAGCTGCAGGGGCTAATGGGAAATGTAGGCGCCTCCGGTTACAGGCGCCGTCACATGACCCGCTCCACCAATCACAGACAAGGAGGACAATGATGTCACAGTCAGAGGAGCTTCGTTTGTGACATCATCGTTCTATTGTTCAACAAAAACATAAACTGTCATCTTCACGAGCTCCGGTTACCGTGGAGTTATTTCTGAGATCTTTTTTGAATTGGGCTGAAGTGCCAGGATGTTCCGTCATCACTAAGACCACACCCACAGACTCTCCCGGACAAACGGCAATAATCCAACGGACTCATATTTTTAGAAAAGGACTAAAGACTTTTCTGTTCCCTTTTTAAATGTTTATGTGCTTTTATTGTTGTTATTTTCCACTTGTGTTGTAGCACTTTGAGATTTTCATGTAAAGTGCTACAAATTAAAGATATTATTATTATTATATTTAAATATTCCTCTGCCTCCTTCAGGGCCTCCGGGGCCTTCGGGGCCTCCGGGGCCTCTGGGGCCTTCAGGGCCTCCGGGGCCTCCGGGGCCTTCGGGGCCTCCGGGGCCTTTGGGGCCTCCGGGGCCTCTGGGGCCTCCGGGGCCTCTGGGGCCTTCAGGGCCTCCGGGGCCTTCAGGGCCTCCGGGGCCTTTGGGGCCTCCGGGGCCTCTGGGGCCTCCGGGGCCTCCGGGGCCTTTGGGGCCTACGCCGCGCTTTTCTGGAGTGTTTTTCTAACTTGGTTGTTTCTTATTTGTCACGTTTTTGTTGCATTTTCATCTTCGTTTACGTCTCGTTTTTTAGATTTGGGTAAAGCCGAACTGGAGAAAATGTGCTGCACTTTAGTAGTGGTAACTGTGGTAACTGCGGTAACTATGGTAACTGCGGTAACTATGGTAACTGCGGTAACTGCGGTAACTGCGGTAACTATGGTAACTATGGTAACTGCGGTAACTATGGTAACTGCGGTAACTGCGGTAACTATGGTAACTGCGGTAACTATGGTAACTGCGGTAACTATGGTAACTATGGTAACTGCGGTAACTATGGTAACTGCGGTAACTATGGTAACTATGGTAACTGCGGTAACTATGGTAACTATGGTAACTGCGGTAACTATGGTAACTGCGGTAACTATGGTAACTATGGTAACTGCGGTAACTATGGTAACTATGGTAACTGCGGTAACTATGGTAACTGCGATAACTGCGGTAACTGCGGTAACTGCGGTAACTGCGGTAACTATGGTAACTATGGTAACTGCGGTAACTATGGTAACTGCGGTAACTGCGGTAACTGCGGTAACTATGGTAACTATGGTAACTGCGGTAACTGTCATCATCACATTCCGACATTCTGACATCATCAGAGTTCAGGACGAGTCTCTGTCTCCATGAATGTCTTCATCAGTGCTTAGTCTCGACTCTGTGGAAGGGCATCTGACTCTGTGGAAGGGCATCTGACTCTGTGGAAGGGCATCTGACTCTGTGGAAGGGCATCTGACTCTGTGGAAGGGCATCTGATTCTGTGGAAGGGCATCTGACTCTGTGGAAGGGCATCTGACTCTGTGGAAGGGCATCTGATTCTGTGGAAGGGCATCTGACTCTGTGGAAGGGCATCTGACTCTGTGGAAGGGCATCTGACTCTGTGGAAGGGCATCTGAGCCTGTGGAAGGGCATCTGACTCTGTGGAAGGGCATCTGACTCTGTGGAAGGGCATCTGACTCTGTGGAAGGGCATCTGACTCTGTGGAAGGGCATCTGACTCTGTGGAAGGGCATCTGACTCTGTGGAAGGGCATCTGACTCTGTGGAAGGGCATCTGACTCTGTGGAAGGGCATCTGACTCTGTGGAAGGGCATCTGACTCTGTGGAAGGGCATCTGACTCTGTGGAAGGGCATCTGACTCTGTGGAAGGGCATCTGACTCTGTGGAAGGGCATCTGACTCTGTGGAAGGGCATCTGACTCTGTGGAAGGGCATCTGACTCTGTGGAAGGGCATCTTACTCTGTGGAAGGGCATCTGACTCTGTGGAAGGGCATCTGACTCTGTGGAAGGGCATCTGAGCCTGTGAGGAGCCGTGGGTGCGTCTCGGGTTCGTGTTCCCACAGTCTCCTTAATGACGGTTTATCTCAGACTTAAATGTGTTTGACACAAAACAACGACTCTCACAGAGGCCACGCCCCCAAGCACAGAGGCCACGCCCCCTCAAGATACCTGCTCTTTGGGGGGGGGAGGGGGGGAGGGTTTAAAGGAGGGAGAGGGTCAGGCGGAGCGAGAGGAGACGCCTCACACTCCAGCACAGGTGAGTCCAGACACGCCACAAAACACGCTACAGAAACACGCCACAAAACACGCTACAGAAACACGCCACAAAACACGCTACAGAAACACGCCACAAAACACGCTACAGAAACACGCCACAAAACACGCTACAGAAACACGCCACAAAACACGCTACAGAAACACGCCACAAAACACGCCACAAAACACGCTACAGAAACACGCCACAAAACACGCTACAGAAACACGCCACAAAACACGCTACAGAAACACGCCACAAAACACGCTACAGAAACACGCCACAAAACACGCTACAGAAACACGCCACAAAACACGCCACAAAACACGCTACAGAAACACGCCACAAAACACGCCACAAAACACTAACCTACTGTAAGAAGTAAAGTGACTTTAGTTACATGTACTTGAGTAACTGTGAGTAACTGTGAGTAAGTGAGTAACTGTGAGTAAGTGAGTACCTGAGTAACTGTGAGTAGCTGAGTAACTGTGAGTAAGTGAGTAGCTGAGTAAGTGAGTAACTGTGAGTGAGTGAGTAACTGAGTAACTGAGTGAGTGAGTAACTGTGAGTAACTGAGTAACTGAGTAAGTGAGTAACTGTGAGTGAGTGAGTAACTGTGAGTAACTGTGAGTAGCTGTGAGTAACTGTGAGTAGCTGTGAGTAACTGAGTAACTGAGTAGCTGTGAGTAACTGTGAGTAGCTGTGAGTAACTGAGTAACTGAGTAGCTGTGAGTAAGTGCAGGCCTCTCTGGCTGAAACCCGACGCTCTGGGATCCGTTTGGACTAAAGCCTTTGATCCCGGTTCATCCCGCGCTGATCCGGGTCAGGACTTTCCCACCAGCAGGTCCTCAGGTCCTCAGGTCCTCAGGTCCTCAGGTCCTCAGGTCCTCAGGTCCTCAGGTCTTCAGGTCTTCAGGTCCTCAGGTCCTCAGGTCCTCAGGTCTTCAGGTCCTCACAGGGGTTTTTGTGCTGGATCATCATGAGTCAAATATTTCCTCAAACTGAGACGGCGTTGATTTCTGTCCATCCATGTTGTTCCTCTTTATCCGGGGCCGGGTCACGAGGGGGCCGGGTCACGAGGGGGCCGGGTCACGGGGGGCCGGGTCACGAGGGGGCCGGGTCACGAGGGGGCCGGGTCACGAGGGGGCCGGGTCACGGGGGGCCGGGTCACGAGGGGGCCGGGTCACGGGGGGCCGGGTCACGAGGGGGCCGGGTCACGAGGGGGCCGGGTCACGGGGGGCCGGGTCACGGGGGGCCGGGTCACGAGGGGGCCGGGTCACGGGGGGCCGGGTCACGGGGGGCCGGGTCACGGGGGGCCGGGTCACGAGGGGGCCGGGTCACGGGGGGCCGGGTCACGAGGGGGCCGGGTCACGGGGGGCCGGGTCACGAGGGGGCCGGCTCACGGGGGGCCGGGTCACGGGGGGCCGGGTCGCGGGGGGCCGGGTCGCTGGGGCAGCAGTCTCACCAGAGATGCCCAGACTTCACCTCCTCCAGCTGTTCTGGGGGGACCCCGAGGCGACACCAGGCCAGCTCGGAGACATAGTCCCACCAGCGTGTCCTGGGCCTTCCGCGAGGCCTCCTCCCAGTGGGACATGCCTGGAGCACCTCCCAGGGGAGGCGACCAGGAGGTATCCGGACAGATTCCCTAGCCACCTCAGCTGGCTCCTTTCGACGTGGAGGAGTAGCGACTCGAGTCCGAGCTCCTCCCGGGTAACTGAGCTCCTCACCTCCAGCCACCCTGTGGAGGAAACTCATTTTGGCCGCTTGTATTCGCGATCTTGTCCTTTCGGTCGTTACCCAGATCTCATGACCATAGGTGAGGGTGGGATGACCGTAGGTGAGGGTGGGGTGACCGTAGGTGAGGGTGGGGTGACCGTAGGTGAGGGTGGGGTGACCGTAGGTGAGGGTGGGGTGACCGTAGGTGAGGGTGCGATGACCGTAGGTGAGGGTGGGATGACCGTAGGTGAGGGTGGGATGACCGTAGGTGAGGGTGGGGTGACCGTAGGTGAGGGTGGGGTGACCGTAGGTGAGGGTGGGATGACCATAGGTGAGGGTGGGGTGACCATAGGTGAGGGTGGGGTGACCATAGGTGAGGGTGGGATGACCATAGGTGAGGGTGGGATGACCATAGGTGAGGGTGGGGTGACCATAGGTGAGGGTGGGATGACCATAGGTGAGGGTGGGGTGACCATAGGTGAGGGTGGGATGACCATAGGTGAGGGTGGGATGACCATAGGCGAGGGTGGGATGACCATAGGTGAGGGTGGGAACGTATCTCATGACCATAGGTGAGGGTGGGATGACCATAGGTGAGGGTGGGATGACCATAGGTGAGGGTGGGAATGTAGATCGATCGGTAAATCGAGAGCTTTGCCTCAGACTCCGCCCCTCTTCACCACAACAGTCCGATACAGCGACCGCATCACTGCTGACGCCGCACCGATCCGTCTATCGATCTCACGCTCCATCCGTCCCTCACTGAGAACATGACCCCGAGATAGTGGAACTCCTCCACTTGAGGTGAGGACTCCCCACCGACCTGAAGCGGGGGAGTGATTTCTGTAATAACAATAATACTACCTATTAATAAAGCAAAGTTTTTCTTAAATTACAATGCATTATTTCTATTATATAGTTCATTAGTCTTGCCATATCTAAATTACTGTGTAGAAGTTTGGGGAAATAACTATAAAAGCTCATTACACCCCCTTGTTATGCTCCAAAAACGGGCTGTAAGAATTATACACAAAGTAGGATATTGTGATCACACTAATATATTATTTCTGAAGTCTAAACTGTTAAAAATGAATGACTTAGTTGATTTCTCTACTGCTCAACTTCTATTTAAAGCCAACAAAAATGTACTACCTGCAAGGATGCAAATGCTTTTTGCACGCAGAGAAGGGGGATATAACCTGAGGGGGTGTGATAACTTTAAGGTTCAAGCAGTGTCTTCCACTAGGAAAAGTATGTGTGTGTCTGTATGTGGAGTTAAACTCTGGAACAAATTGGGGGCAGAATTAAAACAATGTCCAAATATTCATAATTTCAAATCAAGATATAAAAAAATTGTATGGTCAAAGTACCAGAAGGAGGAAATGAGCACTTGACTTGATTGCTAATGGGTGCTACAAAGTGCTGTAAAGGTCAGATATAATTAAGATTGTTCCTCTATAATCAAAGAGGGTTGCTACTTGGAACGGTTGTCATTCTATCGCTCAAATTACAAATGGAGAATTAGGGTTGGCAGGTTATGGATCTGTTGAGAGGAATCCTCCCAGCAGGCTCTAAACCTTGTCTTTAATGACAATGATACCAATTATGATAAGGGTGGATGACCAAAACAGTTGTGAGGGGCTAGTAAGGGGACATCCCTTTCCCCAGCTAAAGGCGGAATACCTGAGAGTGTGTCGTCAAAGAGGCACAAAACCAGGCGGAAACTTGGTAATCTATTGTAGTCAAAAAGGAACATTGGCGGATGCACCACTCAGCATAGGAACATCATTTACAAAATCAGCTGTTGGGGCAGTCATGTGGGGGTTTGTTAGTGGGGAGCTACTGCCCTCTTCAACTGGCCCGCTCTACACTCTGGCTTTTTAATGCACTACACTATGCAGGGCTTACATCATACTTCACATATAATTCAATTAAATAAATATATAAGTTGAATGGTTTAAATCTGTGAATTGATGGTGGAAGATAGAAGAGTCGTAAAAATAACGGAAGAGTTAAGGTAACAGAGTTATAGGACTACGCGTTGGGTTCATCCCTCTAAAAGCCGTAAGGTACGTGGCTAGGACCTCCCAGATCCGTGGACACACGGAACAAATACTACAGAGTTGGGGACTGTAGAACTTAAAGGGTCGAGGACCCACAAGAGTACTTAAAGGGTCGTGGACCCAGGGTCGTGGACCCAAATAAAGAGTACTTAAAGGGTCGTGGACCCAAATAAAGAGTATTTAAAGGGTCGTGGACCCAAATAAAGTGTACTTAAAGGGTCGTGGACCCAGGGTCGTGGACCCAAATAAAGTGTACTTAAAGGGTCGTGGACCCAAATAAAGAGTATTTAAAGGGTCGTGGACCCAAATAAAGAGTATTTAAAGGGTCGCGGACCCAAATAAAGAGTATTTAAAGGGTCGCGGACCCAAAAACGAAGGTAAGAGAATGTGTGAATTAAAAACTTGTGAAGAATGGGTGAGGGATTTGGGAAATTCCTCACCATGGTGGAAATGGTAATAATAATGATAATGATAATAATAATGATGATGATAATTTAAACCCAAATTAAAATTATACTGAGGATGGTAATGACAACTGGGAAGTATCAAGATCTCGTTTTGCATTCTTTTGCTGTTGTTTCTTTATTTAATTGTTGTTCTTGTTGCTTGTTCTTGCCTTGCCCATGTTCCCTTGTTTGTGATGTGTTATATGTATATGTTATTGTTTTATTCTGGGATGGGCGCTTATAAGCCTTTGGCTTCGGCCCACTCCCTTTGAGCAGACAAACTGCTCAAATAAATAAAAAAAAAAAAAAAAAAAAAAAAAAAAAAACCTGTATTCTAAAAGATAATAAAAAAGAAGAAACAATTAGAACTGGGACAACATATATCGAACCCACAAATTTATAAAACATAGATTTAAAATAGAAACAGAGAAGGAAGAGCATCTGTTTTATTCATGCCACATAACGACTGTGGCTCCAGATGATACTTTAACCACGGCTGAAGTTAAGAAGATTCATTTTGATCACATGGTCAATCATTCATTACTTTTATGCCCCAAACTTTAGTATTATCTTTTATCTTTGACTTTGACAATATACTAGAGATAACGAACCTCAGGCCCATAGTCACAGGCTCCTCCTCCTCAGGCCCATAGTCACTGGCTCCTCCTCCTCAGGCCCATAGTCACAGGCTCCTCCTCCTCAGGCCCATAGTCACAGGCTCCTCCTCCTCAGGCCCATAGTCACAGGCTCCTCCTCCTCAGGCCCATAGTCACAGGCCCCTCCTCCTCAGGCCCATAGTCACAGGCTCCTCCTCCTCCTCAGGCCCATAGTCACAGGCTCCTCCTCCTCAGGCCCATAGTCACAGGCTCCTCCTCCTCAGGCCCATAGTCACTGGCTCCTCCTCCCCTCCTCCTCAGGCCCATAGTCACAGGCTCCTCCTCCTCAGGCCCATAGTCACAGGCTCCTCCTCCTCAGGCCCATAGTCACAGGCCCCTCCTCCTCAGGCCCATAGTCACAGGCTCCTCCTCAGGCCCATAGTCACAGGCTCCTCCTCCTCAGGCCCATAGTCACTGGCTCCTCCTCCTCAGGCCCATAGTCACTGGCTCCTCCTCCTCAGGCCCATAGTCACTGGCTCCTCCTCCTCAGGCCCATAGTCACAGGCTCCTCCTCCTCAGGCCCATAGTCACAGGCTCCTCCTCCTCAGGCCCATAGTCACAGGCTCCTCCTCCTCAGGCCCATAGTCACTGGCTCCTCCTCCTCAGGCCCATAGTCACAGGCTCCTCCTCCTCAGGCCCATAGTCACAGGCTCCTCCTCCTCAGGCCCATAGTCACAGGCTCCTCCTCCTCTTGTTTGCAGATGTTTGTGAAGCTGAAGGAGCTCCGCCCCCGCTCTGACTGGTGAGTCAGATGCCCCTCCCCATTCTCCTGTTATCAATGATGTCATAAACTCGTCTCCATGACAGGACCGAGGATGACGATGGTGACGAAGGTCTGCAGTGGAGCCCCGCCCCTCAGGGGGTCCACGCCCTGACTCCGGAGCAGAGGGAGGAGCTACTGAGGAGCCTCGCCCACGGTGCCAGATAAACATAACTCCTCCCTCTCTGACGTGAACTCCTCCCTCTCTGACGTTAACTCCTCCCTCTTTGCAGGTGTGGTGCTGCAACTCCGCCCCCGCAGCTGGGTGGAGCTAATGGAGGCGGTGGTGGACCAGAGCGGAGTCTCAGAGCCAGAGCATGTCCTGGAGCTCCTGCTGCAGCGTCACAGGTTCCACTCCCGCTCTCTGCTCCGTCTCTGACATTTCACATGTTCTAATCCACATGTTCTAATCCACGTGTTCTAATCCACATGTTCTAATCCACATGTTCTAATCCACATGAAACATGTTCTAATCCACATTAAACATGTTCTAATCCACATGTTCTAATCCACGTGTTCTAATCCACATGTTCTAATCCACATGTTCTAATCCACATTAAACATGTTCTAATCCACATGTTCTAATCCACATGAAACATGTTCTAATCCACATTAAACATGTTCTAATCCACATGTTCTAATCCACGTGTTCTAATCCACATGTTCTAATCCACATGTTCTAATCCACATTAAACATGTTCTAATCCACGTGTTCTAATCCACATGTTCTAATCCACATGTTCTAATCCACATTAAACATGTTCTAATCCACATGTTCTAATCCACGTGTTCTAATCCACATTAAACATGTTCTAATCCACATTAAACATGTTCTAATCCACATGTTCTAATCCACGTGTTCTAATCCACATTAAACATGTTCTAATCCACATTAAACATGTTCTAATCCACATTAAACATGTTCTAATCCACATGTTCTAATCCACATTAAACATGTTCTAATCCACATGTTCTAATCCACATGTTCTAATCCACATGTTCTAATCCACATTCCACATGTTCTAATCCACGTGTTCTAATCCACGTGTTCTAATCCACATTAAACATGTTCTAATCCACATGTTCTAATCCACGTGTTCTAATCCACATTAAACATGTTCTAATCCACATTAAACATGTTCTAATCCACATTAAACATGTTCTAATCCACATGTTCTAATCCACGTGTTCTAATCCACATGTTCTAATCCACATGTTCTAATCCACATTAAACATGTTCTAATCCACATTAAACATGTTCTAATCCACATGTTCTAATCCACATTAAACATGTTCTAATCCACATGTTCTAATCCACATGTTCTAATCCACATGTTCTAATCCACATGTTCTAATCCACATTCCACATGTTCTAATCCACATGTTCTAATCCACATTAAACATGTTCTAATCCACATGTTGACATTGGTCAAACCTAGACGTGATCCCACAGGTCTAACTAAGCCCCGCCCCTTCAGTTTGGTCACCCAAACGGGACGAACTCAGACCCGATTAAAGCCACAGTTTGAGCCTCTGACGTCGACGTTAAAGTGAGTCTTTGGGACGTCCCGTCTGTGGAAGTGTGGACAATAATCTGCAGAGTGGCGACTCTCGTTTGATAAAACCCACACGCTTAGACTGAGAACATCTGTCAAAGAAATACTAATAATGATAAATGTTTTCGTTTATTTTCATTCATTTATCTGAATGGGACAGTGCACATTAGCCGGATTTAGCTCAAGGCTAATTTCCATCCGGGGTCACAAGAACATAGAACATAGAACATAGAACATAGAACATATAAACACACATATCATTGATATTTAGAGAAACTGTTCGTCGTCGTTATGTTTGTCAGTGTTGCCCGGATCCTGGTCCTGGTCCTGACCCGGTCCTGTTGTTCACAGAGAGGAGGCGGAGCTGAGCGGGAGCAGGGCGGTGAGTGAGTCCGGCCTCAGTCCAGACCTGGACCCGGGCCGGTCCGAGGCGGTGCTGGTCCTCAGTGGCGCTCACAGTTCCCTCTCTGACCCGCTGGTGGCGCTGGTGCGTCTGCAGGAGCCGGTCCTGTTCCGGAGCGTACTAAAGGTCCCGGTCCGGATCCTGGTCCTGAGTCTGAGCCCGAGCTTCGACGAGGAGCAGGAGAGGACGGGGAGAGGACTCTGTGCTCTACTGCAGGAACAGGTGCACTGACCCCGCCCACTCCACTGACCCCGCCCCTGACCCCACCCACGCCCCTGACTCCACCCCTTTAACTCTACTGATCCCGACCCCTCCACTTACCCCACCCACTCCACTGACCACGCCCCTGACTACACCCCTTTAACTCAACTGATCACGCCTCTGACTCCACCCCTTTAATTCCACTGACCCCACCCCCCCCCCCCCCCCCCCACTGACTGACTGTGCTCTACTGCAGGACCAGAGCCTGAGTGACGTCTTGTCCCGAGCCCAGGACCGAGACGACCTCCTGAGGGCCCTGGGCCGGTGTTTGGACCCGTCCCCATCCGACGGCAAAGAACCAGGTCTGAGACCAAGACTGTTTCCTCAGAATACAATATATATATATATATATATTTATATAAAAATATATATATATTTATATATAAATATATATATATATATAAATATATATATATTTTTATATAAATATATATATATTTATATATATTTATCAATAAATATATATATATTTATATATATTTATATATAAATATATATATATTTTTATATAAATATATATATAAATATATATATATATATATATTTATATATATATATATATAAAATATATATATATATATATATATATATATATATAAATATAAAAAGTCCCTCCTGTGTTTTGTCGAATGTGGAGTCAGGTCAGTTTAGTCATTTCCTCTTGTGTCTCCTCCTCCTCAGACGTGTTCCCACCCCTGGCCCCGCCCTCGGCCCCGCCCTCTGACCCCCTGCGGCGCTCGGGGGCCCTGTTCGGGGGCCTCCTGAAGGACCTGAGGCACCGTTATCCTCAGTACGGCTCTGACCTCAGTGACGCCCTCAACGCCCAGTGCGTCGCAGCGGTCATCTTCATCTACTTCGCTGCACTGTCGCCCGCGGTTACGTTCGGAGGCCTCATGGGTGAGTCTGACCTCATGGGTGAGTCTGACCTCTGACCTCATGAGTCTGACCTCATGGGTGAGTCTGACCTCTGACCTCATGGGTGAGTCTGACCTCTGACCTCATGGGTCTGACCTCATGAGTGAGTCTGACCTCTGACCTCATGAGTCTGACCTCATGGGTGAGTCTGACCTCTGACCTCATGGGTCTGACCTCTGACCTCATGAGTCTGACCTCTGACCTCATGAGTCTGACCTCTGACCTCATGAGTCTGACCTCATGGGTGAGTCTGACCTCTGACCTCATGAGTCTGACCTCATGAGTCTGACCTCATGAGTCTGACCTCTGACCTCATGAGTCTGACCTCTGACCTCATGAGTCTGACCTCATGGGTGAGTCTGACCTCATGGGTGAGTCTGACCTCTGACCTCATGAGTCTGACCTCATGAGTCTGACCTCTGACCTCATGAGTCTGACCTCTGACCTCATGAGTCTGACCTCTGACCTCATGAGTCTGAACTCATGAGTCTGACCTCTGACCTCATGAGTCTGACCTCTGACTTCATGAGTCTGACCTCATGAGTCTGACCTCATGGGTGAGTCTGACCTCATGGGTGAGTCTGACCTCTGACCTCATGAGTCTGACCTCTGACCTCATGGGTGAGTCTGACCTCTGACTTCATGAGTCTGACTTCATGAGTCTGACCTCTGACCTCATGAGTCTGACCTCTGACCTCATGGGTGAGTCTGACCTCTGACTTCATGAGTCTGACTTCATGAGTCTGACCTCTGACCTCATGAGTCTGACCTCTGACTTCATGAGTCTGACCTCATGAGTCTGACCTCATGGGTGAGTCTGACCTCTGACCTCATGAGTCTGAACTCATGAGTCTGACCTCTGACCTCATGAGTCTGACCTCTGACTTCATGAGTCTGACCTCATGAGTCTGACCTCATGGGTGAGTCTGACCTCATGGGTGAGTCTGACCTCATGGGTGAGTCTGACCTCTGACCTCATGAGTCTGACCTCTGACTTCATGAGTCTGACCTCATGAGTCTGACCTCATGGGTGAGTCTGACCTCATGGGTGAGTCTGACCTCATGGGTGAGTCTGACCTCTGACCTCATGAGTCTGACCTCTGACTTCATGAGTCTGACTTCATGAGTCTGACCTCTGACCTCATGAGTCTGACCTCTGACTTCATGAGTCTGACCTCATGAGTCTGACCTCATGGGTGAGTCTGACCTCTGACCTCATGAGTCTGAACTCATGAGTCTGACCTCTGACCTCATGAGTCTGACCTCTGACTTCATGAGTCTGACCTCATGAGTCTGACCTCATGGGTGAGTCTGACCTCATGGGTGAGTCTGACCTCATGGGTGAGTCTGACCTCTGACCTCATGAGTCTGACCTCTGACCTCATGGGTGAGTCTGACCTCTGACTTCATGAGTCTGACTTCATGAGTCTGACCTCATGAGTCTGACCTCTGACCTCATGAGTCTGAACTCATGAGTCTGACCTCTGACCTCATGAGTCTGACCTCTGACTTCATGAGTCTGACCTCATGAGTCTGACCTCATGGGTGAGTCTGACCTCATGGGTGAGTCTGACCTCTGACCTCATGAGTCTGACCTCTGACTTCATGAGTCTGACTTCATGAGTCTGACCTCATGGGTGAGTCTGACCTCATGGGTGAGTCTGACCTCTGACCTCATGAGTCTGACCTCTGACTTCATGAGTCTGACTTCATGAGTCTGACCTCATGGGTGAGTCTGACCTCTGACCTCATGAGTCTGACCTCTGACCTCATGAGTCTGACCTCATGAGTCTGACCTCTGACCTCATGAGTCTGACCTCATGGGTGAGTCTGACCTCATGGGTGAGTCTGACCTCTGACCTCATGAGTCTGACCTCATGAGTGAGTCTGACCTCTGACCTCATGAGTCTGACCTCATGGGTGAGTCTGACCTCTGACCTCATGGGTCTGACCTCTGACCTCATGAGTCTGACCTCTGACCTCATGAGTCTGACCTCTGACCTCATGAGTCTGACCTCATGGGTGAGTCTGACCTCTGACCTCATGAGTCTGACCTCATGGGTGAGTCTGACCTCTGACCTCATGAGTCTGACCTCTGACCTCATGAGTCTGACCTCTGACCTCATGAGTCTGACCTCATGGGTGAGTCTGACCTCTGACCTCATGAGTCTGACCTCATGGGTGAGTCTGACCTCTGACCTCATGAGTCTGACCTCATGGGTGAGTCTGACCTCTGACCTCATGGGTGAGTCTGACCTCTGACCTCATGAGTCTGACCTCTGACCTCATGAGTCTGACCTCATTAGTCTGACCTCATGGGTGAGTCTGACCTCATGAGTCTGACCTCATGGGTGAGTCTGACCTCTGACCTCATGAGTCTGACCTCATGAGTCTGACCTCTGACCTCATGAGTCTGACCTCATGGGTGAGTCTGACCTCATGGGTGAGTCTGACCTCTGACCTCATGAGTCTGACCTCATGAGTCTGACCTCTGACCTCATGAGTCTGACCTCTGACCTCATGAGTCTGACCTCTGACCTCATGAGTCTGACCTCTGACCTCATGAGTCTGAACTCATGAGTCTGACCTCTGACCTCATGAGTCTGACCTCTGACTTCATGAGTCTGACCTCATGAGTCTGACCTCATGGGTGAGTCTGACCTCATGGGTGAGTCTGACCTCTGACCTCATGAGTCTGACCTCTGACCTCATGGGTGAGTCTGACCTCTGACTTCATGAGTCTGACCTCATGAGTCTGACCTCATGGGTGAGTATGACCTCTGACCTCATGGGTGAGTCTGACCTCTGACTTCATGAGTCTGACCTCATGAGTCTGAACTCATGAGTCTGACCTCTGACCTCATGAGTCTGACCTCTGACTTCATGAGTCTGACCTCATGAGTCTGACCTCATGGGTGAGTCTGACCTCATGGGTGAGTCTGACCTCTGACCTCATGAGTCTGACCTCATGAGTCTGACCTCTGACCTCATGAGTCTGACCTCTGACCTCATGAGTCTGACCTCTGACCTCATGAGTCTGACCTCTGACCTCATGAGTCTGAACTCATGAGTCTGACCTCTGACCTCATGAGTCTGACCTCTGACTTCATGAGTCTGACCTCATGAGTCTGACCTCATGGGTGAGTCTGACCTCATGGGTGAGTCTGACCTCTGACCTCATGAGTCTGACCTCTGACCTCATGGGTGAGTCTGACCTCTGACTTCATGAGTCTGACCTCATGAGTCTGACCTCATGGGTGAGTATGACCTCTGACCTCATGGGTGAGTCTGACCTCTGACTTCATGAGTCTGACCTCATGAGTCTGAACTCATGAGTCTGACCTCTGACCTCATGAGTCTGACCTCTGACTTCATGAGTCTGACCTCATGAGTCTGACCTCATGGGTGAGTCTGACCTCATGGGTGAGTCTGACCTCTGACCTCATGAGTCTGACCTCTGACCTCATGGGTGAGTCTGACCTCTGACTTCATGAGTCTGACTTCATGAGTCTGACCTCATGAGTCTGACCTCTGACCTCATGAGTCTGAACTCATGAGTCTGACCTCTGACCTCATGAGTCTGACCTCTGACTTCATGAGTCTGACCTCATGAGTCTGACCTCATGGGTGAGTCTGACCTCATGGGTGAGTCTGACCTCTGACCTCATGAGTCTGACCTCTGACTTCATGAGTCTGACTTCATGAGTCTGACCTCATGGGTGAGTCTGACCTCTGACCTCATGAGTCTGACCTCATGAGTCTGACCTCTGACCTCATGAGTCTGACCTCATGGGTGAGTCTGACCTCATGGGTGAGTCTGACCTCATGGGTGAGTCTGACCTCTGACCTCATGAGTCTGACCTCTGACCTCATGAGGTCAGACTCATGAGTCTGACCTCATGGGTGAGTCTGACCTCTGACCTCATGGGTGAGTCTGACCTCATGGGTGAGTCTGACCTCTGACCTCATGAGTCTGACCTCATGAGTCTGACCTCTGACCTCATGAGTCTGACCTCATGGGTGAGTCTGACCTCTGACCTCATGGGTGAGTCTGACCTCTGACCTCATGGGTGAGTCTGACCTCATGAGTCTGACCTCATGGGTGAGTCTGACCTCATGAGTCTGACCTCATGGGTGAGTCTGACCTCATGGGTGAGTCTGACCTCATGGGTGAGTCTGACCTCTGACCTCATGAGTCTGACCTCTGACTTCATGAGTCTGACTTCATGAGTCTGACCTCATGGGTGAGTCTGACCTCTGACCTCATGAGTCTGACCTCATGAGTCTGACCTCTGACCTCATGAGTCTGACCTCATGGGTGAGTCTGACCTCATGGGTGAGTCTGACCTCATGGGTAAGTCTGACCTCTGACCTCATGAGTCTGACCTCTGACCTCATGAGGTCAGACTCATGAGTCTGACCTCATGGGTGAGTCTGACCTCTGACCTCATGGGTGAGTCTGACCTCTGACCTCATGGGTGAGTCTGACCTCATTAGTCTGACCTCATGGGTGAGTCTGACCTCATGAGTCTGACCTCATGGGTGAGTCTGACCTCATGAGTCTGACCTCATGGGTGAGTCTGACCTCATGAGTCTGACCTCATGGGTGAGTCTGACCTCATGGGTGAGTCTGACCTCTGACCTCATGAGTCTGACCTCTGACTTCATGAGTCTGACTTCATGAGTCTGACCTCATGGGTGAGTCTGACCTCTGACCTCATGAGTCTGACCTCATGAGTCTGACCTCTGACCTCATGAGTCTGACCTCATGGGTGAGTCTGACCTCATGGGTGAGTCTGACCTCTGACCTCATGAGTCTGACCTCTGACCTCATGAGGTCAGACTCATGAGTCTGACCTCATGGGTGAGTCTGACCTCTGACCTCATGAGTCTGACCTCATGAGTCTGACCTCTGACCTCATGAGTCTGACCTCATGGGTGAGTCTGACCTCTGACCTCATGGGTGAGTCTGACCTCTGACCTCATGGGTGAGTCTGACCTCATTAGTCTGACCTCATGGGTGAGTCTGACCTCATGAGTCTGACCTCATGGGTGAGTCTGACCTCATGGGTGAGTCTGACCTCTGACCTCATGAGTCTGACCTCTGACTTCATGAGTCTGACTTCATGAGTCTGACCTCTGACCTCATGAGTCTGACCTCATGGGTGAGTCTGACCTCTGACCTCATGAGTCTGACCTCATGAGTCTGACCTCTGACCTCATGAGTCTGACCTCATGGGTGAGTCTGACCTCATGGGTGAGTCTGACCTCATGGGTGAGTCTGACCTCTGACCTCATGAGTCTGACCTCTGACCTCATGAGGTCAGACTCATGAGTCTGACCTCATGGGTGAGTCTGACCTCTGACCTCATGGGTGAGTCTGACCTCTGACCTCATGGGTGAGTCTGACCTCATTAGTCTGACCTCATGGGTGAGTCTGACCTCATGAGTCTGACCTCATGGGTGAGTCTGACCTCATGAGTCTGACCTCATGGGTGAGTCTGACCTCATGGGTGAGTCTGACCTCTGACCTCATGAGTCTGACCTCTGACTTCATGAGTCTGACTTCATGAGTCTGACCTCATGGGTGAGTCTGACCTCTGACCTCATGAGTCTGACCTCATGAGTCTGACCTCTGACCTCATGAGTCTGACCTCATGGGTGAGTCTGACCTCATGGGTGAGTCTGACCTCTGACCTCATGAGTCTGACCTCTGACCTCATGAGGTCAGACTCATGAGTCTGACCTCATGGGTGAGTCTGACCTCTGACCTCATGGGTGAGTCTGACCTCATGGGTGAGTCTGACCTCTGACCTCATGAGTCTGACCTCATGAGTCTGACCTCTGACCTCATGAGTCTGACCTCATGGGTGAGTCTGACCTCTGACCTCATGGGTGAGTCTGACCTCTGACCTCATGGGTGAGTCTGACCTCATTAGTCTGACCTCATGGGTGAGTCTGACCTCATGAGTCTGACCTCATGGGTGAGTCTGACCTCATGGGTGAGTCTGACCTCTGACCTCATGAGTCTGACCTCTGACTTCATGAGTCTGACTTCATGAGTCTGACCTCTGACCTCATGAGTCTGACCTCATGGGTGAGTCTGACCTCTGACCTCATGAGTCTGACCTCATGAGTCTGACCTCTGACCTCATGAGTCTGACCTCATGGGTGAGTCTGACCTCATGGGTGAGTCTGACCTCATGGGTGAGTCTGACCTCTGACCTCATGAGTCTGACCTCTGACCTCATGAGGTCAGACTCATGAGTCTGACCTCATGGGTGAGTCTGACCTCTGACCTCATGGGTGAGTCTGACCTCTGACCTCATGGGTGAGTCTGACCTCATTAGTCTGACCTCATGGGTGAGTCTGACCTCATGAGTCTGACCTCATGGGTGAGTCTGACCTCATGAGTCTGACCTCATGGGTGAGTCTGACCTCATGAGTCTGACCTCATGGGTGAGTCTGACCTCATGGGTGAGTCTGACCTCTGACCTCATGAGTCTGACCTCTGACTTCATGAGTCTGACTTCATGAGTCTGACCTCATGGGTGAGTCTGACCTCTGACCTCATGAGTCTGACCTCATGAGTCTGACCTCTGACCTCATGAGTCTGACCTCATGGGTGAGTCTGACCTCATGGGTGAGTCTGACCTCATGGGTGAGTCTGACCTCTGACCTCATGAGTCTGACCTCTGACCTCATGAGGTCAGACTCATGAGTCTGACCTCATGGGTGAGTCTGACCTCTGACCTCATGGGTGAGTCTGACCTCTGACCTCATGAGTCTGACCTCATGAGTCTGACCTCTGACCTCATGAGTCTGACCTCATGGGTGAGTCTGACCTCTGACCTCATGGGTGAGTCTGACCTCTGACCTCATGGGTGAGTCTGACCTCATTAGTCTGACCTCATGGGTGAGTCTGACCTCATGAGTCTGACCTCATGGGTGAGTCTGACCTCTGACCTCATGGGTGAGTCTGACCTCATGGGTGAGTCTGATGGCCTGAGTGTGTGCTTGTGCGCCCCCTGCAGGAGAGAAGACGGACGGCCTGATCGGCGTGTCGGAGCTCATCATCGCCACCTCTCTGCAGGGCCTGGTGTTCGCGGCGCTCGGGGCTCAGCCCGTCCTCATCGTCGGCTTCTCAGGACCGTTACTGGTGTTTGAGGAGGCGTTTTACAACGTGAGGCCACGCCCCCTGACCACGCCCCCTGACCACACCCCTGACCACGCCCACTGACCAAACCCCCCCCGAGTACGCCCACTGACCACACCCCTGACCAAACCCCCCCCCACTGACAAAAAGTAAGAAAAGCTCCATCATCATCATCATCATACTACTGTAGCCACAGCTGCCCTGGGGTAGACTGAACCAGTCTGTGTGTTATTTTGTACCTGACGTCTCCCTGTAGTTCTGTTTGGCGCTCGGCGTGGAGTACCTGACGGCGCGCCTGTGGGTGGGGCTGTGGCTGGTGCTGGTCGTGGTGGTAACCGTGGCGATGGAGGGGAGTGTCCTGGTGCGTCACGTGTCGCGCTTCACTCAGGAAATCTTCTCCGTCCTCATCTCGCTCATCTTCATCTACGAGACCTTCGTCAAACTGGTCAAGGTGAAAACAAGTCCTTCATTGAGTTCAGCTTTACCCAAATCTAAAAGCGTCTTACAGCCTACAGGTCAGAGTAATGCCTGATTTGAAAGCTAAGACCCTTGTCGGGCCTAATGATGCTGTTTCTCAGATTTTCCTGCAGCATCCTCTGAAGCGCTGTTCCCATGACAACAGCACAGAGGCTCCTGATTGGTCCAACGGCTCGGCGTCCAATTGGCTGAACGGCTCGCTGTCGGTGCAGGGGGCGGGGCCGGGGGCGGGGCAGCCCAACACGGCGCTGCTGTCGTTCGTGCTGATGTTCGGGACGTACCTGAGCGCCCTCTGTCTGCGCAAACTCAAGAACTCCGCCCTGTTCCCCGGACCGGTCAGTGCGGGAGGGCATCTGGGACAGTCTGATCCAGGTTCATGTGTTTGTTCAATTTGTTTGTGTGTGTGTTTGTTTGTGTGTTTGTTTGTTTATTTGTTTGTGTGTTTGTTTGTGTGTTTTTTGTTTGTGTGTTTGTGTGTTTGTTCATTTGTGTGTTTATTTGTTTGTGTGTTTGTTTGTGTGTTTGTTCATTTGTGTGTTTATTTGTTTGTGTGTTTGTTTGTGTGTTTGTTCATTTGTGTGTGTGTGTGTGTGTGTGTGTGTGTTTGTTCATTTGTGTGTGTGTGTGTGTGTGTGTTTGTTCATTTGTGTGTTTATTTGTTTGTGTGTTTGTTTGTGTGTTTTTTGTTTGTGTGTTTGTGTGTTTGTTCATTTGTGTGTTCATTTGTGTGTGTGTGTGTGTGTGTGTGTGTGTTTGTTCATTTGTGTGTGTGTGTGTGTGTGTGTGTGTGTTTGTTCATTTGTGTGTGTGTGTGTGTGTGTGTTTGTTCATTTGTGTGTGTGTGTGTGTGTGTGTTTGTTCATTTGTGTGTGTGTGTGTGTGTGTTTGTTCATTTGTGTGTGTGTGTGTATTTGTGTGTTTGTTCATTTGTGTGTGTGTGTGTTTGTGTGTGTGTGTGTTTGTGTGTTTGTTCATTTGTGTGTGTGTGTGTGTGTGTGTTTGTTCATTTGTGTGTGTGTGTGTGTGTGTGTGTTTGTTCATTTGTGTGTGTGTGTGTTTGTGTGTGTGTGTTTGTGTGTTTGTTCATGTGTGTGTGTGTGTGTTTGTGTGTTTGTGTTTGTGTGTTTATGTGTGTGTTTGTTCATTTGTGTGTGTGTGTGTGTGTTTGTGTGTGTGTGTATTTGTGTGTTTGTTCATTTGTTCATTTGTGTGTGTGTGTGTTTGTGTGTGTGTGTTTGTGTGTTTGTTCATTTGTGTGTGTGTGTGTTTGTTCATTTGTGTGTGTGTTTGTGTGTTTGTTCATGTGTGTGTGTGTGTGTTTGTGTGTTTGTTCATTTGTGTGTGTGTGTGTGTGTGTGTTTGTTCATTTGTGTGTGTGTGTGTGTGTGTTTGTTCATTTGTGTGTGTGTGTGTTTGTGTGTGTGTGTTTGTGTGTTTGTTCATGTGTGTGTGTGTGTGTTTGTGTGTTTGTGTTTGTGTGTTTATGTGTGTGTTTGTTCATTTGTGTGTGTGTGTGTGTGTGTGTTTGTGTGTGTGTGTATTTGTGTGTTTGTTCATTTGTTCATTTGTGTGTGTGTGTGTTTGTGTGTGTGTGTTTGTGTGTTTGTTCATGTGTGTGTGTGTGTGTTTGTGTGTTTGTGTTTGTGTGTTTATGTGTGTGTTTGTTCATTTGTGTTTGTGTGTGTGTGTGTGTGTTTGTGTGTGTGTGTATTTGTGTGTTTGTTCATTTGTTCATTTGTGTGTGTGTGTGTTTGTGTGTGTGTGTTTGTTCATTTGTGTGTGTGTGTGTTTGTGTGTGTTTGTGTGTTTGTTCATGTGTGTGTGTGTGTGTTTGTGTGTTTGCTGCAGCTGCGGCGGATCGTGGGAGACTTCGGCGTCCCCATCTCCATCTTCATCACGGTGATGATCGACTACAGCCTGAAGGACACGTACACGCAGGTACAACAATGACCACCAGGGGCCGCCATTGCTGCAGTACCTCCATGTCGCCACTAGTCTCCCATTGGAAAGCATTGCACTTTAGTCACAGCTAAACCTCGCACTAATGAGGGTCGGACGGTTAGCATTGGAGCTACACGAGCTACGACCAGTGAAGACCCCGCCCCTTATGCCCTTATTAGGAACATGCTCCGTCAGAGCTGGGGAGGAGGAGCCTGTAGATCGTGGGAAACAGGGAGGAGTCTGTTATTGTTTACAGTCTATGAGGTACAAACGGGAAATGGGAACTTTGGAAGAAAATAGATAATAAATGAAATACTGTGGAAAAATAGGGATTAAATGAGAGAAAAAATAGCAACAATTGTAAAATAAATGGTGAAAATTTTAGAAATATTGGAGAAGTAATTAGGCAAAAATAAATATAAAATACTGAGGGGGAAATCTATTAAAATTGGTAACATTTTCCCACATTTCTCGTTTCAAAATGGTCAATTTTTTGCTTAGTTTGATAGTTCCCGCCCCAGTCAGAGCTCGTCAGATAAGCTAAGCTAAGCTAAGCTGAGCTAAACTGAGCTAAGCTAAGCTAAGCTAGTCTAAGCTAAACTAAGCTAAGCTGAGCTGAGCTAAGCTAAACTGAGCTAAACTGAGCTAAGCTAAGCTAAGCTAACCTTGTAACAATGGCAGTGTCTGTCTCTGTAGAAACTGAGCGTGCCGAGCGGCCTCTCGGTGTCGTCTCCTGAAAAGAGGGCGTGGCTGGTGCCCCCTCTCGGCGCTGAGGGGCGGTTCCCCGTGTGGATGACGTTGGCGAGCGCAGGCCCCGCCCTCCTCGCCTTCATCCTGCTCTTCATGGAGTCTCAGATCACGGCGCTCATCGTCTCCCGCCGCGTCGTCAAAGGCACTGGTTTCCATGCCGACCTGCTCATCATCGTGCTGGTGGGCGGAGTCTCGGCGCTGTTCGGGTTACCGTGGTTATCGGCTGCCACCGTGCGCTCCGTCACGCACGCCAACGCGCTGACCGTGGAGACACGCCCACAGGAAGAGACACGCCCACAGGTAGCACGCCTGGGGGAAAACAGGGAATAAATGAGGAAACATTTGAAAACTGTGTCTGTCCAGACACGCCCACTGGAGGAGAAGCCCCGCCCTCAGGAGGAGAAGCCCCGCCCTCAGGCTGATAAGCCCCGCCCCCAGGTGATCGAGCAGAGGGTGACGGGCTTCATGGTGGCGCTGCTCGTCGGTGAGTCTCGTTTTTGTCATTTTGAAAATGTATCGTTTAGAAATCGACCGATCTTTGGGCCGATCTTTGGGCGTTTTCCGATATCTCTCTTTGGAAAGAGCTCAGTCAGAGCCTCAGAGGGTCAGAAACATCACAGTGAAACTCGGTCACAAGTTTATTCACCCCGGATCCTATTGTATATGTTTTATGTTGCAGACTTTAGTTTTTTTTTTAGTTCAGAAACATAAGAGACTTTTTTTGTCTTTAAACGAGTTCCTTTAAAAAAACAACTAAACATGAAACTCCTGAATAAAGAATAAAGAAGAACATGTGATTTCACTCTCTCCTCTGATTGGCCAGGCCTGTCGGTGCTGGTTTAACTCTCTCCTCTGATTGGCCAGGCCTGTCGGTGCTGGTTTAACTCTCTCCTCTGATTGGCCAGGCCTGTCGGTGCTGGTTTAACTCTCTCCTCTGATTGGCCAGGTCTGTGGGTGCTGGTTTCACTCTCTCCTCTGATTGGCCAGGTCTGTGGGTGCTGGTTTCACTCTCTCCTCTGATTGGCCAGGTCTGTGGGTGCTGGTTTAACTCTCTCCTCTGATTGGCCAGGCCTGTCGGTGCTGGTTTAACTCTCTCCTCTGATTGGCCAGGCCTGTCGGTGCTGGTTTAACTCTCTCCTCTGATTGGCCAGGTCTGTCGGTGCTGGTGGGCGGGCTCCTGAGGCAGATCCCTGTAGCCGTGTTGTTTGGCGTGTTCCTGTACATGGGAGTCATGTCTCTGCAGGGAGTTCAGCTCACGGAGCGAATCACACTCCTGTTCAAACCGTCCAAGCACCACCCGAAGAGCGGCTACACCTGCCAGGTACTGACCCCGCCCACAGGTACTGACCCCGCCTACAGGCGCTGACCCCGCCCACAGGTACTGACCCCGCCTACAGGCGCTGACCCCGCCCACAGGTACTGACTCCACTCACAGGCGCTGACCCCGCCCACAGGTACTGACCCCACCCACAGGTACTGACCCCGCCCACAGGCACTGACCCCGCCCACAGGCGCTGACCCCGCCCACAGGCACTGACTCCGCCCACAGGCACTGACTCCGCCCACAGGCGCTGACCCCGCCCACAGGCGCTGACCCCGCCCACAGGTACAGACTCCACCCACAGGTACAGACTCCACCCACAGGTACAGACTCCACCCACAGGCGCTGACTCCACCCACAGGCACTGACCCCGCCCACAGGTACTGACTCCGCCCACAGGTGCTGGCCCCGCCCACAGGTGCTGACCCCGCCCACAGGCGCTGACTCCACCCACAGGCGCTGACATTTAAATCTTTATTTTATTTTAGGAGGAAAAATCAGGTCGACATTCAAAGTTATTTCTTAATAATGTGTAATGTGGAGCTAAATGTCATGACTGATACTGGGATGTAAGTAACTGTATCGAAATACTTTCAAATGAAGGAGTAACTTCACCAGAATACAGTTACTCAGAATGAGTATTCTAAATACATGTATTTAGTTACTACCAGCAACTCGTGATACGGCGGAGCAATATTTCACCAAACCATTTTAAAGGATTTGTATCCTGCTATTTTAGCCATTCCAAAGTAAACTATAGGCTTTTATATGATATATTGAACCTCTATCACTATGGAGTACTCATTTTTTAGATAAATTAGATAAAAGTATTTTCTGGGGTATTTTCCAAACCCGGGCGTGTCCAGAGTAGGTTAGAAAGAGCTCCGTCTTCACAAACATGACGTCTGTTCGGATCCTCCGGGGGTGCGTTTGTTTACTCTCCCGGGACAGCACAGACGCGTCGGGAACTTCCCTTTCTATTTTTTTTTTATTTCTTTCTTACAACAGAAATAATTAAAAAGCTGTTTTATAAAGTAAAATCAGGCCGTGAGGCATTAAATTACAGAGGTCTGGCCCGTCCTGTTTGACACTATGACGTATTGTTAAACAGGAGAGGGCGGAGCAGCTGCTCAGAGCAGGATTCAGGAGGATTCAAGAGGATTCAGGAGGATTCAGGAGGATTCAGCAGGATTCAGGATGATTCAGCAGGATTCAGGAGGATTCAGGAGGATTCAGCAGGATTCAGCAGGATTCAGCAGGATTCAGGAGGATTCAGGAGGATGCAGGAGGAATCAGCAGGAATCAGGAGGATTCAGCAGGATTCAGCAGGATTCAGGAGGATTCAGCAGGAATCAGGAGAATTCAGGAGGATTCAAGGGGATTCAGCAGGAATCAGGAGAATTCAGGAGGATTCAAGGGGATTCAGCAGGATTCAGCAGGATTCAGGATGATTCAGCAGGATTCAGGAGGATTCAGCAGGATTCAGGATGATTCAGCAGGATTCAGGAGGATTCAGCAGGATTCAGGATGATTCAGGTTTCAGCAGGATTCAGGAGGATTCAGGAGGATTCAGGAGGATTCAGCAGGATTCATGAGGATTCAGCAGGATTCAGGAGGATGCAGGAGGAATCAGCAGGATTCAGCAGGATTCAGCAGGATTCAGGAGGATTCAGCAGGATTCAGCAGGATTCAGCAGGATTCAGCAGGATTCAGGAGGATTCAGCAGGATTCAGGAGGATTCAGGAGGATTCAGCAGGATTCAGGATGATTCAGCAGGATTCAGGATGATTCAGGAGGATTCAGCAGGATTCAGGAGGATTCAGCAGGATTCAGGAGGATTCAGGAGGATTCAGGAGGATTCAGCAGGAATCAGGAGAATTCAGGAGGATTCAAGGGGATTCAGCAGGAATCAGGAGAATTCAGGAGGATTCAAGGGGATTCAGCAGGATTCAGCAGGATTCAGGATGATTCAGCAGGATTCAGGAGGATTCAGCAGGATTCAGGATGATTCAGCAGGATTCAGGAGGATTCAGCAGGATTCAGGATGATTCAGGTTTCAGCAGGATTCAGGAGGATTCAGGAGGATTCAGCAGGATTCAGCAGGATTCATGAGGATTCAGCAGGATTCAGGAGGATGCAGGAGGAATCAGCAGGATTCAGCAGGATTCAGCAGGATTCAGGAGGATTCAGCAGGATTCAGCAGGATTCAGGAGGATTCAGCAGGATTCAGCAGGATTCAGCAGGATTCAGGAGGATTCAGGAGGATTCAGCAGGATTCAGGATGATTCAGCAGGATTCAGGAGGATTCAGGAGGATTCAGCAGGATTCAGGAGGATTCAGCAGGATTCAGGAGGATTCAGGAGGATGCAGGAGGAATCAGCAGGAATCAGCAGGATTCAGGAGGATTCAGCAGGATTCAGCAGGATTCAGGAGGATTCAGCAGGAATCAGGAGAATTCAGGAGGATTCAAGGGGATTCAGCAGGAATCAGGAGAATTCAGGAGGATTCAAGGGGATTCAGCAGGATTCAGCAGGATTCAGGATGATTCAGGAGGATTCAGCAGGATTCAGGATGATTCAGCAGGATTCAGGAGGATTCAGCAGGATTCAGGATGATTCAGGTTTCAGCAGGATTCAGGAGGATTCAGGAGGATTCAGCAGGATTCATGAGGATTCAGCAGGATTCAGGATGATTCAGCAGGATTCAGGAGGATTCAGCAGGATTCAGGAGGATTCAGGAGGATGCAGGAGGAATCAGCAGGAATCAGCAGGATTCAGGAGGATTCAGCAGGATTCAGCAGGATTCAGCAGGATTCAGGAGGATTCAGCAGGAATCAGGAGAATTCAGGAGGATTCAAGGGGATTCAGCAGGAATCAGGAGAATTCAGGAGGATTCAAGGGGATTCAGCAGGATTCAGCAGGATTCAGGATGATTCAGCAGGATTCAGGAGGATTCAGCAGGATTCAGGATGATTCAGCAGGATTCAGGAGGATTCAGCAGGATTCAGGATGATTCAGGTTTCAGCAGGATTCAGGAGGATTCAGGAGGATTCAGCAGGATTCAGCAGGATTCATGAGGATTCAGCAGGATTCAGGAGGATGCATGAGAATCAGCAGGAATCAGCAGGATTCAGCAGGATTCAGCAGGATTCAGGAGGATTCAGCAGGATTCAGCAGGATTCAGGAGGATTCAGCAGGATTCAGCAGGATTCAGCAGGATTCAGGAGGATTCAGCAGGATTCAGCAGGATTCAGGAGGATTCAGCAGGATTCAGGAGGATTCAGGAGGATTCAGCAGGATTCAGGATGATTCAGCAGGATTCAGGAGGATTCAGGAGGATTCAGCAGGATTCAGGAGGATTCAGGAGGATGCAGGAGGAATCAGCAGGAATCAGCAGGATTCAGGAGGATTCAGCAGGATTCAGCAGGATTCAGGAGGATTCAGCAGGAATCAGGAGAATTCAGGAGGATTCAAGGGGATTCAGCAGGAATCAGGAGAATTCAGGAGGATTCAAGGGGATTCAGCAGGATTCAGCAGGATTCAGGATGATTCAGCAGGATTCAGGAGGATTCAGCAGGATTCAGGATGATTCAGCAGGATTCAGGAGGATTCAGCAGGATTCAGGATGATTCAGGTTTCAGCAGGATTCAGGAGGATTCAGGAGGATTCAGGAGGATTCAGCAGGATTCATGAGGATTCAGCAGGATTCAGGAGGATGCAGGAGGAATCAGCAGGAATCAGCAGGATTCAGCAGGATTCAGCAGGATTCAGGAGGATTCAGCAGGATTCAGCAGGATTCAGGAGGATTCAGCAGGATTCAGCAGGATTCAGGAGAATTCAGGAGGATTCAAGAGGATTCAGGTTTCAGCAGGATTCAGGAGGATTCAGCAGGAATCAGGAGAATTCAGGAGGATTCAAGGGGATTCAGCAGGATTCAGCAGGATTCAGGATGATTCAGCAGGATTCAGGAGGATTCAGCAGGATTCAGGGTGATTCAGCAGGATTCAGGATGATTCAGCAGGATTCAGGAGGATTCAGGTTTCAGCAGGATTCAGGAGGATTCAGCAGGATTCAGGAGGATTCAGCAGGATTCAGGAGGATTCAGCAGGATTCAGGAGGATTCAGCAGGATTCAGCAGGATTCATGAGGATTCAGCAGGATTCAGGAGGATGCAGGAGGAATCAGCAGGAATCAGCAGGATTCAGCAGGATTCAGCAGGATTCAGCAGGATTCAGGAGGATTCAGGAGGATTCAAGAGGATTCAGCAGGATTCAGGAGGATTCAGCAGGATTCAGGAGGATGCAGGAGGAATACTGAGAACAGTGTGAATTAAGCCAAAAACACTCTGGGGTGTTTTTGAGAAGGAAATATAACAACATGGTTTAAAAATCCAAAAAAGTCGATTTTGCCTGATATAGGACCTTTAACACGACATGTTCCATTCTGATCAAACAACAATCGTAAGTCAATAAATCTTGAAACATTTTCAACTAAAACGGAACTTCCACACATTTGTAAGTGCAACGCATTGTTTGTAGAGCTTGATCTCAGTCAGATGTACCTGTGTCCCCGTAGCTCCGCCCTGTGTGTTCTCATATTAAAGCTCTCGTACCTGTGTCCCCGTAGCTCCGCCCCGTGTGTTCTCATATTAAAGCTCTCGTACCTGTGTCCCCGTAGCTCCGCCCCGTGTGTTCTCATATTAAAGCTCTCGTACCTGTGTCCCCGTAGCTCCGCCCCGTGTGTTCTCATATTAAAGCTCTCGTACCTGTGTCCCCGTAGCTCCGCCCCGTGTGTTCTCATATTAAAGCTCTCGTACCTGTGTCCCCGTAGCTCCGCCCCGTGTGTTCTCATATTAAAGCTCTCGTACCTGTGTCCCCGTAGCTCCGCCCCGTGTGTTCTCATATTAAAGCTCTCGTACCTGTGTCTGTAGCTCCGCCCCTGGAGGATGCACCTGTACACCTGTGTGCAGCTCACCTGTCTGGTGGCGCTGTGGGTCGTCATGGCGACGCCTCTGGCTCTGGCCTTCCCCATCGGCGTGCTGCTGACCGTGCCTCTGCGCAAACTACTGCTCCCCCTGCTGTTCACGCCCAGGGAACTGCAGCTGGTGAGGGTTTAACACATGATAAAACACCTCGAACCGAGCAACAGTGCAATGCCTCATTTGAAAGCTAAGACCTACAAAACTGATCCTACATTTTTGTCACGTCATCACTGCGTTTTTGTCGTGTTTTAGGACTTTTTTAAAATGCTCTAATTTGAGACAAAACACGTGCTTGAATTATTGGATTTGTGCTGATGCAGGTTTGGACTTTATTATCATACATGTTTGTGACGTGTTTTAAGGGTTTGGTCTGTTTCCTCTTTCAGGGTCTGAACATCAGAAACTTTTCATTCATTTACCCAAAACAAGCAGGGGCATTTTTGT
Source organism: Proterorhinus semilunaris (assembly GCA_021464625.1). Classification (NCBI taxonomy): domain Eukaryota; kingdom Metazoa; phylum Chordata; class Actinopteri; order Gobiiformes; family Gobiidae; genus Proterorhinus; species Proterorhinus semilunaris. The sequence goes on along the minus strand of CM038358.1, from coordinate 34,145,285 downwards.
CGTGTTTGTGACATGTTTGTGACGTGTTTTTGTCGTGTTTCTGACATGTTTGTGACGTGTTTTTGTCGTGTTTCTGACATGTTTGTGACGTGTTTTTGTGACATGTTTGTGACGTGTTTTTGTCGTGTTTCTGACATGTTTGTGACGTGTTTTTGTCGTGTTTCTGACATGTTTGTGACGTGTTTTTGTGACATGTTTGTGACGTGTTTTTGTCGTGTTTCTGACATGTTTGTGACGTGTTTTTGTCGTGTTTCTGACATGTTTGTGACGTGTTTTTGTAACATGTTTGTGACGTGTTTTTGTCGTGTTTCTGACATGTTTGTGACGTGTTTCTGACGTGTTTGTGACGAGTTTTTGTCGTGTTTCTGACATGTTTCTGACATGTTTGTGACGTGTTTCTGACATGTTTGTGACGTGTTTTTGTCGTGTTTCTGACATGTTTCTGACATGTTTGTGACGTGTTTCTGACGTGTTTGTGACGAGTTTTTGTCGTGTTTCTGGCATGTTTGTGACATGTTTTTGTGACATGTTTGTGACGTGTTTTTGTCGTGTTTCTGACATGTTTGTGACGTGTTTTTGTCGTGTTTCTGACATGTTTGTGACGTGTTTTTGTCGTGTTTCTGACATGTTTGTGACGTGTTTTTGTCGTGTTTCTGACATGTTTGTGACGTGTTTTTGTCGTGTTTCTGACGTGTTTGTGACGTGTTTTTGTCGTGTTTCTGACATGTTTGTGACGTGTTTTTGTGACATGTTTGTGACGTGTTTTTGTCGTGTTTCTGACATGTTTGTGACGTGTTTTTGTCGTGTTTCTGACATGTTTCTGACATGTTTGTGACGTGTTTGTGACACGTTTGTGACATGTTTGTGACGTGTTTTTGTCGTGTTTCTGACATGTTTGTGACGTGTTTTTGTCGTGTTTCTGACATGTTTGTGACGTGTTTTTGTCGTGTTTCTGACATGTTTGTGACGTGTTTCTGACATGTTTGTGACATGTTTCTGATATGTTTGTGACGTGTTTTTGTCGTGTTTCTGACATGTTTGTGACGTGTTTCTGACATGTTTTTGTCGTGTTTCTGACATGTTTGTGACATGTTTCTGATATGTTTGTGACGTGTTTTTGTCGTGTTTCTGACATGTTTGTGACGTGTTTCTGACATGTTTTTGTCGTGTTTCTGACATGTTTGTGACATGCTTTTGTCGTGTTTCTGATATGTTTTTGTTGTGTTTCTGACATGTTTGTGACGTGTTTCTGACATGTTTGTGACATGTTTTTGTCGTGTTTCTGACATGTTTGTGACATGTTTCTGACATGTTTTTGTCGTGTTTCTGACATGTTTGTGACGTGTTTTTGTCGTGTTTCTGACATGTTTGTGACATGTTTCTGACATGTTTTTGTCGTGTTTCTGACATGTTTGTGACGTGTTTCTGACATGTTTGTGACATGTTTCTGACATGTTTTTGTCGTGTTTCTGACATGTTTGTGACATGTTTGTGACGTGTTTCTGACATGTTTTTGTCGTGTTTCTGACATGTTTGTGACATGTTTGTGACATGTTTTTGTCGTGTTTCTGACATGTTTGTGACATGTTTGTGACATGTTTTTGTCGTGTTTCTGACATGTTTGTGACATGTTTCTGACATGTTTGTGACATGTTTGTGACATGTTTGTGACGTGTTTTTGTCGTGTTTCTGACATGTTTGTGACGTGTTTTTGTCGTGTTTCTGACGTGTTTGTGACGTGTTTTTGTCGTGTTTCTGACATGTTTGTGACGTGTTTTTGTGACATGTTTGTGACGTGTTTTTGTCGTGTTTCTGACATGTTTGTGACGTGTTTTTGTCGTGTTTCTGACATGTTTGTGACATGTTTCTGACATGTTTGTGACGTGTTTCTGACATGTTTTTGTCGTGTTTCTGACATGTTTGTGACATGTTTCTGACATGTTTTTGTCATGTTTCTGACATGTTTGTGACATGTTTTTGTCGTGTTTCTGACATGTTTGTGACGTGTTTCTGACATGTTTGTGACGTGTTTTTGTCGTGTTTCTGACATGTTTTTGTCATGTTTCTGACATGTTTTTGTCATGTTTCTGACATGTTTGTGTCGTGTTTCTGACATGTTTGTGACATGTTTCTGACATGTTTTTGTCGTGTTTCTGACATGTTTGTGACATGTTTTTATCGTGTTTCTGACATGTTTGTGACATGTTTTTGTCGTGTTTCTGACATGTTTGTGACGTGTTTGTGACGTGTTTTTGTCGTGTTTCTGACATGTTTGTGACGTGTTTGTGATGTGTTTTTGTCGTGTTTCTGACATGTTTTTGTCGTGTTTCTGACATGTTTTTGTCGTGTTTCTGACATGTTTGTGACGTGTTTTTGTCGTGTTTCTGACATGTTTGTGACATGTTTCTGATATGTTTGTGACGTGTTTTTGTCGTGTTTCTGACATGTTTGTGACGTGTTTCTGACATGTTTTTGTCGTGTTTCTGACATGTTTGTGACATGCTTTTGTCGTGTTTCTGATATGTTTTTGTTGTGTTTCTGACATGTTTGTGACGTGTTTCTGACATGTTTGTGACATGTTTTTGTCGTGTTTCTGACATGTTTCTGACATGTTTGTGACATGTTTCTGACATGTTTCTGACATGTTTTTGTCGTGTTTCTGACATGTTTGTGACGTGTTTCTGACATGTTTGTGACATGTTTCTGACATGTTTGTGACATGTTTTTGTCGTGTTTCTGACATGTTTGTGACATGTTTCTGACATGTTTTTGTCGTGTTTCTGACATGTTTGTGACGTGTTTTTGTCGTGTTTCTGACATGTTTGTGACATGTTTCTGACATGTTTGTGTCGTGTTTCTGACATGTTTGTGACATGTTTGTGACGTGTTTCTGACATGTTTGTGACATGTTTCTGACATGTTTTTGTCGTGTTTCTGACATGTTTGTGACATGTTTGTGACGTGTTTCTGACATGTTTTTGTCGTGTTTCTGACATGTTTGTGACATGTTTGTGACATGTTTTTGTCGTGTTTCTGACATGTTTGTGACATGTTTGTGACATGTTTTTGTCGTGTTTCTGACATGTTTGTGACATGTTTCTGACATGTTTGTGACATGTTTGTGACATGTTTGTGACATGTTTTTGTCGTGTTTCTGACGTGTTTCTGACATGTTTTTGTCGTGTTTGTGACATGTTTGTGACATGTTTGTGACATGTTTGTGACATGTTTTTGTCGTGTTTCTGACATGTTTGTGACGTGTTTTTGTCGTGTTTCTGACGTGTTTCTGACATGTTTTTGTCGTGTTTCTGACATGTTTGTGACATGTTTGTGACATGTTTTTGTCGTGTTTCTGACATGTTTGTGACATGTTTCTGACATGTTTCTGACATGTTTGTGACATGTTTGTGACATGTTTCTGACATGTTTGTGACGTGTTTCTGACATGTTTGTGACGTGTTTCTGACATGTTTGTGACATGTTTTTGTCGTGTTTCTGACATGTTTTTTTTGTGTTTCTGCAGCTGGACTCTGACGGCCAGGAGGTGGCGCCGCAGCAGGACGAGTACGAGCAGCTGCAGATGCCGGTGTGACAGGGCCGTGTCCACAGGGGGGGCTGCGGGGGCTCTGCTACAGTTACAGTAAAATGATGCCTTTAAATCTGAATAAAATGAATCTGAACAAAACGACTTTTCTTTGATCGTTTATTTCTGTGACATGGAGGTTATTAATAATCACATCAATAATGATTCGGACAAAAGGTTTAAAGTTGATCTGATTCACAGACGGACTACGATGAACGACTAACTCCATGGTACAGGAAGTGGAGGAGCTCCTCCTCCAAAAAACAAGGCTCCTCCCACTTCATAATTCTCTATTTACGTTTAATAAGCCTGTATTGTTTTGGTGAATCTTAAAGGGTTTCCAGTGTTGTTGATGACTGGAGATGTTTTTCTTAAAGAAATGCACTTTTACTGATAAACTGTATAAACGAGTCCAATAGTGTCGTCTTCAGGTCCTGGTCATTATTTCGGCTATTTAGCAAATTAGTTGAAAGATCAACTTTTTGCCTAAAAGCGTCAGTGAGGCGCCATCTGCAGCGAACTGTCGGTACTGCATTTGATTTTTTAATGTGGCGCCCCTATAGGACCAGAAGCACTTCCGGTTCTTCCCTCGGATACAAACCAGGTGTTCCAGACGCCCAACACCAGCTGGAGACGACCAACACCAGCTGGAGACGACCAACACCAGCTGGAGACGCCCAACACCAGCTGGAGACAACCAACACCAGCTGGAGACGCCCAACACCAGCTGGAGACAACCAACACCAGCTGGAGACGCCCAACACCAGCTGGAGACGCCCAACACCAGCTGGAGACGACCAACACCAGCTGGAGACGACCAACACCAGCTGGAGACGCCCAACACCAGCTGGAGACGCCCAACACCAGCTGGAGACGACCAACACCAGCTGGAGACGACCAACACCAGCTGGAGACGACCAACACCAGCTGGAGACGCCCAACACCAGCTGGAGACCACCAACACCAGCTGGAGACAACCAACACCAGCTGGAGACGCCCAACACCAGCTGGAGACAACCAACACCAGCTGGAGACCACCAACACCAGCTGGAGACCACCAACACCAGCTGGAGACAACCAACACCAGCTGGAGACGACCAACACCAGCTGGAGACAACCAACACCAGCTGGAGACCACCAACACCAGCTGGAGACCACCAACACCAGCTGGAGACGCCCAACACCAGCTGGAGACAACCAACACCAGCTGGAGACCACCAACACCAGCTGGAGACCACCAACACCAGCTGGAGACGCCCAACACCAGCTGGAGACGACCAACACCAGCTGGAGACGACCAACACCAGCTGGAGATGCCAATCAAAGGCAGGTGGGCGTGTCCCTCCTTGACCAAGGCGTCTGAAAAGTCACCACGGGTGTAACTTACTCGAGTATTATCACTAAACGGGACCACAGACCTGTGCCCATCCACTCAGCGACTGGCGTGGCCATATACGTCCCAGTGACGAAACACCGAAGAGCCCTCAGAGCGTCTGGACAACCAGCGCGTGGCGTCTGCGTTCCAGCCCTGTTGAGGTGTGAGATGACGTCAGATGCCCCGCCGCGCTGGGCTATAAGAGCGGACCCGTCCCGTAGCGAGAGGATGTTTTCATCGATCGTCAGGTTAGCAAATTGCTAACGTAGCATTTAGGTAGATGTTATTAGCATAGCCTTTGTATTATAGATACTTGTAAAGTGTTAGTTGTTGAATATTGTAGTTTTAGTCTTTAGTTGCTTTTATAGCTGGACTTAGCTTCGTTAGTGTTGGTTTATGATCAATACCGTGTGTTTGTTACACTGGTAAACTTAAGACGTAGTCATAGAAACGACTTTGGGACTTTTACTTACGGGGTCACTGGGTCTTTGGGTCCACAACGTTACAGACCCTCAGTCCAGACCTGGAGGATTCTGTGTCTTCAATGAGGACAGTGTTCCTGCACAATAAGATATATTTTGATTTATGTTTTGTTTTGTTCACTTTGCTGTAAGAAAAATAAAATAAAGCTTTGTAAGACATATAGTCACGTCTCTAAACCTCACACAGTATCTGCTGAGATACATCTCCCATGCTCACGCAGACCACGGCAAAAAGTCTGAAATAGAAGTCAATTCTGAAAGGACAGTTCGGTCCCTTAGCTGCGATGCTAACATCGATCGAGCTCAAAGTCGCTAGCTTTGTAAATTACAGAGAGGCCTCTGTCTGTAGAGATGTTTCTCCTGTGTAGAGATGCTTCTCCTGTGTAGAGATGTTTCTCCTGTGTAGAGATGTTTCTCCTGTGTAGAGATGCTTCTCCTGTGTAGAGATGTTTCTCCTGTGTAGAGAGCCGTAGAGATGCTTCTCCTGTGTAGAGATGTTTCTCTTGTGTAGAGAGCCGTAGAGATGTTTCTCCTGTGTAGAGATGTTTCTCCTGTGTAGAGAGAGCCGTAGAGATGTTTCTCCTGTGTAGAGATGTTTCTCCTGTGTAGAGATGTTTCTCCTGTGTAGAGATGTTTCTCCTGTGTAGAGATGTTTCTCCTGTGTAGAGATGTTTCTCCTGTGTAGAGATGTTTCTCCTGTGTAGAGAGCCGTAGAGATGTTTCTCCTGTGTAGAGATGTTTCTCCTGTGTAGAGAGAGCCGTAGAGATGCTTCTCCTGTGTAGAGATGTTTCTCCTGTGTAGAGAGAGCCGTAGAGATGTTTCTCCTGTGTAGAGATGTTTCTCCTGTGTAGAGATGTTTCTCCTGTGTAGAGATGTTTCTCCTGTGTAGAGATGTTTCTCCTGTGTAGAGAGAGCCGTAGAGATGCTTCTCCTGTGTAGAGATGTTTCTCCTGTGTAGAGAGCATTTGAGGGACTATTTTCTCGCAGATCACTCCGCCGCGTTAGCTTACAGCCACGAAGCTGATGCTGCTCAGATAGAAGTGATTTTAAATTCAAAATGGTTAGTCTGGTGTCATAAGTGATTTGCCTCAGGTGCCCTGTGGGTCAGACTGTTTTAATGCTAACTGATACCATAGACATGCTAACTGATACCATAGACATGCTAACTGATACCATAGACATGCTAACTGATCCCATAGACATGCTAACTGATACCATAGACATGCTAACTGATACCATAGACATGCACTAGCCTAAGACTAGCCTATATAAGAACTGCATGAATTTAAGAAAAACATATCTCCAGAATCAACAACACTCTGGATAATGCTGGTTCCTTCAACTCTTGTAACTCGATGGCATCAGTAATAAAGTAACTGTACTGCAGTACTGTACTCGAGTATTTGTGTTTAAAGGTAAAGTAACTTTTGCTCAGAAACAGGAGAATCATGTTTTAACATTTATTGATTTATTGAATATAAACAGACTCTGAATAAATACTACATTTCCCATCAGCCCCTGCTCCAGCCCAATAGAAAACACCCTCCCTCACATTCACGCAGCGTCCAATCAGAGCTCGGCGCCAGCACGACGTCCAATCAGAAACAGCCTCCACACAGTCATCGATTCACAACATTCCAAAGAGTCACAGGCCTGGGGGGGCGGGGCCTGTCATGTCCTGGGGGGCGGGGCCTGTCATGTCCTGGGGGGCGGGGCCTGTCAGGTCCTGGGGGGCGGGGCCTGTCAGGTCTTGGGGGCGGGGCCTGGCAGGTCCTGGGGGCGGGGCCTGTCAGGTCTTGGGGGCGGGGCCTGTCAGGTCCTGGGGGGCGGGGCCTGTCAGGTCCTGGGGGCGGGGCCTGTCAGGTCCTGGGGGCGGGGCCTGTCACAGAGGAAGCTCCTGAAGCTTCTGTTGCAGATAAACCTTGACGTCTTCGATGCCGTTGAGTTTCTCAAGCTCGTGGTACGGAAGCTGCACAGGGACAAACACACGTTTCAAACGCTGGTTATTACCCGTTTATTCCATGTTTCTTACCTGCAGGATGCTGAAGCCCAGCAGTCTCAGGTGTCGGTCTCTCATGGCTCTGGACCCGACCAGGACCTGGGAGTTATGGCAGTAATGCCACTTATCGTTCACCGACAGCACCACCCTGTGGCATGTATGTGTAAATATATACAGGCCTATATACATGTATATACATATACATGTATATGTATATACATATGTATATACATGTATATACATATGTATATACATGTATATACATATGTATATACATATACATGTATATACATATGTATATACATGTATATACATGTATATACATATACATATACATGTATATGTATATGTATACACATATACATATACATGTATATACATGTATATACATGTATATGTATATACATATACATGTATATACATATACATGTATATGTATATACATGTATATGTATATGTATATGTATATACATATACATGTATATGTATATGTATATACATGTATATACATGTATATACATATGTATATACATGTATATACATGTATATACATATACATATACATGTATATACATGTATATGTATATACATATGTATATACATGTATATACATATACATATACATGTATATACATGTGTATATACATATATATGTATATACATATACATATATATGTATATACATGTATATACATATACATATACATGTATATACATGTATATACATGTATATACATGTATATACATGTATATACATGTATATACATGTATATACATGTATATACATGTATATGTATATGTATATACATGTATATACATATATATGTATATGTATATACATGTATATACATATACATATACATGTATATGTATATACATGTATATGTATATGTATATACATGTATATGTATATACATGTATATACATATACATATACATGTATATACATGTATATACATGTATATGTATATGTATATACATGTATATACATATATATGTATATGTATATACATGTATATACATATACATATACATGTATATGTATATACATGTATATGTATATGTATATACATGTATATACATATACATATACATATATATGTATATACATGTATATACATATACATATACATGTATATGTATATACATGTATATACATGTATATACATGTATATACATATATATGTATATGTATATACATGTATATACATATATATGTATATGTATATACATGTATATACATATACATATACATGTATATGTATATACATGTAACTGTGACTAAAACCCGCGGCGCTGACCTGTGCATGTCCTGGTCTTTGCTCGCGGCGCTGAAACCGTCTGTGGAGTAAAACGGAGTCACGTGATGCAGACAAGCACCGCCCACAACAGGAAGTGCCTCCTCCGACGGCTTCGCCTCCAACGTGAACTTCTGGAAATCAGTGGCGAGTCCTGACGCGTCCAGCTGCCAGCCCTTCAAAATAAAACACATTTCAGAACAAGTCCTTCAAACTAGAACACGACCCCTGATTTGAGGCACCAGCCGTATCTGGAGCTTTATTTTGAAGGGCCAATGAATCCTAGACCAGTGGTTCCCAACCAGAGGTACGGCGACCCCTGGGGGCACTTGGAATGACCTCAGATTAAAAAAGAGGAAACTGAGTAGAATTTCAATATTAACTTTCAAAGAAAAGTTGGTTTAAAGTTTTTCAGTGAAAGGTTTGACTTTGAGAGGATTTTAGCTTCAACACACACACACACACACACATCGGTCGACAAATAAAACAATAAAGACATTTTCCTACATCTATAGTTGATAAACAAAGAGACTCACCGCCGGCGCACAGGGGTCACATGGTTTGGTCGAACCAATGGGAAGAACTCTCCGAGACGAATCGATCCAGAGCAGGAAGTCTGAGCAGAGAGAGTTTAGATCCGTTAGAGCGGTGACATCATCACATTGAACCCATTAATAATAAACTAATGGAGGTTTTAAACCACAGATGTTTTAGATGTTTTATGTGTTTAGCTAATGTTAGTCAATGGAAATGTTTGCCAACAGCTGCAAAGTTGGCGCATCGCCATGGTAACTGTGTAATCTAACAATAGCAGAGGGTGGGGTACCTGTGGAGTATCCCGGGGGGAGGATCTGGTCCCGTCTGTAGCCGTGTTCCCCGAGCAGCTGCCGCAGAGCCTCCGCCACCAGCCCCTTATAACTGACAGAGACGTCCATGTTAATGTGTGAGGGCGTGGCCGGGGCGTGGTCGGGGCGTGGTTGGGGCGGGCTCTCACCTGGTCGGGGCGTGGTCAGGGCGTGGTCGGGGCGTGGTCAGGGCGTGGTCGGGGCGTGGTCAGGGCGTGACCCGGGGCGTGGTCGGGGCGGGCTCTCACCTGGTCGGGGCATGGTCAGGGCGTGGTCGGGGCGTGGTCAGGGCATGGTCGGGACGTGACCGGGGCGTGGTCAGGGCGTGACCGGGGCGTGACCCGGGGCGTGGTCAGGGCGTGACCAGGGCGTGACCCGGGGCGTGGACGGGGCGTAGTCGGGGCGGGCTCTCACCTGGTCGGGGCGTGGTCGGGGCGTGGTCAGGGCGTGACTGGTGCGTGGTCGGGGCGTGGTCAGGGCATGGTCGGGGCGTGGTCAGGGCGTGGTCAGGGCATGGTCGGGGCGTGGTCAGGGCGTGACTGGTGCGTGGTCAGGGCGTGGTCAGGGCGTGGTCGGGGTGTGGTCAGGGCGTGACTGGTGCGTGGTCGGGGCGTGGTCAGGGCGTGGTCGGGGCGTGGTCGGGGTGTGGTCGGGGCGTGGTCGGGTCGGGCTCTCACCTGTACTTGCGGTTGGCCTCGTCGGCGGTCAGGGCGTGGTCGAACATCAGGACTTTGTAGACCGGACTCAGACGAGGCCCAGTGTAGTCTCTAAACTCCAGCTCCACCGCAGAGTCCAGCAGGGACAGGTACCTCCTCACGATCCCGGAGTACGGAGAGTCTGGAAGAGATCTTCTACATTAAAGAGTGTGTTGGGACTCCTCCCCTTCCACACATGTGAACCTGGCTCTGAGGTCGTGGATGAAGATCATTCTTACTAGTCAGGTCGTGGATGAAGCTCGGGGAGAAGACCTTCTGCAGCACGGCCGTGGGGTAGAACTTGAGCTGGAACAGGGACATGAGGATGTTGACGGTGGCCAGAGGAGACGTCAGCGCCTTCAGCTCCAGCACCTGCTCCAGGCGGAGGAACAGCTCCGGGGCGTTGTGGGGGCTGTAGTTCATGCGGCTGAAGGGGAACACCAGGCGCTGGATCACCTGCGGGAGGGCATCCGGGTCAGTGCTAGTCTGAGACCAGGGCGGGGCTCACAGACTCACCTTGCTGTCCAGTTGCTCCGCCCTCTTCAGCAGGTAGTCCGCGATGGTGTCCAGGAGCGGCGTCTCTCGGAGCCGGTGCCGCGCCGCGTACTTCGCGATGAGGGCCATCGTGTTCGGACTCAGGCCGTCCACCTTCAGCGGCAGCTCCTCTGTCACACAAAAGGTTAACAATAGGGACTCGGGCCGTCCACCTTCAGCGGCAGCTCCTCTGTCACACAAAAGGTTAACAATAGGGACTCAGGCCGTCCACCTTCAGCGGCAGCTCCTCTGTCACACAAAAGGTTAACAATAGGGACTCAGGCCGTCCACCTTCAGCTCCTCTGTCACACAAAAGGTTAACAATAGGGACTCGGGCCGTCCACCTTCAGCTCCTCTGTCACACAAAAGGTTAACAATAGGGACTCGGGCCGTCCACCTTCAGCGGCAGCTCCTCTGTCACACAAAAGGTTAACAATAGGGACTCAGGCCGTCCACCTTCAGCGGCAGCTCCTCTGTCACACAAAAGGTTAACAATAGGGACTCAGGCCGTCCACCTTCAGCGGCAGCTCCTCTGTCACACAAAAGGTTAACAATAGGGACTCGGGCCGTCCACCTTCAGCTCCTCTGTCACACAAAAGGTTAACAATAGGGACTCAGGCCGTCCACCTTCAGCGGCAGCTCCTCTGTCACACAAAAGGTTAACAATAGGGACTCGGGCCGTCCACCTTCAGCGGCAGCTCCTCTGTCACACAAAAGGTTAACAATAGGGACTCAGGCCGTCCACCTTCAGCGGCAGCTCCTCTGTCACACAAAAGGTTAACAATAGGGACTCAGGCCGTCCACCTTCAGCGGCAGCTCCTCTGTCACACAAAAGGTTAACAATAGGGACTCGGGCCGTCCACCTTCAGCTCCTCTGTCACACAAAAGGTTAACAATAGGGACTCAGGCCGTCCACCTTCAGCGGCAGCTCCTCTGTCACACAAAAGGTTAACAATAGGGACTCGGGCCGTCCACCTTCAGCGGCAGCTCCTCTGTCACACAAAAGGTTAACAATAGGGACTCGGGCCGTCCACCTTCAGCGGCAGCTCCTCTGTCACACAAAAGGTTAACAATAGGGACTCGGGCCGTCCACCTTCAGCGGCAGCTCCTCTGTCACACAAAAGGTTAACAATAGGGACTCAGGCCGTCCACCTTCAGCGGCAGCTCCTCTGTCACACAAAAGGTTAACAATAGGGACTCAGGCCGTCCACCTTCAGCGGCAGCTCCTCTGTCACACAAAAGGTTAACAATAGGGACTCGGGCCGTCCACCTTCAGCGGCAGCTCCTCTGTCACACAAAAGGTTAACAATAGGGACTCGGGCCGTCCACCTTCAGCTCCTCTGTCACACAAAAGGTTAACAATAGGGACTCGGGCCGTCCACCTTCAGCTCCTCTGTCACACAAAAGGTTAACAATAGGGACTCGGGCCGTCCACCTTCAGCTCCTCTGTCACACAAAAGGTTAACAATAGGGACTCGGGCCGTCCACCTTCAGCGGCAGCTCCTCTGTCACACAAAAGGTTAACAATAGGGACTCGGGCCGTCCACCTTCAGCTCCTCTGTCACACAAAAGGTTAACAATAGGGACTCGGGCCGTCCACCTTCAGCTCCTCTGTCACACAAAAGGTTAACAATAGGGACTCGGGCCGTCCACCTTCAGCGGCAGCTCCTCTGTCACACAAAAGGTTAACAATAGGGACTCAGGCCGTCCACCTTCAGCTCCTCTGTCACACAAAAGGTTAACAATAGGGACTCGGGCCGTCCACCTTCAGCGGCAGCTCCTCTGTCACACAAAAGGTTAACAATAGGGACTCGGGCCGTCCACCTTCAGCGGCAGCTCCTCTGTCACACAAAAGGTTAACAATAGGGACTCGGGCCGTCCACCTTCAGCGGCAGCTCCTCTGTCACACAAAAGGTTAACAATAGGGACTCAGGCCCTCCACCTTCAGCGGCAGCTCCTCTGTCACACAAAAGGTTAACAATAGGGACTCAGGCCGTCCACCTTCAGCGGCAGCTCCTCTGTCACACAAAAGGTTAACAATAGGGACTCGGGCCGTCCACCTTCAGCGGCAGCTCCTCTGTCACACAAAAGGTTAACAATAGGGACTCAGGCCGACCTCCCCGTGTCCTGTCCCTCTGTCTTCCTATTTGGCTGAGTGGATAAAACATCAGCCGATGCAGCTGATGAGGGAGGGGGGGGGGCCTGGGGGCTGGGCCTTCCCCCCCTCCCTCATTAGACCTTTCATCGGTCTATGAAAGACGTTCATGCAAACATGGACTTAGAAGGTCTAGAGTTCATGACTTCAGACCAGAACCTGCTTTGATCCACATGTAAAACCACAGGCTTCAACATTAATGACATCATACAAATCCATTCATCCAGGCCTGACACAGAGTACACAGAGTACACAGAGTACACAGAGTACACAGAGTACATTAACAGAAGGTAATACGCACATTTGAAATGTACACAGAAACACAAACAAATATACTAGGTCTTAGCTTTCAAATGAGGCGTTACTCTGGCCTTTAGGCTGTAACCATTTACATTTGGGTAAAGGTGAACTGGAGAAAATGGTTAAGGTGAGACGGGTTAACCCTGTAGGGGGAGTGGTTACAGTAAGGGGGCGGGGTTACCTGCGAGCCTCCTGATGAAGCCCACCTTTAGGGGGTGTGGTTACAGTAAGGGGGCGGGGTTACCTGCGAGCCTCCTGATGAAGCCCACCTTTAGGGGGTGTGGTTACAGTAAGGGGGCGGGGTTACCTGCGAGCCTCCTGATGAAGCCCACCTTTAGGGGGTGTGGTTACAGTAAGGGGGCGGGGTTACCTGCGAGCCTCCTGATGAAGCCCACCTGTAGGGGGTGTGGTTACAGTAAGGGGGCGGGGTTACCTGCGAGCCTCCTGATGAAGCGCTCCTGGCGGTTCTGGTGGAACAGGTGGGAGGTGAAGATCAGCTCCAGGCTGCGGTTTGAAGCCTCTGAGGCGCACGCCGCCAACATCTCGTCCAACAGCGCCATCTCCTGCTCACGCACAGCACTCACACACGACAGAGTGTGCTTCACCAGACGCAGGATCTTCCTACAACACACGAGGACAGCTTCAGACCAGAGGAACTTCCAGAGGAACCTTTGCCTTGTCTCGACTCTTCCAGTAGAGCATGAAGTCCTTAAGTGGAGAACGAGGGAAAGGTTTGCCTCTAAAATCGACACTGCGCCGTTTCTCTGCTCGGCCTAAAGAGGCTCCGAGGAACTGGTTTCCTCTCGACGACACCGGTCCTACATTAAAGGAGCATTTTGCAACTTTATATTTGTGCATATTTAAGCCAGCGGCTCCAGGATCAATTGTTTGAAAGGTTTTCTCTTACCAGAAAACCTACAGTGACCTACAGTACAGGGACCTACAGTACAGTGACCTACAGTACAGTGACCTACAGTACAGTGACCGACAGTGACCTACAGTACAGTGACCTACAGTACTGTGACCTACAGTACAGTGACCTACAGTACTGTGACCTAAAGTACTGTGACCTACAGTACAGTGACCTACAGTACAGTGACCTACAGTACAGTGACCTACAGTACAGTGACCTACAGTACAGTGACCTACAGTACTGTGACCTACAGTACTGTGACCTACTGTGACCTACTGTACAGTGACCTACAGTACAGTGACCTACAGTGACCTACTGTACAGTAGGTCACTGTACAGTGACCTACTGTACAGTGACCTACAGTGACCTACTGTACAGTAGGTCACTGTACAGTGACCTACTGTACAGTGACCTACAGTGATCTACAGTGACCTACTGTACAGTGACCTACAGTACAGTGACCTACAGTGACCTACAGTGACCTACAGTACAGTGACCTACAGTGACCTACAGTACTGTGACCTACAGTACTGTGACCTACAGTACAGTGACCTACGGTACAGTGACCTACAGTGACCTACAGTGACCTACAGTGACCTACTGTACAGTGACCTACAGTACAGTGACCTACAGTGACCTACAGTACAGTGACCTACAGTACAGTGACCTACAGTGACCTACAGTACTGTGACCTACAGTACAGTGACCTAAAGTACTGTGACCTACAGTACAGTGACCTACAGTACAGTGACCTACAGTACTGTGACCTACAGTACAGTGACCTACAGTACTGTGACCTACAGTACAGTGACCTACAGGGACCTACAGTACAGTGACCTACAGTACAGTGACCTACAGTACTGTGACCTACAGTGCAGTGACCTACAGTACAGTGACCTACAGTACAGTGACCTACAGGGACCTACAGTACAGTGACCTACAGTACAGTGACCTACAGTACAGTGACCTACAGGGACCTACTGTACAGTGACATACTGTACAGTGACCTACAGGGACCTACAGTACAGTGACCTACTGTACAGTGACCTACAGTACAGTGACCTACAGGGACCTACAGTACAGTGACCTACAGGGACCTACAGTACAGTGACCTACAGTACAGTGACCTACAGTGATCTACAGTGACCTACAGTACAGTGACCTACAGGGACCTACAGTACAGTGACCTACAGGGACCTACTGTACAGTGACCTACAGGGACCTACTGTACAGTGACCTACAGTACAGTGACCTACAGGGACCTACAGTACAGTGACCTACAGTACAGTGACCTACAGTACAGTGACCTACAGGGACCTACAGTACAGTGACCTACTGTACAGTGACCTACAGTGCAGTGACCTACAGTACAGTGACCTACAGTGATCTACAGTGACCTACAGTACAGTGACCTACAGTGCAGTGACCTACAGTACAGTGACCTACAGTACAGTGACCTACAGGGACCTACAGTACAGTGACCTACAGTACAGTGACCTACAGTGATCTACAGTGACCTACAGTGCAGTGACCTACAGTACAGTGACCTACAGTACAGTGACCTACAGGGACCTACAGTACAGTGACCTACAGTACAGTGACCTACTGTACAGTGACCTACAGTACAGTGACCTACAGGGACCTACAGTACAGTGACCTACTGTACAGTGACCTACAGTACAGTGACCTACAGGGACCTACAGTACAGTGACCTACAGTACAGTGACCTACAGTACAGTGACCTACAGTACAGTGACCTACTGTACAGTGACATACTGTACAGTGACCTACTGTACAGTGACCTACAGTACAGTGACCTACAGTACAGTGACCTACAGTGACCTACAGGGGTGGACAGTAACGGTGGGTTATGTCGGAGTCAGTCGATCGGTTCTGACCGGTTTGTGAGCAGCAGTTCGGGGTTGGCGGCTGCAGGGGGCGTGTCCTGGCTGCTCTGCTCTGATTGGCCGTGCAGCTCTCTCCAGCGCCCCCTGTAGAAGGCGAGCAGCAGGAACAGCGTCTGCGGGTGGCGCTCTCGCTCCAGGCTGCGCTCCAGCCCCGACAGGCAGGCCTCGGTCAGCGCCAAGCCCACGTCCAGAACCGAGGGCGAGGCCTCCTCCACCGGCCCCTGGGACACACACTCAGGGTTAATATACCACCGCTGGCCAGCAGGGGGCGCTATCACAGACACACTCATGATTTTTCACAATTATCTTTTTGACCTATTTCTGATATTTATCCTCGTTATCAGATATGTGTTTAAGTCCAGACGCTGCAGGAGAAAAGAGTCTCACTCGGGACAGAACTTCAGCTCCTTTAGACTCTTTACAAGCCTGGACTGGAAAGTTTACAATATCTAGTTCCCAGCCTGATTAATTCAGTTTTGAACCAAAAAACTAAATAAAACCTCAAATTTAAACCCGACTCTGTCCATTATTTAGATTTCGCCGTTGAAAATATTTGCAATTTTGGCCATTTTTATTTTTTACATGAAAACAGAAAACTTTCAATATATTTGTTCTTATATTTATATCAGTGATGTCATTGACCTGCAGCGTCACACAGATCTGTGGCTCTGAGGAAACATCTGCTACAGAAGAATTATCACTGACCTCTGCCGGGGGGCCCTGGGGGGGCTCCTGAGGCGTGGGCCCCGGTGGAGGAGGGGCGTCAGGGCTCGAGGGGTGGAGCCTCATGACGGAGCTGAAAACCATGGATAGGTCCTTCTGATTAAACTGAGCCACACGAGACAGACACTGGGACTCCAGCGCTCGGACCACAGACAGGTCTGAGGGCAGGCCTGGGGGAGACCGAGGGGGGGCGAGAATGGGAGAGAGGAGGGGGGGGGGGGCAGAGAGAGAGAGAGAGAGAGAGAGAGAGAGAGAGAGAGAGGAGAGAGGGAAGGGGAGATAACAAAAAGGAAAATAACATGAGTTTGGACCACAGCCAGCATTAGTCCAAAGATTATATAAGAAAATATCGTGTCATTTTTTTGGTTATTTGTTGTCTTATGTTCTCCCCTCTCTCTCTCCCCCCTCCCTCTCCCTCCCCCTGTACCCCCCTCCCTCTCTCTCTCTTTCTACCCATATTCCTACAAATGTAGTGAAAGTTGTGTTTTATTTTTTAAAGGAGCTATACCTGCTCTTACTTCTCGAAATGGAATGACATTTATTTAGTCCTGTGTTACAACAGCATGCACCCAATTATAAAACTTTCACAAAAATGCATTCAACATAAACCAATTATTTATTTAATTATTTATAGTAGTATTTGGAGTAGTGGAAGTAGTAGTAATAGTAGGGATGCTTCGATATCGGATATCGAAGCTGATACTGGAAAATACACGATATCGAGTATCGGCTACAAATATTTGATACTGAAGCAATACCAGTTTTGGTTCTCTTTAAAAACACAACTTTCACTACATCTGAAGGAATATGGCTAAAGCGCGGACAGCATGCTAAAGCTAGTAGCAGCTAAGTGCTGGGACAGAAGCTATGGCTAAAGCGCGGACAGCATGCTAAAGCTAGCAGCAGCTAAGAGCTGGGACAGAAGCTATGGCTAAAGCGCGGACAGCATGCTAAAGCTAGCAGCAGCTAAGAGCTGGGACAGAAGCTATGGCTAAAGCTAGCAGCAGCTAAGAGCTGGGACAGAAGCTATGGCTAAAGCGCGGACAGCATGCTAAAGCTAGCAGCAGCTAAGAGCTGGGACAGAAGCTATGGCTAAAGCGCGGACAGCATGCTAAAGCTAGTAGCAGCTAAGTGCTGGGACAGAAGCTATGGCTAAAGCGCGGACAGCATGCTAAAGCTAGCAGCAGCTAAGAGCTGGGACAGAAGCTATGGCTAAAGCGCGGACAGCATGCTAAAGCTAGCAGCAGCTAAGAGCTGGGACAGAAGCTATGGCTAAAGTGCGGACAGCATGCTAAAGCTAGCAGCAGCTAAGAGCTGGGACAGAAGCTATGGCTAAAGCTAGCAGCAGCTAAGAGCTGGGACAGAAGCTATGGCTAAAGCTAGCAGCAGCTAAGAGCTGGGACAGAAGCTATGGCTAAAGCGCGGACAGCATGCTAAAGCTAGCAGCAGATAAGAGCTGGGACAGAAGCTATGGCTAAAGCTAGCAGCAGCTAAGAGCTGGGACAGAAGCTATGATCGACCTAAAGGCCTAATACAATAAAATAACCTCTGCTATTTCAGTTTATGAAACGCTAATGATCACTTTATGTGAGTTGTTTATATTCATGTAAATACCGTTTTATAAAAGTCCAGTCCTTGTTAAATGTTTTTAAATAAATTAGTTTATTAATAATATAATTGATCTGTAAAATCAAGACTTTATTGATCTTAAAATGGAGACAAGAGGATCATTCACTTCAGACACTTTAATAAAGTCTTTTGTATTTGTAATAGTCAGGGTTTCCCGTATTCACTATTTACTACAAGCGGCGAAATACATCCCGCCCGACAGACGCCAACCGCCATGACGTTTGTGTTGTATTTACAGTAATGGTGGTTGTTTTTGCAGTAGTAGTAGTATTCGTAGTATCAGTAGTATTCGTAGTATTCGTAGTATCAGTATTTGTAGTACCTATATTAGCGGCAGCGTAGAGACTCGTGACGAGGCTGAAGTTGTCGAACTTGGCGGCGTCTCGCTCGATAGCGTCGCACAGAGACAGGAAGTCGCGCTGCTCCAGAGTCCACTTCCTGTCGCCCACTGTAGCTCCGCCCCCGTCTGCCCCTGTGGGCGTGGCCTCCGAGTCAGAGGGTGTGGTCTCCGGTCCTGGGGGCGGGGCCTGTGCAGTGGAGGGCGGGGCCATTAGCAGCTGTGAGATCCTCTGCAGCGCCACCGCTAGGTGACTGTGGGAAACTTTGGACGGATTCTGAGAAATCCACCGTAACACCTGCGGATTACAATTACTCATTTACTCGAGTAAAACCTGCAGATTACAGTTACTAAATTACTCAAGTACACCTGCGGATTACAATTACTCAGTTACTCGAGTAAAACCTGAAGATTACAGTTACTAAATTACTCAAGTACACCTGCGGATTACAATTACTCAGTTACTCAGGTCAAATACTCGAGTAAAACCTGAAGTTACATTTTATAACGTCGTAACGTATATTTCTGTAAAATGTGACGGTGGTGATATTTGTAGGTTTTTATCCAGTGTTTATAGATCTCGTTTGTAGACCTCGGTTTTAGACCTAGTTTTTAGACCTCGGTTTTAAAGCTCGTTTTTAGACCTCGGTTTTAAAGCTCGTTTTTAGACCTCGGTTTTAAAGCTCGTTTTTAGACCTCGGTTTTAAAGCTCGTTTTTAGACCTCGGTTTTAGACCTCGTTTTTAAAGCTCGTTTGAGCTCGTTTTTAAAGCTTGTTTATAGAGCTCGTTTTTAAAGCTTTTTTTTTAGCTTGTTTTTAAAGCTCGTTTTTTGAGCTTGTTTTTAAAGCTCGTTTTTAGAGCTCATTTATAGAGCTAGTTTTTTGAGCTCGTTTATAGACCTCGTTTTTAGACCTCGTTTTTAAAGCTCGTTTTTTGAGCTTGTTTATAGAGCTTGTTTTTAAAGCTGTTTTTTTAGCTTGTTTTTAAAGCTCGTTTTTTGAGCTTGTTCTTAAAGCTCGTTTTTAGAGCTCATTTATAGAGCTCGTTTTTAAAGCAGTTTTTTTTAGCTTGTTTTTAAAGCTCGTTTTTTGAGCTCGTTTATAGACCTCGTTTGTAGACCTCGGTTTTAGACCTCGTTTTTAGACCTCGGTTTTAAAGCTCGTTTGAGCTCGTTTATAAAGCTCGTTTTTTGAGCTTGTTTATAGAGCTCGTTTTTAAAGCTGTTTTTTTTAGCTTGTTTTTAAAGCTCGTTTTTTGAGCTCGTTTATAGACCTCGTTTTTAAAGCTCGTTTTTTGAGCTCGTTTATAGAGCTCGTTTTTAAAGCAGTTTTTTTTAGCTTGTTTTTAAAGCTCGTTTTTTGAGCTCATTTATAGACCTCGTTTTTAAAGCTCGTTTTTAGACCTCGTTTTTAGAGCTTGTTTTTAAAGCTCATTTATAGAGCTCGTTTTTTGAGCTCGTTTTTAAAGCTCGTTTTTTGAGCTTGTTTTTAAAGCTCGTTTATAGACCTTGTTTTTAAAGCTCGTTTTTAGAGCTTGTTTTTAAAGCTCGTTTTTAGACCTCGTTTTTAAAGCTCGTTTTTAGAGCTTGTTTTTAAAGCTCGTTTTTTGAGCTTGTTTTTAAAGCTCTTTTTAGAGCTTGTTTTTAAAGCTCGTTTTTTGAGCTTGTTTTTAAAGCTCGTTTATAGACCTTGTTTTTAAAGCTCGTTTTTAGAGCTTGTTTTTAAAGCTCGTTTTTAGACCTCGGTTTTAAAGCTCGTTTTTAGACCTCGGTTTTAGACCTCGTTTTTAAAGCTCGTTTGAGCTCGTTTTTAAAGCTTGTTTATAGAGCTCGTTTTTAAAGCTTTTTTTTTAGCTTGTTTTTAAAGCTCGTTTTTTGAGCTTGTTTTTAAAGCTCGTTTTTAGAGCTCATTTATAGAGCTAGTTTTTTGAGCTCGTTTATAGACCTCGTTTTTAGACCTCGTTTTTAAAGCTCGTTTTTTGAGCTTGTTTATAGAGCTTGTTTTTAAAGCTGTTTTTTTAGCTTGTTTTTAAAGCTCGTTTTTTGAGCTTGTTCTTAAAGCTCGTTTTTAGAGCTCATTTATAGAGCTCGTTTTTAAAGCAGTTTTTTTTAGCTTGTTTTTAAAGCTCGTTTTTTGAGCTCGTTTATAGACCTCGTTTGTAGACCTCGGTTTTAGACCTCGTTTTTAGACCTCGGTTTTAAAGCTCGTTTGAGCTCGTTTATAAAGCTCGTTTTTTGAGCTTGTTTATAGAGCTCGTTTTTAAAGCTGTTTTTTTTAGCTTGTTTTTAAAGCTCGTTTTTTGAGCTCGTTTATAGACCTCGTTTTTAAAGCTCGTTTTTTGAGCTCGTTTATAGAGCTCGTTTTTAAAGCAGTTTTTTTTAGCTTGTTTTTAAAGCTCGTTTTTTGAGCTCATTTATAGACCTCGTTTTTAAAGCTCGTTTTTAGACCTCGTTTTTAGAGCTTGTTTTTAAAGCTCATTTATAGAGCTCGTTTTTTGAGCTCGTTTTTAAAGCTCGTTTTTTGAGCTTGTTTTTAAAGCTCGTTTATAGACCTTGTTTTTAAAGCTCGTTTTTAGAGCTTGTTTTTAAAGCTCGTTTTTAGACCTCGTTTTTAAAGCTCGTTTTTAGAGCTTGTTTTTAAAGCTCGTTTTTTGAGCTTGTTTTTAAAGCTCTTTTTAGAGCTTGTTTTTAAAGCTCGTTTTTTGAGCTTGTTTTTAAAGCTCGTTTTTAGAGCTCGTTTATAGAGCTCGTTTTTTGAGCTTGTTTATAAAGCTCGTTTTTAGAGCTCGTTTATAGAACTCGTTTTTAAAGCTCGTTTTTAAAGCTCGTTTTTAGAGCTTGTTTATAGAGCTCGTTTTTAAAGCTTGTTTATAGAGCTCGTTTTTAAAGCTCGTTTTTAGAGCTCGTTTATAGAGCTCGTTTTTTGAGCTTGTTTTTAAAGCTCGTTTATAGAGCTCGTTTATAGAACTCGTTTTTAAAGCTCGTTTTTAGAGCTTGTTTATAGAGCTCGTTTTTAAAGCTCGTTTATAGAGCTCGTTTTTAGACCTCGTTTTTAGACCTCGTTTATAGAACTCGTTTTTAAAGCTCGTTTTTAGAGCTTGTTTATAGAGCTCGTTTTTAAAGCTCGTTTATAGAGCTCGTTTTTAGACCTCGTTTTTAGACCTCGTTTTTAAAGCTCGTTTTTTTAGCTTGTTTTTAAAGCTCATTTATAGAGCTCGTTTTTAAAGCTCGTTTTTTGAGCTGGTTTTTAAAGCTGGTTTATAGACCTTGTTTTTAAAGCTCGTTTTTAGAGCTTGTTTTTAAAGCTCGTTTTTAGAGCTCGTTTTTAGAGCTCGTTTTAAAGCTCGTTTTTTGAGCTTGTTTTTAAAGCTCGTTTATAGACCTTGTTTTTAAAGCTCGTTTTTTGAGCTTGTTTTTAAAGCTCGTTTTTAGAGCTTGTTTTTAAAGCTCGTTTTTTGAGCTTGTTTTTAAAGCTCGTTTTTAGAGCTCGTTTATAGAGCTCGTTTTTTGAGCTTGTTTATAAAGCTCGTTTTTAAAGCTCGTTTATAAAACTAGTTTTTAAAGCTCGTTTTTAAAGCTCGTTTTTAGAGCTTGTTTATAGAGCTCGTTTTTAAAGCTCGTTTATAGAACTCGTTTTTAAAGCTCGTTTTTAGAGCTCGTTTATAGAGCTCGTTTTTTGAGCTTGTTTTTAAAGCTCGTTTTTAGAGCTCGTTTATAGAGCTCGTTTTTTGAGCTCGTTTTTAAAGCTCGTTTATAGAGCTCGTTTTATATTAAGTTGAAGGCAGGATGTGACCGATGCCATGGCCTCTTAGCTTTGAAGCTGTTTTAGCGTGTGCAAACATGGCCGTATCATCTGCGTACATAAGCTCTTACTGATGGTAAATCATTAACGCTAAACCGTTTTTTGGTTCTCGACGACAAATATTTTAGTATAGGAGGGTCGAAAAGAGAGCCTTTCAGGTATCCGTATCGAAAACAGTGAATAGTACCCAGGCCTAATCCAGAACTCGCTGAACGCCAGCTGATTATATGGTCAGCTGACCCCGCCCCTCAGGGCCCCGCCCTCACCTCGTCCGTCCTCCGCGAGCGCTCGATCAGCCGCTTCATGGTGAAGAAGGTGTCGTAGCTCAGCGAGTCTCTGATGAAGCTCCAGGTTTTCTTACGGCCCGGGGGCGGGGCTCCGTGGTAGGGGGCGTGGCCGGCTGAATGGTGATGTAAAGCCGGGGGCGGGCCGTAGCGGAATACCACACCCGTTGGAGGTTTGGACCCGCCCCCGGCCATGCCCCCTCCACCGCAGAGCCGGTACATCCTCAAGAACCTCCCACACACCTGCATCGTCCTGTCGGCCTAAAGGAGAGACATTAACACATTATTAACACATTATTAGCACATTATTAACACATTATTAACACATTATTAACACAATAACACATTATTAACACATTATTAACACATTATTAACACATTATTAACACATTATTAACACATTATTAACACATTATTAACACATTATTAACACAACACATTAAAACAATAACACATTATTAACACATTATTAACACATTATTAACACAATAACACATTATTAACACATTATTAACACATTAACACAATAACACATTAACACATTATTAACACAATAACACATTATTAACACAATATTAGCACATTATTAACACATTATTAACACATTATTAACACATTATTAACACATTATTAACACATTATTAACACATTATTAGCACATTATTAACACATTATTAACACATTATTAACACATTATTAGCACATTATTAACACAACACATTAACACAATAACACATTATTAACACAACACATTAAAACAATAACACATTATTAACACATTATTAGCACAATAACACATTATTAACACATTATTAGCACATTATTAACACATTATTAACACATTATTAACACATTATTAGCACATTATTAACACATTATTAACACAATAACACATTATTAACACAATAACACATTAACACATTATTAACACAATAACACATTAACACATTATTAACACAATAACACATTATTAACACAATAACACATTATTAACACATTATTAACACATTATTAACACACATAATATTAAAACCTGCATCGTCCTCTCGGCCTAAAGGACCGAGACATTATAATAATAATGCATCGGTTTTATAAAGCGCTTTTTTGGACACTCAAAGTCGCTACATTATTCGTTCACTCCATACTGATGGTAAGCTACTGTTGTAGCCACAGCTGCCCTGGGGTCGACTGACCGCGAGGCAGCCAGTCTGCGCCATCGGCTCCTCCCACCACCACCTGCCACTCACTCACTACATTAGCCGGGCTTCCTGGTGTTACCAAACGGTCTCCCATCCAAGTACCGACCAGGCCCTTCCTGCTGAGCCCCCCAGGTCTGACGGGATCGGGCCGAGCAAAGGCGGTGCGACCGCGACCACGAACACACTAACACATTATTAACACATTATTAACACATTATTAACACATTATTAACACATTATTAACACATTATTAACTCATTATTAGCACCTGCATTTTCCTGATTGGCCTCTAGGGGCTCTTGGGGAAGGGACCTCCAGTTGTTTATTAAAAACTAGAGGTGAATATTAGACCAAAACCTTTGATCAAGTAACACGTACATTTCTCCTTTGTGAGCTCAATACAGTCTTATCAAAATCCTATGAGTACAAGATATTACTAAGTGTAAGATCATGTCTCCACAGAATATTGTCCCAATATCAAACCTTAAGCTGCCATAGGAGACGGTTTGTGAAGGTTTGTATCATGCATTTTCTGGTATGAACATATTTAGGAGTCGCCAAACTATTTACTCAAGTCAGAATGACTTCAAAATCAGTCTAAAGTAATGACCAAGAGGGAGAAAAAAGTACTTGAGGACTGAGAGAAACACTAACGAGAAACGTATCTTTATTTTGTTATTTTGTCTTTTAGGAAATGCTTTGAAAATAAATTACTAATAATAAATGTCACACAAAATGTACAGATTTATTCAGGGAAAGGAATTATTTATTTTTTAATTACTCCCTAGAAAATGTGTGAACTCGGACTGACCCCTGACCCCGCTGCTGTCACTGTCAGAGCCGTTAGCTGTTAGCCGTTAGCTCCATTAGCCTGTTAGCTCCGGTCCGCCCTCTCCGCCTCCTCCGGGCTCTGCCCCGGCTGTAGCGGGGCGTGTGGGGTCTGACAGCGGGCGGTCTCACCTCATGTCTGGGACCCGCGGGCAGCAGGGCTCCTGGGGCTCCTCTGGGGCCGCTCACAGCGCTCTGTCTCCCGCAAACACGCAGCGGTCAGCAGTTTCATTCCTCCACACGCTCCGCGGACGCCATCTTTGCTGCTTCTGCTTCTTCTGCGGCGTCAGGGAGAGGGCCAGGCCGAGAGCGCCCCCTGCTGCTGCGCTCACGGGGGTACCACTCATTAGACTGTAGTTTATTTACGGACTCACTGAGGACACCGACAAATCCTTCTTTACGACATTTACGTTTCACACTTGATACGTTTGTTAAATGTGACGTCACACAATTATAATCTTGTTCTGAGACAAACAGCAAAACAGAAACCTTGATCTGAATCTCCTGCTGAAATAACAGCAGATAAAAGACCAAAAACTGTTTTACTCCTAATTAGAATCATTTATCTCCACAGTTCTGCAGGAAAATTAAAATAAGCCTTCATTGTGTTTGGGAAAAATAATGTGAGGATTAATGTCAGAAAAGACAAAAGAAACTCCAGATTAAATGTGATATTTCAGATGTTTCTAAAGAGCCGGCAGGAGAACCTCAGACACATGACATTATAGAGAATAAAGCCATATCATACTGTGTTACAAGAATAAAAGTCATTCATTCCAATCACGATTAGACTGAAAACAATTACAGTTAAAGAAGTCATTACTTTTAAACATAGGAGTAAAGAGATTACTTTTACAAAGACTAATAAGTAATCAGTAACTGGATTACTTTTATAGAGTATGGATAGAGCATTGCAGACGCTAAAGAGTTCAGTCACAGAAATAAAAACAGTCTTTTTTCTGAATGAACTGGATCCAAACTTTTATCTTTTTATTAATTTTTTAAATCTTTTTATTGATAAAAACAAAACTCATCAAATGATGATGTCACAGTGATGTCACAGTGATGTCACAGCGGAGCTGCGTCCTGACTGGTCAGTCCGACTTCTTGCGTTTGTCTCGCCGCTGCGTTGTCGTGGAAACCGCCGCCGTTCGGTCGTCCTCGTTTCCGAACATGGGACGAGCCTGAAATAAAATAAAAAAAAACGACTTTAATGATGATTTTAAAACATAAATACTGCGATGAAAAGTCAATCCCAGAAATCTCCCGTTTTAAATGACTTTTCTGTGTTACAAAGTGTGTGGAGATACAGTTCAGAGGACTGACCCTGATGCAGAGGAAGAGCAGAGACAGAACCACAGATGAAGGAATGGCCAACAGCAAACCCCCGAGAACCGGCGCCTCCTGGAACACCGGCTGAGGACGGGACGAGGAGTCAGAGACGAGGAGTCAGAGACGAGGAGTCAGAGACGAGGAGTCAGAGACGAGGAGTCAGAGACGAGGAGTCAGAGCCGGACAGGACAGACAAAACTGGACCTCAAAGACTGAAACCGAGGCTGGAAGAGCTACTGAGGAGACGCTGGTGTTTTAAAATAAAAGCTTTACATTTGTGGTGTTTCAAAATAAAAGCTTTACATTTGTGGTGTTTTCAAAATAAAAGCTTTACATTTGTGGTGTTTCAAAATAAAAGCTTTACATTTGTGGTGTTTTCAAAATAAAAGCTTTACATTTGTGGTGTTTCAAAATAAAAGCTTTACATTTGTGGTGTTTTCAAAATAAAAGCTTTACATTTGTGGTGTTTCAAAATAAAAGCTTTACATTTGTGGTGTTTTCAAAATAAAAGCTTTACATTTGTGGTGTTTCAAAATAAAAGCTTTACATTTGTGGTGTTTCAAAATAAAAGCTTTACATTTGTGGTGTTTCAAAATAAAAGCTTTACATTTGTGGTGTTTTCAAAATAAAAGCTTTACATTTGTGGTGTTTTCAAAATAAAAGACTCACGGTCAGCGTGGTCTTCAGGTCGAACAGGACTCGTCTGATTCGCTGCGGCAGACTGTTCCCGCCCAGAGCCTGTCACATGACACACACATAGAGCTGTGATTGGCCCTCGCTCTCTCACACCGCGTTCCCATTGGCTCATACCTGCAGGGTCCCGCCCATCACCGCGTCCAGGAAGAGCCTCATCTCCTGCTCCGTCTCCACGGCGACCGGCGGCAGGAAGTACGAGTCAGAGGTCAGATTCAGCACGAGGAGGAGGGGCACGGTGACATCATCACTGCGGGACAGAGACGTTAACTCTGCGTGACATCACAAAGTGGTCCACGCCTGTTTTTATCCAAATGTAGAATTGTACATTTGTTTTGCACAGTTTCTAAAGGGGCTCTGCGCTGGCGACGTCTGTTAATTAACTGGATAAAGAAATAATGAGCTAAAAACACTTTAGCTCATTAAAAACACACAGAGCTGCTTCATTCGCTGCTCAAACGAGACGTTCCAGGAGGCGCATATTTACTGAATGCTAACGCTTTAGCCGCATGAATGCTAACGCTTTAGCCGCATCACCAGACGCTCTTTATTTGAATTCATGTTCAATAAAGTTTATTCAACAGAAGAAGGTCCCGGGTTCGATTCCCACCTGGACGGGGCCTTTCTGTGTGGAGTTTCCGGTTTCCCCTACCACTAAAAACATGTACAATAGGCCCAGGGACTGCAGGTGGAAATTAGCACAAGTGCTATAACCTGGTACAAAGCATCTCTCCTTTCTGAGGCTCATGTAGATTGTACACTGTCCCTGTTCAAAAAAAAAAAAAAAAAAATAGACTTCAAACTGACGCGTTATTGATGTAACCGGACGAACACACAGGACGCTCCCATTCCACCTAAAGGAAGAGTCGATATAAACACAAGTAGGCTCATTTTAAATATAAACATATCTTCATGTTTCCTGGAGTAATGAGAGATATATTATTGTAATTAGGAGTAAAACAGAATGACCTCACACACTGTTCCTCTGCAGGGCATCTGGAGTAAACACTGACCTCATCATGAACCCTGACACGAAGTCCGTCTCCTCTAGGAACCCGAAGTAAAAGTCACTGTGGAGACAGAGGTCAGAGGTCAGAGCGAGTACCCACTGCACAGAGGTCAGAGGTCAGAGCGAGTACCCACTGCACAGAGGTCAGAGGTCAGAGGTCAGAGCGAGTATCCACTGCACAGAGGTCAGAGGTCAGAGGTCAGAGCGAGTATCCACTGCACAGAGGTCAGAGCGAGTACCCACTGCACAGAGGTCAGAGGTCAGAGGTCAGAGCGAGTACCCACTGCACAGAGGTCAGAGGTCAGAGCGAGTACCCACTGCACAGAGGTCAGAGGTCAGAGCGAGTACCCACTGCACAGAGGTCAGAGGTCAGAGAGTACCCAGTCCTCTGTCCTCCATTCCTTTAGTCACTATATCGAGGTCACATGTTTCAGTCACGCCTCGTTTTCTCTCATGGATAAACGGTTATGGTGGAAAGATGCTAACGTTAGCTGCTAACCTAACGGATCCAACACACGGATCCAACACACGGATCCAACACACGGATCCAACACACGGATCAAACACACGGATCAAACACACGGATCCAACACACGGATCCAACACACGGATCCAACACACGGATCCAACACACGGATCCAACACACGGATCCAACACACGGATCAAACACACGGATCAAACACACGGATCCAACACACGGATCAAACACACGGATCCAACACACGGATCCAACACACGGATCAAACACACGGATCCAACACACGGATCAAACACACGGATCCAACACACGGATCCAACACACGGATCCAACACACGGATCCAACACACGGATCCAACACACGGATCAAACACACGGATCCAACACACGGATCCAACACACGGATCCAACACACGGATCCAACACACGGATCCAACACACGGATCCAACACACGGATCCAACACACGGATCAAACACACGGATCAAACACACGGATCCAACACACGGATCCAACACACGGATCCAACACACGGATCCAACACACGGATCCAACACACGGATCCAACACACGGATCCAACACACGGATCAAACACACGGATCCAACACACGGATCCAACACACGGATCCAACACACGGATCCAACACACGGATCCAACACACGGATCCAACACACGGATCAAACACACGGATCCAACACACGCATGAGGAGGACGTACCTGAAGTGGGTCCTGGCCTCGGAGGAGAGCGTCTGGACCAGAGCCTTTAACCTTCAGCAGAGACAGAGTCAGGGTCAAAGGCAGGGGGGGCATACACTACAGTAACAATACTACAGTAAAAGTACAAATACTACAGTAGAAGTACTATTACTGCAGGACTGACACAGACCTGAGACTTTGCTGTGATCGAGACTTTCCCAAAACCGCCGCCAGAACCAGCCGCCCTTTAACGACAACACCTTTAATGAGGACATGACACATGTGACTGTGATGCGAGTCATGTGACCTGTGATGCGAGTCATGTGACTGTGATGCGAGTCATGTGATCTGTGATGCGAGTCATGTGACTGTGATGCGAGTCATGTGACCTGTGATGCGAGTCATGTGACTGTGATGCGAGTCATGTGACCTGTGATGCGAGTCATGTGACTGTGATGCGAGTCATGTGACCTGTGATGCGAGTCATGTGACTGTGATGCTAGTCATGTGACTCAGTCATGTGACTCAGTCATGTGACTCAGTACCTGAGTGTCCTGTAGGGGGCAGTACCTGAGTGTCCTGTAGGGGGCAGTACCTGAGTGTGGGTCTCCTCTAGGGGGCAGTACCTGAGTGTCCTGTAGGGGGCAGTACCTGAGTGTCCTGTAGGGGGCAGTACCTGAGTGTCCTGTAGGGGGCAGTACCTGAGTCTCCTCTAGGGGGCAGTACCTGAGTGTCCTGTAGGGGGCAGTACCTGAGCGTCCTGTAGGGGGCAGTACCTGAGTGGCCTGTAGGGGGCAGTACCTGAGTCTACTGTAGGGGGCAGTACCTGAGTGTCCTGTAGGGGGCAGTACCTGAGTCTCCTGTAGGGGGCAGTACCTGAGCGTCCTGTAGGGGGCAGTACCTGAGTCTCCTGTTGGGGGCAGTACCTGAGCGTCCTGTAGGGGGCAGTACCTGAGCGTCCTGTAGGGGGCAGTACCTGAGTCTCCTGTTGGGGGCAGTACCTGAGCGTCCTGTAGGGGGCAGTACCTGAGTCTACTGTAGGGGGCAGTACCTGAGCGTCCTGTAGGGGGCAGTACCTGAGTCTCCTGTTGGGGGCAGTACCTGAGCGTCCTGTAGGGGGCAGTACCTGAGTGGCCTGTAGGGGGCAGTACCTGAGTCTCCTGTTGGGGGCAGTACCTGAGTGTCCTGTAGGGGGCAGTACCTGAGCGTCCTGTAGGGGGCAGTACCTGAGTCTCCTGTACGGGGCAGTACCTGAGTGTCCTGTAGGGGGCAGTACCTGAGTCTCCTGTAAGGGGCAGTACCTGAGTGTCCTGTAGGGGGCAGTACCTGAGTCTCCTGTAGGGGGCAGTACCTGAGTGCCCTGTAGGGGGCAGTACCTGAGTGTCCTGTAGGGGGCAGTACCTGAGCGTCCTGTAGGGGGCAGTACCTGAGCGTCCTGTAGGGGGCAGTACCTGAGTGTCCTGTAGGGGGCAGTACCTGAGTCTCCTGTACGGGGCAGTACCTGAGTGTCCTGTAGGGGGCAGTACCTGAGTCTCCTGTAAGGGGCAGTACCTGAGTGTCCTGTAGGGGGCAGTACCTGAGTGTCCTGTAGGGGGCAGTACCTGAGTGTCCTGTAGGGGGCAGTACCTGAGTGTCCTGTAGGGGGCAGTACCTGAGCGTCCTGTAGGGGGCAGTACCTGAGTCTCCTGTAGGGGGCAGTACCTGAGTGTCCTGTAGGGGGCAGTACCTGAGTGCCCTGTAGGGGGCAGTACCTGAGTGTCCTGTAGGGGGCAGTACCTGAGTGTCCTGTAGGGGGCAGTACCTGAGTGTCCTGTAGGGGGCAGTACCTGAGTCTCCTGTTGGGGGCAGTACCTGAGTGTCCTGTAGGGGGCAGTACCTGAGTGTCCTGTAGGGGGCAGTACCTGAGTGTCCTGTAGGGGGCAGTACCTGAGTCTCCTGTTGGGGGCAGTACCTGAGTGTCCTGTAGGGGGCAGTACCTGAGTCTCCTGTTGGGGGCAGTACCTGAGTGTCCTGTAGGGGGCAGTACCTGAGTGTCCTGTAGGGGGCAGTACCTGAGTGTCCTGTAGGGGGCAGTACCTGAGTGTCCTGTAGGGGGCAGTACCAGAGTCTCCTGTAGGGGGCAGTACCTGAGTGCCCTGTAGGGGGCAGTACCTGAGTGTCCTGTAGGGGGCAGTACCTGAGTGTCCTGTAGGGGGCAGTACCTGAGTGTCCTGTAGGGGGCAGTACCTGAGTGTCCTGTAGGGGGCAGTACCTGAGTGTCCTGTAGGGGGCAGTACCTGAGTCTCCTGTTGGGGGCAGTACCTGAGTGTCCTGTAGGGGGCAGTACCTGAGTGTCCTGTAGGGGGCAGTACCTGAGTGTCCTGTAGGGGGCAGTACCTGAGTCTCCTGTTGGGGGCAGTACCTGAGTGTCCTGTAGGGGGCAGTACCTGAGTGTCCTGTAGGGGGCAGTACCTGAGTGTCCTGTAGGGGGCAGTACCTGAGTGTCCTGTAGGGGGCAGTACCTGAGTCTCCTGTTGGGGGCAGTACCTGAGTGTCCTGTAGGGGGCAGTACCTGAGTGTCCTGTAGGGGGCAGTACCTGAGTGTCCTGTAGGGGGCAGTACCTGAGTCTCCGAGCAAGTACAGGCTGTAACTGTCGAGTTTGGAGAAGGAGGGGAAACGTTCTCGGTTGATCCAGGTCTTCAGGTCCAAACCGGCTTCAGCTGAAACAGAGCGCGTTATGAGCCTCACTTTGACAGACAGGGGGCGCTGTGAGGTCAGAGTGTGTTACTCACGGCTGTAGGGAAAGTACGTCCCGTCTTTAAACACCAGGACGACGGGAAACGACGAGACCGACACCCACTGAAACAGAACAGCAGCTTCAGAACCAGCGCCCCCTGCTGTTCACAGTAACAACAGCTTCAGCCACAGCAGACTTTCATCTCCAAGCTTTGACCGAGCATCGGCTTTACCCAAATCTAAACCCTTCAGGAGAAAAGCGACAAAAAGAAGAACATGAAGACACGTTGGCCACGTGAGGGAAAAGAGGTTAAAGTATCGGTAATATCGGATATCGGCCGATCCTCAAACCTGGTGTCGATACTTTCAAAAAGTAATGACAACAATCTCTGAAACACAAATACACCCTCAGTTTGTTCAGTAGTCGCCTGAGTTACAGTAGTACTACAGTACTAGTACTGTAGTACTTGTACTGTAGTACTAGTACTGTAGTACTACAGTCTTTATAAATAAAGATCTTCTTCTTCTTCTTCTTCTTCTTCTTCTTCTTCTTCTTCTTCTTCTTCTAGTATTCTAACCTTGGGCAGATGTTCTCGGCTCGTGCTGTAAAACTCCGTGTGGACGATGAGCTCTTGAGCTGCAGCCGAGAAGTTACTCTGAAACACAAATATACAAATATATGAATATATAAACTACAGTGATGTACTGCGGAAGCCAGAGCCCCCCCCCCCCCCCCCCCCGCAGCCACAAGGCCCCCCCCCCTCCCCCCCTCAGATGAGAGACGAGGATTTGATGATTGATTAAAGATCAGGGAAAACATGACGTCCTGCTCCGACTTTATCACTTCATCAACACAAACTGTTTAGGAGGTCAGATGTCCTGAGGTCAGAGGTCCTGAGGTCAGAGGGTTAGGAGGTCAGAGGTCCTGAGGTCAGAGGGTTAGGAGGTCAGAGGTCCTGAGGTCAGAGGTCCTGAGGTCCTGAGGTCAGAGGTCCTGAGGTCAGAGGGTCAGGAGGTCAGAGGTCCTGAGGTCAGAGGGTCAGGAGGTCAGAGGTCCTGAGGTCAGAGGTCCTGAGGTCCTGAGGTCAGAGGTCCTGAGGTCAGAGGGTCAGGAGGTCAGAGGTCCTGAGGTCAGAGGTCCTGAGGTCAGAGGTCCTGAGGTCAGAGGGTCAGGAGGTCAGAGGTCCTGAGGTCAGAGGTCCTGAGGTCAGAGGTCCTGAGGTCAGAGGGTCAGGAGGTCAGATGTCCTGAGGTCAGAGGTCCTGAGGTCAGAGGGTCAGGAGGTCAGAGGTCCTGAGGTCAGAGGGTCAGAGGGTCAGATGTCCTGAGGTCAGAGGGTCAGGAGGTCAGATGTCCTGAGGTCAGAGGTCCTGAGGTCAGAGGTCCTGAGGTCAGAGGTCCTGAGGTCAGAGGGTCAGGAGGTCAGAGGTCCTGAGGTCAGAGGTCAGGAGGTCAGAGGTCCTGAGGTCAGAGGTCCTGAGGTCAGAGGGTCAGGAGGTCAGAGGTCCTGAGGTCAGAGGTCCTGAGGTCAGAGGTCCTGAGGTCAGAGGGTCAGGAGGTCAGAGGTCCTGAGGTCAGAGGTCCTGAGGTCAGAGGTCCTGAGGGTCAGAGGGTCAGGAGGTCAGAGGTCCTGAGGTCAGAGGGTCAGGAGGTCAGAGGTCCTGAGGTCAGAGGGTCAGGAGGTCAGAGGTCCTGAGGTCAGAGGTCCTGAGGTCAGAGGTCCTGAGGGTCAGAGGGTCAGGAGGTCAGAGGTCCTGAGGTCAGAGGGTCAGGAGGTCAGAGGTCCTGAGGTCAGAGGTCCTGAGGTCAGAGGTCCTGAGGTCCTGAGGTCCTGAGGTCAGAGGTCCTGAGGTCAGAGGTCCTGAGGGTCAGAGGGTCAGGAGGTCAGAGGTCCTGAGGTCAGAGGGTCAGGAGGTCAGAGGTCCTGAGGTCAGAGGTCCTGAGGTCAGAGGTCCTGAGGTCAGAGGGTCAGGAGGTCAGAGGTCCTGAGGTCAGAGGTCCTGAGGTCCTGAGGTCCTGAGGTCAGAGGTCCTGAGGTCAGAGGTCCTGAGGGTCAGAGGGTCAGGAGGTCAGAGGTCCTGAGGTCAGAGGGTCAGGAGGTCAGAGGTCCTGAGGTCAGAGGTCCTGAGGTCAGAGGTCCTGAGGTCAGAGGGTCAGGAGGTCAGAGGTCCTGAGGTCAGAGGTCCTGAGGGTCAGAGGGTCAGGAGGTCAGAGGTCCTGAGGTCAGAGGGTCAGGAGGTCAGAGGTCCTGAGGTCAGAGGTCCTGAGGTCAGAGGGTCAGGAGGTCAGAGGTCCTGAGGTCAGAGGTCCTGAGGTCAGAGGTCCTGAGGTCAGAGGTCCTGAGGTCAGAGGTCCTGAGGTCAGAGGTCCTGAGGTCAGAGGTCCTGAGGTCAGAGGGTCAGGAGGTCAGAGGTCCTGAGGTCAGAGGTCCTGAGGTCAGAGGGTCAGGAGGTCAGAGGTCCTGAGGTCAGAGGTCCTGAGGTCAGAGGTCCTGAGGGTCAGAGGGTCAGGAGGTCAGAGGTCCTGAGGTCAGAGGGTCAGGAGGTCAGAGGTCCTGAGGTCAGAGGTCCTGGGGTCAGAGGTCCTGAGGGTCAGAGGGTCAGGAGGTCAGAGGTCCTGAGGTCAGAGGGTCAGGAGGTCAGAGGTCCTGAGGTCAGAGGGTCAGGAGGTCAGAGGTCCTGAGGTCAGAGGTCCTGAGGTCAGAGGGTTAGGAGGAGGAGTTATAGGAAACACCTTGAGGTCGGACGTGGCTCCGATGAACAGGAACATGACGCTGTGTCGGCTCAGAGCGTGTTCCACCAGCTTCAGCGACGACAGAGACTTCACACTGGGCCTGAGGAGACACAGGGCAGCCTGAGTCCGGGTCGGTCTGGGTCGGTCTGGGTCGGTCTGGGTCAGTCTGGGTCAGTCTGGGTCAGTCTGGGTCAGTCCGGGTCAGTCCGGGTCAGTCTGGGTCAGTCCGGGTCAGTCTGAGTCCGGGTCAGTCTGGGTCGGTCTGGGTCAGTCTGAGTCGGTCCGGGTCAGTCTGGGTCAGTCCGGGTCAGTCTGAGTCGGTCCGGGTCAGTCTGGGTCAGTCTGAGTCCGGGTCAGTCTGAGTCTGGGTCAGTCTGAGTCCGGGTCAGTCTGGGTCGGTCTGGGTCAGTCTGAGTCGGTCCGGGTCAGTCTGGGTCAGTCCGGGTCAGTCTGGGTCAGTCTGGGTCGGTCTGGGTCGGTCTGGGTCGGTCTGGGTCAGTCTGGGTCAGTCTGGGTCGGTCTGGGTCAGTCTGGGTCAGTCTGGGTCGGTCTGGGTCAGTCTGGGTCAGTCTGGGTCAGTCTGGGTCGGTCTGGGTCGGTCTGGGTCGGTCTGGGTCAGTCTGGGTCGGTCTGGGTCGGTCTGGGTCAGTCTGGGTCAGTCCGGGTCGGTCCGGGTCAGTCCGGGTCGGTCTGGGTCGGTCTGGGTCGGTCCGGGTCAGTCCGGGTCAGTCTGGGTCAGTCTGGGTCAGTCCGGGTCGGTCTGGGTCAGTCCGGGTCAGTCCGGGTCAGTCTGGGTCAGTCTGGGTCAGTCCGGGTCGGTCTGGGTCAGTCCGGGTCAGTCTGGGTCAGTCTGGGTCAGTCTGGGTCAGTCTGGGTAATTTTTCCCCCTAAATTTTGAACAAACTCCAGAATCCGCGCTTTCTGCTCTAAAGGATCTGATTTAGCTTTTTTATTCTTTGTGACACGAGATATTTTTCCAGGTCCAGGTCCAGGTTCAGGTCCAGGTCCAGGTCCAGGTCCAGGTCCAGGTCCAGGTCCAGGTCCAGGTCCAGGTCCAGGTCCAGGTCCAGGTCCAGGTCCAGGTCCAGGTCCAGGTTCAGGTCCAGGTCCAGGTCCAGGTTCAGGTCCAGGTCCAGGTTCAGGTTCAGGTCCAGGTCCAGGTCCAGGTTCAGGTTCAGGTTCAGGTCCAGGTCCAGGTCCAGGTTCAGGTCCAGGTCCAGGTCCAGGTCCTCACCCTGAGACTCTGTGGGCGAAGTCCAGGATGGAGTCCTTGGTCTTGGCTCCGAGGTAGTGGTACTTCAGCTCCTTCTTCAGCCTCAAACAGAAACAGAAACAACAGGTCACATGACCTCTCCTCAGTCTCAGGTGTTTGGACCAAAGAGGGCGGGGTCAGACTCACAGGACGAAGGCGGGGTACGCCCGAACTCTGAACTCTTTGGCCATCGCTGCAACAGAAGAACTCAGGTTAGGGTTTGGGTTTAGTCCCCTTTAGTCCCTTTTAGTCCCCTTTAGTCCCCTTTAGTCCTTTTTAGTCCCCTTTAGTCCCTTCTAGTTCCCTTTAGTCCCCTTTAGTCCCTTTTAGTCCCCTTTAGTCCCCTTTAGTCCCCTTTAGTCCCCTTTAGTCCCTTCTAGTTCCCTTTAGTCCCCTTTAGTCCCCTTTATTCCACGTTTAGTCCCTTTTAGTCCATGTTTAGTCCATGTTTAGTCCATGTTTAGTCCATGTTTAGTCCATGTTTAGCCCCCTTCGTCCATGTTTAGTCCATGTTTAGTCCATGTTTAGTCCATGTTTAGTCCATGTCTAGCCCCCTTCGGCCCGGGCCGGCCTCGTACCCGGGCTGCTCGTGGCGTCCACCTTCCCCACCTGGACGACGGAGCCGAGGCTGCGGAGCTCGGAGCCGATCTGGTGCCACATCGGGTCCAGCTGTTTACAGAACGAACACCAGGGGGCGTAGAACTGCACACAGACACTTTATTACCATGACAACCACGACGACGACAACGAGGGGAAGACCCGGACTTTAACCTATGGCCTTTACCCAAATCTAAAGGCTTCTCCAAAAAAGTGTCAAAGCAGCAACAAAATACAAGAGAGCGACAAATAAGTGACGGCAATGTGAAAATGATCTATTTGGATGAGTTTGGTAGATTTGGGTAAAGCTGAACTGGAGATTATGCGGGAATTATGGGTGTTTTTTCCCTCTTTCTGCTTCGGGATTATTTTGATGTAAATGACGGAATCTCTGGACAAAATGACCGTCTCATAGTTTCACTGTTTAAACTAAGGTTAGTGTCGTCTGCTCAGGTTAGACTCTGACCCCCTAAACCCGACCCCTAAACCCCGACCCCTAAACCCCAACTCCTAAACCCCGACCCCTAAACCCCGACCCCTAAACCCCGACCCCTAAACCCTGACCCCTAAACCCTAACTCCTAAACCCTAACTCCTAAACCCCGACCCCTAAACCCCGACCCCTAAACCCTGACCCCTAAACCCCGACCCCTAAACCCCACCTCCTAAACCCTAACTCCTAAACCGTGACCCCTAAACCGTAACTCCTAAACCCCGACCCCTAAACCCCGACCCCTAAACCCTAACTCCTAAACCGTGACCCCTAAACCGTAACTCCTAAACCCCGACCCCTAAACCCTGAGCCCAGACTCTTTGGGATCTTGTTTTGTTTGGTTTAACTCTGCGTAGAGTCTAAATAACTCGTTTAAAGCTCTGGTTATGGAGAGCTCCTCCTCTGTCGTGTTTCTGAACGTCATTACTGAAAGAGTGGGCGGAGTTGATCTGCTCTGTGGGCGGAGTCTGTACCTTGATGAGCCAGACGTCGTCTTCCCCGCGGCTCTCCATGAACCTGCCACAGAAACACACAAACAACAGTCCTTTTCCTGATGTAACAGCCCTGATGACCAGGTTATTCCAAGATGCTCACTGCAGATCTTAACCCCACTGAGAATCTTTGAGACGTGCTGGAGGAGGCCTCACGCAGTGGTCACACTCTCCCAACGTCAAAACTAGATCAAACTGGGCCTTTGGATGAGAGGTCGACCGATAGTGTTTCTGAGGCAGAGGTCGATTTTGAGGATACTGCCATTAGCTTTAGCATGCTGTCATTAGCATGCCATTAGCTTTAGCATGCTGTCATTAGCATGCCATTAGCTTTAGCATGCTGTCATTAGCATGCCATTAGCTTTAGCTTGCTGTCATTAGCATGCCATTAGCTTTAGCATGCTGTCATTAGCATGCCATTAGCTTTAGCTTGCTGTCATTAGCATGCCATTAGCTTTAGCATGCTGTCATTAGCATGCCATTAGCTTTAGCTTGCTGTCATTAGCATACCATTAGCTTTAGCATGCTGTCATTAGCATGCCATTAGCTTTAGCTTGCTGTCATTAGCATACCATTAGCTTTAGCATGCTGTCATTAGCATGCCATTAGCTTTAGCTTGCTGTCATTAGCATGCCATTAGCTTTAGCTTGCTGTCATTAGCATGCCATTAGCTTTAGCATGCTGTCATTAGCATGCCATTAGCTTTAGCATGCTGTCATTAGCATGCCATTAGCTTTAGCTTGCTGTCATTAGCATACCATTAGCTTTAGCATGCTGTCATTAGCATGCCATTAGCTTTAGCATGCTGTCATTAGCATGCCATTAGCTTTATCTTGCTGTCATTAGCATGCCATTAGCTTTAGCATGCTGTCATTAGCATGCCATTAGCTTTAGCATGCTGTCATTAGCATGCCATTAGCTTTAGCTTGCTGTCATTAGCATACCATTAGCTTTAGCTTGCTGTCATTAGCATAGCACTAGCTTTAACATGCTGTCATTAGCATGCCATTAGCTTTAGCTTGCTGTCATTAGCATACCCTTAGCTTTAGCATGCTGTCATTAGCATGCCATTAGCTTTATCTTGCTGTCATTAGCATGCCATTAGCTTTAGCATGCTGTCATTAGCATGCCCTTAGCTTTAGCATGCTGCTGTTAGCTTTAGCATGCGATCAAAACCACAATAGCCGAGGTTAAAGCTAACTGGGCTGACTTCTCCAGTGTCTGAGCTTCAGTAGGGTTAGAGGAAACCCTGAGGCCGAGGGAGTTGTGGGACTCGTTTTAAAGCTCTGACTTTGCTCTTTCCGGTGCAAGAACAGGAAGTCTCTGTCACTTTCAGTCCTGTAGAAATGTATGAAAATACCCAAATATCGGCCCGATATATCGGCTGATCTCTGCTTTGGACGGAAATGATCAGAGACGGTCCAATTAAAGATGAAACCGTTTCATGTTTAAACAGAACGTGGCTAAAAACAAACGTAAAAAGAATCAAAACTCACGAGTCGTTGAGTTCGTCCACGAAGCTCAGCGCCGGAGCCAAGAGGAGCGCTAAAACAGACCAAGAGGAAATAAAACAGACCAAGAGGAAATAAAACAGACCAAGAGGAAATAAAACAGACCAAGAGGAAATAAAACAGACCAAAGAGGAAATAAAACAGACCAAGAGGAAATAAAACAGACCAAGAGGAAATAAAACAGACCAAAGAGGAAATAAAACAGACCAAGAGGAAATAAAACAGACCAAGAGGAAATAAAACAGACCAAAGAGGAAATAAAACAGACCAAGAGGAAATAAAACAGACCAAGAGGAAATAAAACAGACCGAGGAGTAACAGAAAAAGGTGAACACACTTTCCTTAAAGCTCCGTTAAAAACTGAATATTTGCTGAAACCTTGAAAGAGTTCTGTCTCTGTGTTATGACTCAAATCAAAATGTCCCGAGGGAAACACCTGGTGCAGGAGCTTTAAAGAGAGCTGTGGTTCCCAACCCTCGGGACCGTGTGACCCTGAAGTCTTTACTCGCCTCAAAGGAGCTGGACATGATTATTGTGAGAGCCAATGCAGTTAAAATGCTAAAACGTGTTTAAGTTCAAGTTAAATATATTAAATAGTTTTCTTTGGTTAAAAGGTCAAACAGACCATGTGTTAGCAAAGGTTAAACAGTTAAAATGCTAAGGTAAGGTAATTTTAAAATGTTATAATGTTACTGTAAATTTCACAAAGTGAAAATCCAATACATTCAAGAAGTGCAATCCTGAGTAAAATCAGGTAAATACGCTCTAGAATCACTCCCATTATTTAGACCCTCTGATGTTCAGGTTCTGAGTGGACTGCAGGTGTGGGGGCATACAGATGTTCTACCTGCTGCTACAGAGAGACTGGTCTTCAGGGTAAGAAACCTTTCACATCTGGCTCACTGTTTAAACAATTACTGATAAAAACTGTACGTCCAAAAACAGCGAATGAACCTCAAGAGCTTCAGGAGCTTCTGTCGGACAAACCGGACACAAAGAACAATTACACAAATATAAAGCAAAATAATGTCACTGTTACTTTAGTGATACAATTAAACACTGTTCATTGAGAACCCAGTATCGTTAAAGTTTAGTTATTGAAGAGAATGTAACGGCCTCGTGTGAGAGGATGACATCATTAAACAAGAGGATGACATCATTAAACAAGGTGATGTCATCATTAAACAAGGTGATGTCATCATTAAACAAGGTGATGTCATCCTCTGTTCAAAGCAGGAGATAAACATCTCTTTACAAACTACAGGCCTGTTTCCCTTTTACCGCAATTCTCTAAAATCTTAGAAAAGGTTTTTAACTCTAGACTTGACGGCTTTATTGAAAAGTGTAATTTACTCTCGGACAATCAGTTTGGTTTCAGGAACAATCACTCAACCTCACACGCGCTCTTTGATATAACTGAAGAAATAACTAATGCTGTAGATAACAAGAAATGTGCAATAGGGTTATTTATGGACCTGAGTAAAGCGTTTGATACAATAAACTATGATATATTAATTAATAAACTAGAACTTTATGGGATTAGGGGGGCAGCTCTACAGTGGGTTACCAGTTACTTAAAAAATAGAAAACAATGTGTGAAAATCGGTGACTATCAGTCGAGTTGTCGACAAATTGTTTGTGGTTTACCTCAAGGTTCTATTCTGGGCCCAACATTGTTTAATATCATGTATATTAATGACATTTGTAAAACGTCTGAAATACTTAAATTTATCTTGTTTGCTGACGATACAAATATTTTTGCATCAGGAGACGACTTACAGCAGCTGTGTCGGATTGTTAACTTGGAACTCAAAAGTGTCAATAAGTGGTTCAAACAAAATAAATTATCTCTAAATCTGAGTAAAAGCAAAATGATGATATTTGGCTGTAATTCCAACGCTCAGGAAGCGATTCAGATAGAGGGCGCTGTTCTCGAGCGAGTCCATGAAATCAAATTCCTTGGTGTGATTATTGATGACAGAATTACTTGGAAATCTCATATTAAATATATATCTACGAAAATTTAGAAGCATTTCAGTAATTGCAAAAGCAAAGCACATTTTAAACATCAAAGCTCTACATACCTTATACTGTTCTCTGATTTTGTCCTACTTATATTATTGTACTGTGGTTTGGGGTAGTACTTATATTATTGTACTGTGGTTTGGGGTAGTACTTATATTATTGTACTGTGGTTTGGGGTAGTACTTATAAAAACACAGTTAAACCAATAGTATTGTTGCAAAAAAGAGCTATCCGAGTAATTCATAAAGTTGGGTTTTACACAAACTCATTATTTTTAAAATCAAAGATCATGAAGTTTTGTGACATTGTTGAGTTCCAAACTGTACAGATGTTATTCAGAGCAAAGTATAAACTGTTACCAAACCAAATACAAAGAAGGTTCTAGAACGTACTGGTTGTTATGAATTAAACTTTAGGATTCAGAAACATAGCACAACTTTGAAAAGTTTTAGTGGTTCTAGTGTCTCTGGTCCAGGTTCTATTGTCTCTGGTCCAGGTTCTATTGTCTCTGGTCCAGGTTCTAGTATCTCTGGTCCAGGTTCTAGAGTATCTGGTCCAGGTTCTAGGGTCTCTGGTCCAGGTTCTAGAGTCTCTGGTCCAGGTTCTAGTGTCTCTGGTCCAGGTTCTATTGTCTCTGGTCCAGGTTCTAGGGTCTCTGGTCCAGTTTCTAGAGTCTCTGGTCCAGGTTCTAGGGTCTCTGGTCCAGGTTCTATTGTCTCTGGTCCAGGTTCTAGGGTCTCTGGTCCAGGTTCTAGAGTCTCTGGTCCAGGTTCTAGGGTCTCTGGTCCAGGTTCTAGTGTCTCTGGTCCAGGTTCTAGTATCTCTGGTCCAGGTTCTAGAGTATCTGGTCCAGGTTCTAGGGTCTCTGGTCCAGGTTCTAGAGTCTCTGGTCCAGGTTCTATTGTCTCTGGTCCAGGTTCTAGTGTCTCTGGTCCAGGTTCTAGGGTCTCTGGTCCAGGTTCTAGGGTCTCTGGTCCAGGTTCTAGAGTCTCTGGTCCAGGTTCTAGGGTCTCTGGTCCAGGTTCTAGAGTCTCTGGTCCAGGTTCTAGGGTCTCTGGTCCAGGTTCTAGGGTCTCTGGTCCAGGTTCTAGAGTGTTTAAATCACTCATGAGGATCATCTGCTTTACCTGCTGTTTAGTGAAACTGGTGCATCATGAACCTTCTGACTCGGTGAAGGTTCTGAGCCGCCGGACAAATAAACAAATAAACTAAACTAATCACACACATGAAACTCAGAGCTCAGAGTCACTTCTTTATAAACGGTTCTCCCGTAGAGTCGTATCAGCACCGGCTCCACCACATTAACACTTCATCATCCTCATCCTCAGACTCTAGATGGAGAACACGCCTGTAACACGCCTGTAACACGCTTGTAACACGCCTGTAACACGCCTGTAAATGTAAACTTTTACCTGAGACTTGGAGACAGAGCAGAACACGAGTCGTCGCAGACGCCATGATCCAGGTCTGGTCCTAATCCGGGTCTTAATCCTGCTCCTAATCCAGCCCCGCCCCGGATTATCTAAACCACACCTTTATCCACACAGAGACGAGAGACGCTTCCTCAGGGTCAGCGAGGACCCCTAGGGCCCTCAGAGGAGCTGCACTGACCCCTGAGGGCCATCAGAGGAGCCGCACTGACCCCTGAGGGCCCTCAGAGGAGCTGCACTGA
The DNA here is from genome assembly GCA_021464625.1 of Proterorhinus semilunaris. Classification (NCBI taxonomy): domain Eukaryota; kingdom Metazoa; phylum Chordata; class Actinopteri; order Gobiiformes; family Gobiidae; genus Proterorhinus; species Proterorhinus semilunaris. Next base: position 34,102,698 of record CM038358.1, on the reverse strand, counting down.
CCCCTAAAGGCCCTCAGAGGAGGCCCTCAGAGGAGCTGCACTGACCCCTGTAGGCCCTCAGAGGAGCTGCACTGACCCCTGTAGGCCCTCAGAGGAGCTGCACTGACCCCTCAGGGCCATCAGAGGAGCCGCACTGACCCATAAAGGCTCTCAGAGGAGCCGCACTGACCCATAAAGGCCCTCAGAGGAGCCACACTGACCCCTGTAGGCCTTCAGAGGAGCTGCACTGACCCCTAAAGGCCCTCAGAGGAGCTGCACTGACCCCTGTAGGCCCTCAGAGGAGCTGCACTGACCCCTGAGGGCCATCAGAGGAGCCGCACTGACCCCTGTAGGCCATCAGAGGAGCCGCACTGACCCATAAAGGCCCTCAGAGGAGCCGCACTGACCCCTGAGGGCCATCAGAGGAGCCGCACTGACCCATAAAGGCCCTCAGAGGAGCCGCACTGACCCCTGAGGGCCATCAGAGGAGCCGCACTGACCCCTGTAGGCCCTCAGAGGAGCCGCACTGACCCCTGAGGGCCATCAGAGGAGCCGCACTGACCCCTGTAGGCCCTCAGAGGAGCTGCACTGACCCCTAAAGGCCCTCAGAGGAGGTGCACTGACCCCTGTAGGCCCTCAGAGGAGCTGCACTGACCCCTGTGGGCCCTCAGAAGAGCCGCACTGACCCCTGTAGGCCCTCAGAGGAGCCGCACTGACCCCTGTAGGCCCTCAGAGGAGTCGCACTGACCCCTGAGGGCCCTCAGAGGAGCCGCACTGACCCATGTAGGCCCTCAGAGGAGCTGCACTGACCCCTGTAGGCCCTCAGAGGAGCTGCACTGACCCCTAAAGGCCATCAGAGGAGCTGCACTGACCCCTGTAGGCCCTCAGAGGAGCTGCACTGACCCCTAAAGGCCATCAGAGGAGCTGCACTGACCCCTAAAGGCCCTCAGAGGAGTCGCACTGACCACTGAAGGCCCTCAGAGGAGCTGCACTGACCCCTGTAGGCCCTCAGAGGAGGTGCACTGACCCCTGTAGGCCCTCAGAGGAGCCGCACTGACCCTGTGGGCCCTCAGAGGAGCCGCACTGACCCCTAAAGGCCCTCAGAGGAGCCGCACTGACCCCTAAAGGCCCTCAGAGGAGTCGCACTGACCCCTGTGGGCCCTCAGAGGAGCTGCACTGACCCCTGTGGGCCCTCAGAGGAGCTGCACTGACCCCTGTGGGCCCTCAGAGGAGCTGCACTGACCCCTAAAGGCCCTCAGAGGAGGCCCTCAGAGGAGCCGCACTGACCCCTAAAGGCCCTCAGAGTCGCCGCACTGACCCCTAAAGGCCCTCAGAGTCGCCGCACTGACCCCTAAAGGCCCTCAGAGGAACCGCACTGACCCCTGTCTATCACCTTGTATAGTCTGTATGGCGTAGATGTGCTGCCCCCTATAGTTTGGGAGAATATCTACTTAAACCGTGTGGACATTCTGCAGCGTCCGTCCGTGCGTGAGGCATAATGAGACCTTTAGAGGTTAATAAATGTTAATCAACGTTCCAAAGGCTGATCTGTAAAAATGTCAAACACAAACCACATTTTAATAATTTATTAAATTACATTTTTCACCAAAAGCAGCTTCATTTGTTTCAGCATCAAGTAAAAAAGTCCCTCAGACGAGTCTCAGGGAACAGTGTCCAAAACATGTCCTCCAAACCCGTCCCCAATATGTCCCCAAAGTGTCCTCCACGTTCCGAAACACGTCTGTCCCACAGAGGGAAGGGCATGGTCTGGATGTTTGTTTTACTGGTGATGCCAACAGGACAAACGGAGCTGAGGACTTTCACCAGCGAGGTTCCTCAGAAGGACAATCACATGAAGCTGCAGACGCTGCACTCGGCCTGTAGGGGACAGACGGCTCTGTTTTCAGTTTGGTCCAAAACGTCCACCGCAAGGTCCAGGGGCGGGGTCTATGTCCTGGGGGCGGGGTCACTCCTTGATCTGCGTCACTAATCCATGATATGAACATGGTTATTGTTTTACTACATTTCTCAGCAAAGAACCTGCAGTAAATCTGTCAGAATTAAATCTAAAAATCCTCCAAATGAGAGTCTGTAAAGTGTTTGTTCCTCCCGTCTTTAGCCGCTCTGTCTCCCACAAAGGAAATGACCATATTTGGATTACAGCATCATCTCGGTCAAAGCCTTTCCTGCTACACGTGGATACCGAACATGTGTAGGACAGACGGTTGTTGGAGGTGTTCTGTCTCGTGTGTCGCCATAGTAACGCTGAGTCCTGACGCAGATCAGGGAATAACCCGAGTTTGGGAGTGAGGGGCGTGGTCAGGGGCGTGGTCAGGGGCGTGGTCCGGGTCAGGAGGGCGGCAGAGGCACACAGCCGACGCCCACGCCGCCCTGGTGCCAGCTCATGGGAGCGCAGAAGCTCCAGGTCCTGCTCAGAGGACAGAAGGTCTCTGTGGAGCTGAGGTTGGACTGTCCATCGTACCCGCCCACCGCGTAGAGGCGCCGCCCACAGGCCACGAGAGAGACCTGCAACAGAGACGCAGGTCAGTAAAGAGCGCCCCCACAGGCCAAGAGAGAGACCTGCAACAGAGACGCAGGTCAGTAAAGAGCGCCCCCACAGGCCACGAGAGAGACCTGCAACAGAGACACACGTCACTAAAGAGCGCCCCCACAGGCCACGAGAGAGACCTGCAACAGAGACGCAGGTCAGTAAAGAGCGCCCCCACAGGCCACGAGAGAGACCTGCAACAGAGACGCAGGTCAGTAAAGAGCGCCCCCACAGGCCACGAGAGAGACCTGCAACAGAGACACACGTCACTAAAGAGCGCCCCCACAGGCCACGAGAGAGACCTGCAACAGAGACACAGGTCAGTAAAGAGCGCCCCCACAGGCCACGAGAGAGACCTGCAACAGAGACACACGTCACTAAAGAGCGCCCCCACAGGCCACGAGAGAGACCTGCAACAGAGACGCAGGTCAGTAAAGAGCGCCCCCACAGGCCACGAGAGAGACCTGCAACAGAGACACAGGTCAGTAAAGAGCGCCCCCACAGGCCACGAGAGAGACCTGCAACAGAGACGCAGGTCAGTAAAGAGCGCCCCCACAGGCCACGAGAGAGACCTGCAACAGAGACACAGGTCAGTAAAGAGCGCCCCCACAGGCCACGAGAGAGACCTGCAACAGAGACGCAGGTCAGTAAAGAGCGCCCCCACAGGCCACGAGAGAGACCTGCAACAGAGACACAGGTCAGTAAAGAGCGCCCCCACAGGCCAAGAGAGAGACCTGCAACAGAGACGCAGGTCAGTAAAGAGCGCCCCCACAGGCCACGAGAGAGACCTGCAAGAGACAATAATTCTCCTGAACAGACACAAAATTGCAGAAAAAAAACTTTCCGTATTATTTCCCCAATTTATTCTGTTAATTTGTCCCCATTCTTTAAAAAAATTCCAAATGATCCGTGTTACTTTCTCTTTGTCAGAGATACAAGAGGAAACCGTGCCTCCGCCGTACTGTATATATATATATATATACATATATGTACACTCAACAAACATATAAACACCTTTGTTTCTGCTCATGTTTCATGAGATGGACTTAAAGATCTAAACTTCATTCCAGATTCAGTGAGCACTTCTGCTCTGCTGAGATAATCCATCCCACCTCACAGGTGTGCCACATCACGATGCTGATCTGACATCATGACTAGTGCACAGGTGTACCTTATACTGCCCACAATAAAAGGCCACCCTGAATTTAGATTTGTGAACAATGTTTGAGAGAAATGGTAATATTGTGTATCTGGAATGAAGTTTAGATCTTTAAGTCCATCTCATGAAACATGGAGCAGAAACAAAGGTGTTGCGTTTATATACTGTATATATATCTCAATCAATCAAGGTTTATTTATATAGCACTTTCCAACACACCAGGAGGACCAAAGCGCTTCACAGAAAGACAGATATACATTTGCTCTCTGCTGCCCGTTACCATGGCGACGTGGACTCACCCGTAAGGCTGAAACGACGCGTCGACATAGTCGACGTCATCGATTACGTAAATACGTCGACGCAGTTTTTGTGCGTCGACGCGTCGCTTGTTTACATCATGGCGGCGCGCGATGCTGGCGATGCGAGCGAGGGGAAAAAGGCACGCCAAAAGTAATCTAAAGTGTGGGAGTATTTCCAGAAACGGCCAAATAATGTTGTTTATGCACACTGTGTCGAGCGGAAATGGCCTACCACAGCAGCACAACGGCTATGAACGAACATTTAAAACGAAAACACCCGACAGCGTTCATGCCATCAACCAGTCAATCGGCCGCGTGAGTAATTTTCATTACACAAAAACAGTAATGTATTATTTGTATCTGCGTTGTAAATTCATAAACTAAAGCACTGTTTCGCTCTGAGAGGCGTCAAAAACGCGCGTGTCTAACGCTACATAACGTTACGTTAGTTGTGTAACTAACTAAACTACCTTTGTACAACATTAACAGTTATGTACAAACGAACAATTAACTTTAATCATACAATCATTGTTGTGTGCTGGTTATTTATTTTTTATTTTGCGCATTTTTAAGCAAATAAGCAATACTTTTACTTTTATTCAAATGTTTACAGTGAGTGTTCCAGAAATTGCACATTTTATAGGCTACTGAGTTGCACATTGAGCCATAATTTTATTTGGTTAAATAAAAGCCATGCCATTTGAAAATACTGGCCTACGTCAATTTTTTCCCCTTCATTTTAAATGAAAAAATAATCGGTAAAAGGAAAAATAATCTATAGATTAATCGATTAATCGAAAAAATAATCTATAGATTAATCGATAGAAAAATAATCGTTAGCTGCAGCCTTACTCACCCG